>CAJQUW010001321.1:0-412500 GCA_907163375.1 Prostheceraeus crozeri
ATACGTGCAGCTTGCCATAGATTTTTCAATAACATTATATAGCTTGACGTAATGAACTTTATCATTTATCCCATTTGCTCATTCTTTTGAATTTAACTAAAAACGACAGTAGTCAATTTATCAATCACGCCAACTAGACACAGTTTTTCAACCGGATAAACCGCGCCGGCCCCTGGGCCTTAAGAAATACAATCTAAAGAGATTTTCCTCGTAATTTATTGATATAAATCGATTCCACCTCAAATTGTTGCACCCCCCCCCCTGCGGGAACAACTTCACTCAAAGAATCTTTGCATGTTATTTTCACAGATATGTTTTTAAACCATACCACAGATAACTTGGCTAGCACGGAAGCAATTATTTTTGTGTAGTTTGGTATTTTTCTTCCTTTATTTTCCACTGATTGATTTCGCTTAGTTCATATCGATAATTTCCTTGCATGAGTAATGGAATGCCAGATGACTTATATAAATTACATTTATATTTATATTTTATTACACCCGATATGTGCATAAACCACCTTAGGTCTAAGCAAAGTTTTACAACATGCAGGTATACAAAGGTAAAGTCGACCAATTCATAATTGATCATATAGGGCCTAGATGCAGGTAGGGCCTACTAGGGATTGTAAACAGAGTTCTCTTTTCAAAAATAGCAAAATGTAACAAGTTCTTCTTGAAGCTCGGTAGGGATGTCCGAGTTCACAATGGCAGGAGGCAGGGAATTCCAGTTCGTCAATGGACACTTTGGGAAAAAATGTTTCACGGTACTTGAACCCGGTTTTTGAAGATTTTTGAAATTCATGGCCACGAGTCCTGAGCCGAGCAGCCGAGACGAGCCGTGACAGATATCGTGCAGAGTATTTTGCTGTTGCAACAAATATATCTGCATATTATACATGAATGATAAGTGGCAGTAATCAGCTGCTAGATCCGCAACGAAGCATCCAAATATAATTGGAACAACGGGACGATCTTAGGAATATCAGAAAAATTGCTTCTCTTTCCACTTAACTTGAAAACTTTCTGCTCTGAAGGACGGTTTTGAACGAGCGTTATGGTGAAAGCCACTAAATAAATTATCATACAACAATCTATCCTCAAAATAAGTAGATCATGCGGAACTCGATCAAAGCCTTTAAAAAGGTATACTGATAACAGATGACAGTCTTCAATCATAATTTCTATCCAAGTTTCTTGTCAAGTGGTCATTGAGTTCAATTAACGCGCCAACAGTAGAGCTGTTCGGCTTCTACAAGAATCCACCTTTGATTTTATTCATGAGAGCTTTCAAAAAAGGCGCTCCGGTTTCTGGTAGAAGCGATATCGGTCGTACTGATTTTAAGTTCGGTGGGGACGTTTCGGGTAATGGGATGACATGGCTGCTATCCAAATCAGCTTCCAGCGTTTGAAAATGGTAATGAGAGGTTGCGCGATTCCTCCAATAAGAAGGGGCCAAACTGTTGAAACGGGTTGTTATCAGATCCCACAGATGTTAGATACACTGACTTGCCATAAACATATCATGATGTTCTTCTGCGAAAAAGGCGTGGAAAAAGGAAACCTTTCCGACAGAGGACTTGATTTTGAAGGGTTGAAAGAATTTTTATACCGGTACATGTAATTTTTACGTATTTCATACAAATTTTGGATGGGAGGTTGGAAGAGATGAATTAGCAGCAATAATGAACAATATGGATCAAGAAAAATATATGATTTACGCCGACGATCAAACCAGGATTTCTCTTCTTTGGTGGCACAGTCAATGCAATCTCACAAATGCTGAATTTGATAGCTACAGTGAAATCATTCGATGAGTCTCAATCTATTTTCCTTAGGAAGAAGAAGAGTCTCAATCGATATCGAAGACACCAACCCTCAACTGTGTAGTCAAAACTGACTTCGTTCGTCGCCTCAAATCAGAGTCATCAAAAATGTGTGAATGCGAGTAGGCCTATACTCGTACTTTTCGAATTTCGGACCAACAGAAACATTGCAAGGTCACAGACTAGAATATTCCTCTCAACTTATGCAATTAAACGATCGAAAAATTCAGCACAATAAAAATCGACACTTTTATCATGTTTTACACAATGATTTTAGAGCCTATATGGAAAATGGACATTTTATGAGATGGATTATGAAATTTCATTAAGTGATGGAAATATATTAAAAAGCTTTGTAGTGCCTATTGAATTTGATCTTGTATCAGCCAAGAGCATCCTGTAAGTATATGGCAATTTTCTAATAATATTTATGAAATCCAGAGTATCGATTCAGACTTGTTGATCATGCTGCATAAATATTCTGAGCTTCTTATGCTATGGACTTTTCAAAAAGCATAAGCAACAGATGTAGTGCTTTTCTTTGGTGCTGGCTTTTCGAAAGTTGCACGAATGAGCTGAAGTAATCTCAGGAAATAAAACCAAAAGTTTTATAGACCAATCTACGAGTCGACGTAGCACTGTGTAATTATTTGATGAACTGCTATCACATGGAAAGGGGAAATGTGACCTAATGTTTGAAAAAAATGTGTACATCCTGAAAATGTAAGTTTGTTTCAAAAAGAGCTAATGATTTGACTTTGATTATTGGATTAAGCAAATTATTTGATTTGCAGGCGTTTGTTAGTCATCCGCGGAGAGGTTCCATTTATCATAATCGGACGGGCAACATAGTCCAAACCGAGGATTCAGGTGAAAATGATTTATTTTATTTTATTATCTTATGCATATGATCTATGCTTGAGGATGAATGAGGATCATACGCGCGACACTCACACGATTCTCAAGTAGGACAACTCCTTGGACTGTCGGTAAATATATATGTCCTATTAAGGCACATTGCCATCACAAGTTTCCATTTATCATTAAAATCATGATGACAACATCCATAGAGTCCATGTGGATATTTTAGGATTATTTTGATCCCATTAGAGCAAGTGCATCCTTCACAATGCCTGATCCGACATCGTGGAGAATATCCTGAACATATGCTGATGCTGACATTTTTGGGCTAACACCAAATGTACATTCAACCTTTGGACTACATGCCTATACTTCCAGAAAGACGGAGATTGATAGAAAACTATGGCAAAAACACAGATGGCCCTCTCTGAGTCTCTACTCGCAATCAAAATTGACTAAAATGGAAAACGAATTTTTTGAGATAATGATTGCACGTTCACTTTCTTGTGTTTTTATGTAGCAATTGCAACAGATTCTGTATACATTTGTTCGGTACTTATGGCGATTCTGCGAGCCTGATCTGACTTCTTCTGACCATAATCGTCTGAGCAGAAAGGCAATTGAGAGTTATTTCCCGTAACTCGTGAAGTAAATGATGACCAGGTCACATCCCTCAGTACTTGTTTTATCTTAAAGAAGTGTGGCAAGGCCCGTGGTCGTTGGAAAGATTTCAAATGGCAGTGGAATGAGCACGAAGATGGAAATAATGCACACACTAGTGCTGCAAATGGAAAATTTTGAAATCGTTTATTTTGGTGAATTACGTCTTTGCCTTATTAAATCATTGTTTTGGAGGACTTTTTATAATTTTTTTTGAAAAGACTATGTAAAAATGAGGCTCTCTGAGTCTCCTTCGCATCAAAATTGGACTAAAATGGAAACAACGAATTTTTGAGATAATGGCACGTTCACTTTCCTTGTGTTTTTATGTTTTTTATGCAATTGCAAACAGATTCCTGTACATTTTGTTCGGTTACTTATGGCGATGTCTGGCAGCCTGATCTGACTTCTTCTGACCATATCGTCTGAGCAGAAAGAGCAATTGAGAGTTATTTCCCGTAACTCGTGAAGTAATGATGACCAGTGTCACATCCCTCAGTACTTTTTTATCTTAAAGAAGTGTGGCAAGGCCGTAGGTTCGTTGGAAGTATTGTCAAACTGGCACGTTTGAATGAGACGAATGGAAATAATGCACACACTAGTGATGCAAATGGAAAATTTTGAAATCCGTTTTTTTGGTGTAATTAACGTCTGTTTGCCTTTATTAAATCATTGTTTTGGAGACTTTTTGTTTTTTATAGTTTTTTGAAAAGGGACTATGTAAAAATTCAAAGACCGAAAACTTCTCTATCCCCTGCATGTAGACTTATGGGAAACCAACTGCCACCTTTTTACATGTATTGTTCAGAATCTTTCCAAATTGAATTTCAGACATTGGATGGATGTCAGATTTCTCCTAAATTGAAAATTCATATCTGTCAGAAGAAACTCAATTTGAAAATAGATCTTAAACTCAACTGGAGAATCTCCAATTCCATCTAGAAATGTCTGAAATTCAATTTGGTGCAGATCTGAAAATCGATTTGGAGCTCTATCTGAAATAGAGAATGGAAAGATGTGGGTAGTTTGGTGCTCTTCTGGTTTGTCCTCAACGAAGATATCGGACAATACGCCAGAAATTAGAAAGCTAATCATCAGATTATCTTTAGTTTCCAAATATCCTCCACGAAGTTTTACAGTCCTTCGTGTATATCTTCCAATCCTGCCGTCAAAAGGCAAAACGAGCGTATTTCGGAATAAGCCAATGAGAAAACAGAAGTCAAAGTTAAGTTTGATATTTCTTCATTCTAATACATCATTCTTTTAAAATCTCTAAATTTTGATCTTTTCAATTAAACAGCCAGTAACAACGATAATTTCGAAATACGCTTGAGCCAAGTGAGGACATTCTTCAAAGGCAGAACGACGTATTTCGAAATACGCTTTGAGGCAGTGAAAGACATTCTTCAAAAGCAAACGATGTAATTCGAAATACGCTTGAGCCATGAGACATTCAAAGGCAAAACAACGTGTTTAGAGATGAAACAAATTAATACGGACCTCGATAACTATCTTAAGGTCATTTTATTGTTATTCTAGTAGCAGGCAGCGGCCGGACATTGACTAATCACAGTCCTCTTGGGTGTGTATGAATGACGATACTTATTAATCGTTTTAGTGGGAATCTTTGAAAAATCGAGCTTCATGAAATCGCTCACTCATTCTGAAAACTTTTCTGAAACATTCGACCTAGTCACTGCCAAAGTCCATCTTTATCAGTGCAGTGCAATCTTACAGTTGGCCGATACAATTTATCTTTTTTAAGGATAGAAGATTTAGGTAAAAATCAGTGATCGATGATTTATCAGGTTTCACTTCATGCATGAATACTTCATCAATTTAAGAAATCAACTAATTGATATCCAGCTGTGTCCCCATGTTATACTAACATATGAATAATAAGTAAGACTGTTTGTATCGGTACTGGTGTACTGGTGTGTTCCCGTCATTACTGTTAGACTCCCTATTTGGCAGTATTAAATCAAATATCCACGTTGGAAGCATTTTTTCATTTTAAAAGTAATGATATGCCCATAATAACCGTTGTTTTGTATCGAGAAAATAAAACTTCTTTCAGTTAAGGTCATGAATTCATTAATACGTGAACGCTATTTTGCTTTTCAAAAATGTAAGAATTCTTTTTCAATTAAAAAGTTGGCTCATTTATACTTTGCCCTTTTTTCTTTTTTTTTTTTTTCAGAGGCAATGAAAATTCCTTCACTGGAAAATCACGCATTTCATACTGCATATTTGTTTTGCCTTTACAACAATTTCAGAAATCTAACTCACGTTTTCCGAAGTACGTTGATTTGTTATTTTAAAAACATAAACTCCCGTCCAAAACGCAAAAATGCGTTTCACGCAAAATGTTTTTAAAGTGTTAATCACACTCATGAAGATAATCGCTACTCCAGTCGATTTTTGTAAAACCAGTTAGACCAAAATCTAGTTATGTGGAATATGATATACTTCACATCCTGACCATTCAATTGAAGCCATAAAAGCCAAAGCAACGTAGCTCGGAATACGTTGTTCTGTATTTTAGCGGTCCGCAATTATGGTCGTTTCATGTAGGTCTATGTACACATCACATGTTCATCAGCACATGGAAAATTTGCATCGCTATAATCAACGCTGCAAAATATAAAGTTAAACTTTTCAAGCTATATAACAAGCTCCAATATATAAAGTGCATTTACTTTGCTCCAGACAATTAGAGTAGGGAGTAAGAGTACTATTTACTTTTATAGGCTCCAGATCTTTCTCCATGTGCATGAAAATTGCCCCTATTACTGAAGCAAGATCCACGTTATCCCAAAAGGTGTATGTGTGATAATTTAAAAATGCTATACAACATTAGAACAAGCCTTGCACTGGTGGAAAAGGAATACTCAAAAATCCGCGGACGGAACTTGTATTGCCACGATCATTTTAATCGAAATAGTGATGAAATCAAGAGTTTTAGACCAATTATATTGGTGTACAGCTGCCTCGGCTGTGGTATAAGCGCACAAATTATTGACAGTGAGAAGCCGTAAGCTTTTGATTATTTAGCTTTAGGTTTATTAGCAGCAAACATGTTTCAGTAGGCAAGCTACCATCATCAGTGACAACGGTCAATAAACAAGGATTGCAATATATACAGTGCGAATGAGACAAGAAAAATCAATATAGGAAAAGCGGCTGTGATTGGCTGGGTTATTCATTAGGTACTGTGAATGAAGGAATGACTTTATGTACAATGATTCAGCAATTTTCGTGTATGGAGTGCGAATGAGAATTTTAAAATTATCTTTATTTGGGATGTGAACATGAAGAGATATTTCGGATGCAGGTCGACCTTTCACGTGTTCGTTTATCCTAGTGAAAATATGGCGACGGGTTTCACCGACGTAGCATTGACTGCAATGCTCACAAGTATACTTATACACTACGGAAGATAACTCATTGAAAGGAATTTTATCTTTATTGCTTATCATGTTTTGTGTTTTGTATGTGTTCAAGGCAATTCTTAAAATACTATTTTCTAAAGCACTATTTATGTGGCGAATATTACGTATTTATGCGAGAAAGAAGAGTTGAAACATAGGGGAGGCTTCCAAAATATTTCAGTTTTTTCGCTAGATTCTATTTTAGTCTTAGGATTATCACAACGCTCAAAGACTTTATTTATTCTATCCGGATGATATCCGTTTTGAATAAAAATATTCCTAACTTTGTTTTTGTTATAATCGCGGTCGGCAGGGAGACTGCTTAGTTTTTGAGATCTATTGTACAAGGCTTTAATCGCGTTGTTCTTATAAGCGTCAGGACTGTAGGAGTTGCTATGAGTATACAATAAAGTATTGGTTTCTTTTGTTATCCAATTGGTTTCAAATTTGCCATTTTTTATGAAATATTCATATCTAGAAAATTGATAGAGTCATTTATGGGTTCTTCTATCGTAAATTGAAGAGATGAATTAACAGCATTGAGCTGGTCTAAAAAAGTGAGGGCTTCGGTTCGAGACCGAAAGACTGCTAAAATATCGTCGACGTACCTAATGTAAAAGTCCGGCATTTGCATTTTACTTTCTATAATATTTAAAGAGAATTCAGCCATAAGAGATGCAAGGGAGGATCCCATTACTCATTCCTTCTTTTTGAAGGTAGTTTTCTACTGTTGAACAGGAACGGCACATTAGTGCAAGCGAGTTGCAAGAGAGTACGCAAAGTATTATCATTAATAGGAAATCTATCCAAAATTGACTAAGCTAATTATATGGTCGATAGTGTCATTGACTGGAATATTAGTGAAAAGTTGAACAGCATCGAAACTAACTAAGTAAGGATTTTTCATACGGAAAATCGAAAGAGTTAATTTTTCTTTGAGCTGTAAAGCTATCCTTAGTTGAAAAAGACTTTGGCAAAAAAGGTTTTAGGTGAGCAAGAAGCCAGTCGCAAATGTTTTTGCAGAAGGAGTCAGTCATTGACAGGATCGGCAAACAGGATCGCACAAATTATATCACAAAAATTCAAAATTTTCCACTTCTCATGATCGATATATCGGAAAAATTGTGAAAATCAATACGAGTTTTACACCAATTTTATTGGTGACAAATTACATATGGGGCCTTCCAATATTTTCCACGGAAAATTGTCATCACTACGGGGGACCGGGATCAACGGATTGTAGTAAGGAGTGTAAGCCCCAGAGTCCATGAATGAAATAAATACCATTGTTTGGTGTTGGCTGAGGTATCATAATGACACACCCACTCACTCTATGGACACACCTACAAGGTAGGCGTTCTGCACGAGTGATTGCATGCCATTATACCAAATTCACGCTGTATAACCTCTCACTGCACCCAAATCAGTGAGTCATTTCATTCGGCCTACCCGGCCCCACATAACGTTTAGGCCAGGCTTCACATGCCTCATTTTCGACTCTCGCGCGCCCAATGGAAGGCATTCTTGAAGGCCATGGATTTGGTTTTTAACCCACTTGCCAAAGCTGCTCACAACAAAGGCTACACCAGTCTACAAGTACTTGGATCGCATAAATGATAGATTGTCTGCTATATAAGTACTACGTCCAGGGCCTCCGAACTAGCTTCCCCCATTTAAAGGACAGCTTCACTGATCGACTGTACAACGTCACAAGAATTGACACTCACTAGGAGATAAATTTAAGCAACTCCCTGCTCCAAAAGGTGCAGGTGAACGGGCTAGCAGGTTGGGTGGACTGAATTAGCAACCGTCAGAACGGCAACCCTCGACTCCCGCACATAAATGCTACCTTAAGAGCTTATAAAGAGTTTATCATAAGAGGGTCCTTAAGAGCCAGCCTATATATATATAGATACGAAATGTGCGCTCCTGCCCCACCGAATTGTACTCTCCTGCCCCACTTGTACTCTCCTGCCCCACGGACGAATATGAAATGTAGCCCCCAGCCCCACAACTGTACGCTCCTGCCCCCATGTGCACTCCTGCCCCACTGACTCTCCTGCCCCACGTATGAGCTTTTGCGGAATATGATTTGTGCATTGATATGTACTGTTGTGAAAGAAGTCCTATGGCTGTCAGCGCCTCCAAATGCCTGGTCCGACGATTGCTGTAGGCCCTGGTCCCTTCAATTTTCGTATTTAGAGTTAGCTTTTGCGGAATATGATCGTGCTGTGATATGTACTGAGATATATGACAGTCAGAGCACCTCCAAATGCATGGTCCGTCCATTGCTGTAGGCCCTCAATTTTCGTATTTAGAGTTAGCTTTTGCGGAATATGATTGTGCATTGATATGTACTGATGTGAAAGAAGTGCTATGGCTGTCAAGAAACTCCAAATGCCTGGTCCGACGATCGATTGCTGTAGGCCCTCAATTTTCATATTTAGAGTTAGCTTTTTGCGGAATATGATTGTGCTGTGATATGTACTGATATGAATGAAGATATATGACAGTCAGAGCACCTCCAAATGCCTGGTCCGACGATTGTTGTAGGCCCTGGTCCCTTCATGTACAAGTGGGGCAGGAGAGTACAATTCTCGGTGGGGCAGGAGAGCACATTTCGTATTTATATATATATATATATATATATATATATTATATATTATATATATATATATATATATATATATATATATATAGGGTGATTCAAAAGTCGGTGCAAAAAGTAAACGGCGATATCTCAGTGATTATTGAAGATGTCAACCTAATTTTTTATTCTTTAAGTTGTTAAAGGAATGGGATTTGCTAATCTATTTGTTACATTAGCACACTAATTCATTCCGTTACTGAAAATTTCAGAAGTTTTTCGCTATCATTTATATGCTCTATAGTTGCTCGAATTATTCACTACATCGTACTTGCAATCTCTATTTGCTGACTCAGTGCATAAGTATCCAGTTCATAGATATCCAATATTTAAACATACAAACTGATGTTCAAGTTCATAGATATCCAACATTTGAACGCAAAACTGATGTTAACAAAGACACAGGCATCATTCGCTATGGATTTTCAGACGCGAAAAGAGCTGTCAAAACTTTATCATCAGAATGGTGAGAAATTAAGAGATGTTTCTCAAGAGAATGTTAAGAAATGTCGATTTTCTTACAATGCCATCAAAAAGTTGATAGCACGGTTTGATGAAACTGGGTCTGTCATGGACCGACCTATCACTGGAAGACCTTCAATCCTTCAGAATTCCATTGGAGATGTGGATCTGACTGTTCGACATCATCAAACTGACAGCCCTCTTGGTGCAACATCGACTCGTCGCATCTCTGATGAAATTGAATTATCACAATCGAGTGTATGGAGAATCTTACGTCATTATCTTCGTTTACACCCGTACAAGCTTCAACTCTGTCAAGCAATTTCTGAGACAGATAAGATATCCAGACTTGAATTCTCAGACCACATACACGTAAGATCTCTGTCACCGACTCAACTAGGAAATATTCTGTGGACCGACGGAGCAATATTCCGACTCGATGGTGTCGTAAATAGACACAATTGCATAGTGTGGGGAACAGAGAGGCCACACCCAGTTTCACAGAGTCTCTATGCCAATCAAGTCAGTGTCTAGATGGGATTCTCCAAAGAACTAAAGCTGATCCCTTATTTCTCTGAAAGGACAGTCACAGGTGACAGCCACCTTAAAATGCTCCATACTCATGTCATTCCACAACTTCAGTCTCCGGGCAAGATGAATGATATAACCTTCCACTAAGATGGGGCGCCACCTCATTTCTCCAAGAAAGTTTCTGAATTCCTAAAGGAAGTGTTTGGTGACCGTGTAATTGTACGTGGAATTGCCACCAGGTGGCCACCCAGGTCTCCGGATCTTTCCCCATTAGATTTTTACTTGTGGGGTACACTGAAAAACAGGGTATACCATCATGGAAGGCCAGGCTCCATGGAAGAGTTGAAGAGCCGCATTACGAACGAAGTTGCCTTATTGAATCAATCAGAACTGATAAATGCTATCTCAGACGTTCTTTACCGAGCGGAATTGTTGGTTGATGTAAATGGTCGATGTTTTTGAGTATTCAAAATGAATCTTTGTTTTCTTAATATGATCTTATTTGAAAATCGCTTGTTATTATCTAGAAAACTTTGGAAGAGAAAAACAGTGGGAATAAACAAAAATTGAATTAATACATTCATGAATACATTAATACAAAATAATAATTAGTGTGCTAATGAACAAAAACTGAATTAATAAATTCAGCTAAAAAAATAATTAGTGTGCTAATGTAACAAATAGATTAGCAAATCCCATTCCTTTGACAACTTAAAGAAGAAAAAATTAGGTCGATATCTTAAATAATCACTGAGATATCGCCGTTTACTTTTTGCACCGACTTTTGAATCACCCTGTATATATATATGGAAGGCAAAACATCGTGGTTTGCATGATTCGAGTTGGATTTCGCAAGTTTCAGACACTATTTGATCCATGCGCAATGTTCCGAACTCCTGATGTAATCCCTATCTAAACTAGAAGTAGGTTTAGCAAATTATGATGCTCACCTTTGCTCACCTTTACCGGCCACCAATCCCAAATTCCTCCAGGTAGGGCCGTATCGTCCTCTTCCATTTTACTCGATCGAGGGCCAGATTATGGGTTATGCCTTTTCTCTCCAGATATTTTTCTATTATCCTTTTCCATGATAGGGGTGGACGACCTCTTTTTCGTCTGCCAGATATCGGTTGGTGCAGTGCTGTTTGGGTTATATGATCGTCCGGTCTTCTTCTGACGTGTCCGTACCATGCAAGCCGCTTGTACTCTATGAATCTATCGATGGATGGGATCCTCATCTTGCGTCGAATCTCTTCATTCTTAACTCGGTCCCGGAGGGTTAAACCTTGGCATCGCCTGAGCATCTTCATTTCCGTCACCATCAGCCTTTGCGTATCTTTCTTCCTTGGTGCCCAACACTCTCCTCCATAGGTCATTGCCGGTCGCATCATAGCCTGGTAGATCTTTGATTTTAGCTTGAGAGGAACTCCTTTGTCGCAGATAACTCCTGTCACTTGTCTCCAACTTTTCCATCCTGTTTGTATGCGGTTTTTGATGTCCTGCTCGCAAGATGATGTTACGTCTAACAGTGAACCAAGATACTTGAACTTCTTAACTGATGGAGCGAGGTTCCATCCATTTGGATTTCTTCATCGTTCGCAGCGGTGGAGAGGTATTCACTCTTACTTCTGCTAATTCTGAGACCATTACTTTCCAGGGCATTGCGCCATAACTCCAGCCTGCTTTCTACCATTGTTTTGGAATCCCCACAAATCACCAGATCGTCAGCGTAGAGCATTTCTTTTGGGGGACTGCTCTCCAGATGCACAGTTATCACATCCAAGACCAGTAAGAAGAGATATGGACTCAACGCCGATCCCTGGTGCAGCCCAACAGTGACCTCAAAAGGTGGAGTGCAACCATGCTTGGTTTTCACAATTGCTAGGGTTTCTCGATACATTTCCCGAATCAGAGTTACATACACCTCCGGCACTCCTTTCCTTCTCAAACAGTTGAACAACAATGCTCGAGGAACAAAGTCGTACGCTTTTTCTAAATCCACGAAAACTGCCCTGAAAGGCTCGTTTCCCTCTCTCAGGTTCTCCATAACCGTACGCATTACAAACAAGGGATCAGGTCGGAATCAAACTGGTTGTTTCGTACATTTGTGCACACTCTCAACTTCTTATTAATTATTCGCTCTAGGAGTTTGGAGCTGTGGCAGAGCAGTTTGATGCCTCGATAGTTTCTGCAAACTCTGTGATCACCCTTATTTTTATATATTGGTATTAAAATGCTCTCTCTCCACACCGCCGGCAATTGTTGATGGCCTTGAATGATCTCGTTGAAATGATGCAGGCACAAGTGTATTCCTTTCTCTTCTAGCACTCTAATAGCTTCTATGGATATGTCGTCGGGTCCGCAACTGCGCCTGCCTTTCATTTTGCTCAGTTCTTTCTGGACTTCATCCTGGGTAATTTCAGCGATCGGACCATTCACTGCCAGTTCTGTGGTAATTTCATTATGTGGTCTTTCTTCATTCAGCAATTCACAGAAATAATCCCTCCATATCGCTTTGTTACTATCGCTGGTCGTCTGAATTGTACCTTTCAGAGTCTCTCATAAAGAAACCTTCGATGTTATCTTTGCATTTCTGGCTTCTGGACTTTGCTATCTTGAAAATCAGCTTTTCTCCCTCTTTCGACTCCAATTTCTCATACATTCCTTTCCATGCCTCTCTCCTTGCTTTGGCTACCGTCTTTTTGGCGTGCTTCTTGGCCAGTTTGTAACTTTCTCTATCAGCATCAAGGTTGGAGGTTTTCCATTTTTTGAAGCTAACCTTCTTGGCTTTCAAGGCACCTTCGACCTCGTCCGTCCACCACCAGGACTCTAAGTTACGAAAGGTTCCACTGCGTGTCACTCCACAGATCTCCTGCCCACAATTCCTCAGGATATTTGTCACCTCCTCCCAATTAACTGCATCCTCTATACTCCTCAACGTGAGGCGCCTGAAGCTTTCTGCTGTCTCCTCGTCTGCTAACTTCCACCACTTGATCTTCATCTCTGCTTCTTTTTGCTTTGGTTTCGCCAGTGCTGCTGACCGATGGTCCATAACCAAAAGCTTATGCTGTGGGGCAGCACACTCATTTGGGATCACTTTGCAGTTTTGAATTGCTCTTAGTTCGTCCGATGATATTAGAAAGAAGTCTATGACCGTCTTGTTGCCACCGCTTTCATAAGTCACTTTCTATGCATCGTTCTTCACAAACCAGGTATTAGCTATTCTGAGGTTGTTTGCCTGGGCTAACTGCATTAGTCTATCTCCCTCTGCGTTTCTACTGCCAAATCCGTGACCCCCATGGGCCTCGCAGTTGTTCCTCTGCGCCCCAACATGACAGTTCATATCAGCACCAATGACAACTTTACATGATACTTCGAATCCCGAAATTATATCTTCTAGCAGGCTCATAAACTCCTCCTTCTCAACATCTTGGCAACCTGTTTGGGAAGCATAGGCACTTATTAAACCATAGGTCTTCATGTTGCCAGGGTTGTATATCTTCATCCACATGAGCCGATCATTCACCCGGTTGACTTCTAGTATCTTCGACCAGTGATCTTGTTTTACTGCTATTCCAACTCCATTCTTCTTTGCTGTTCCACCTGAGTAGAAAAGCTTAAATCCGTGGCCAATTTCTCTCGCTTTATTACCGGTCCACTTTGTTTCTTGAATGCACGCAAAATCCACTTTTCGCCATTCAAGCACATCAGCTATTTCCATACTCCTACCCGTCATGGATCCGACATTCCATGTCCCAAAACGCCACATGCATGGTGTATCGCGTTCTTTGTTTTTGTTTTTGACAACTTGCTTCTTTGGCCGCAGTCGTTGTCTGTTCTGCAGTAGCCCTTGCTCACTTGCCACACTGTCTGGGCCATGTCTATGGTCTGGGCGATGACAGCGCGCGTCGCTTGCGGGGGACGCCCTAGCCCTTATCGATTCAATGTTGGAGGACATTTTCATATTTGCTTTCGCTGGGGTTTTTACTGCCGGATGCCCTTCCTGGCGCAGACCCTCCTCCTTTCTCGTCCTGGACTTGGGACCAGGCAATGGCGGAGAATTGCTTGGTTTTAAATCAGAGTTTTTCTTCTCCTAGATGGACTGCCTGCCAAGCTAACGAGCTCCATCTGACCTTGGCAAGGGTTATTTTAGACTGGCGCCCTTAACTCGCCAGTGAGCCGCTGTTGTTAGCCTTACCCGGGGGGGACCACGTGGAGGTAACAGTCGGCTAATGGCCCATACTCGTGTAGCTATTTCGATGGCTTGAGGACGCCACTCAATAAACCAGCTGCGTATGACCAAGGCCTTTCCCACCTTGTGAATTATGAAAGCAAAATATGATAGAAATCGAAATTAGTTAAAATCTACTAACAATAAATTATCTGAGCTCATGCAACAATTTTAAAATTAACAGCTGAGTAATGCACGCATTCAGCCTTTTCTTAATTTTTTGGCTGATTAATTACATATTAGATCACCTATCACTGCTTTTTCTTTCTACAGTGAAACCAAAATATAAAATTTGATTGTCACAACTTCCCTTTCATTTTTTTGGTCATAGCATCTTTTAAATAATTATTACATTGCTTGCCATTCGCAACTAGATTTTCAGAGCCTTCATGAATGTTCATTAAGCAACTGTATTGCTGAAAACTAGGGATTGACAGGATACAAGAGATTAAACAGTAACCACAAATCAGTGAGCCCCGATGTCGGCAATAAAAGTCAGTGCAATTAATCAGAGAACTTTCGGTGCGTTCCGCGCATCATCTCAAAGACGGTTCTCTCTATCCCGATCCACGCCTGGGGCAGGGATGGAGTTCGGCCCTTGTTGGATTATTGTTGTAGCTCCAGTGACACTAAGCCAATTGACCTACGGTTTTCATAGCTCTAGTGAATTTTCAAAATCACCAAAAGTCTTTGTGTTTGAATAACAGGACTCTCATTCTGATAAGTAGGGAAGTTTTCTTGAAGTTCTGAATTTTGCCACTTCTTGAAAGATCTTGTGTGACATCTGACAACGAAGCGCCATGCTTCACAATATGTTAATTTATGACAGTCAAATGGGAGAAGTACCAATGCCATGAGAATGAAGTAGTTGCTCATACCAAATAACAGGCAGAATTATCTCAAAGAAGCGGTCGAGTTTGGTAATCATAGGTAACTTTGGAACATTGTAATCTGTCTCTCGTTATTCAAAAACATCATCAGCGGAAAGTTTTCTGCCCAAGAATTTAGTTTCTATTCATCCTCGTTTTTCGATTCGTCGACCTCTGTAAATTATGCAGCTAATAATGCTTTAGATTGTTCTCCGCCTTGTTTCTCATGTGATGAAGTAGAAAATGAGCTGACCTGGAATTTTAAATCATTCACTGGTCCTGACGGATTACCACTGTAGATTTTGCGCAACTTGGCTGACTATTTTTTACCTGCATCTTCCACTATTCCTTATGCTGTGGAATTTTTCGAGATGCCTATAAAGTGGCAAACGTCATACCCATCCCTAAATGGTATTTTACCATGGGTTTGACAGACCTAAATCAATATCTGATTTCCGGCCAATTTTCATTCATCCTGTTGTTTCAAAAGTGTTTGAAAAAATGGTTTCTAGAAAGCGTGTCATCCCTTTTGTGAAAGACTGTTAATAAGTTCCAACTACTTGTGTGCTAGTCTTATTCAGCGCAAAATCTTGAGCTTTCTTTATCCTTCATTTGGTGCAGTGCGAATTCTGACAATTGACATGCCAAAAGCTTTAGACAAACTTAGTCACGATGTGATTTTTCAAGCTTGTACAGAACATAAAATTCCATCCTTAACTGTTAACTGGCTCCACAGTTTTGTTAATGGGTCTCATTCTGATTTTATCTGCCTAGTGGCGTGCCTCAGGGCAGCGTGTTAGGGGTTTTCATTGAAAACAATGTAGCATTAAAAACATCGCATTTCAAAACATCGTATATGAAAAATATCGTAAATAAAAAATATCGTAAACGATTTTTTGAGGGAAGACGCTTTTCGAAGAAGATCCACAGTAGATCTATACTAACTATAGAAGAGATAATCTGTCCAAATAAGTGGAAGAGTTTACAAGGCCTGTTGCGAGATATGAGAGAGAAAATGTTTTAATCAGTAAAATGAAAATCAAAAATACGCAAGAAATAGGCACGCAGTTTGAATTTGATTTTTAGTTGCCATCGGTCGGTATTCAATCATTTTGATAGAAGCAAAAATAAGCAATTGCAAATAATTTATGAATGAAATATAAATTGAAATTAACGACAATTGCACATTGTAAAGCATGAATGCTACCTAAAGAATTACACAAACTTAAAATGAAAAATGAAAGTGGCCCGCCAATGTTTTACTGAAAAAAATTGTCCTCGACAAAGTTAAGTTGTACACCCCTGATCTAGACAATTCTACATGGTATGAGGCAGTGTAGCAGGTGGTGTTGATTCTTTTCCGCAGTAAGGAACAATTTGTGAGCAATGCTGAAGTGGCGTTCATTGGGATTGTCTGTATCAGCACATTCACAAAAATACCTATGTAAAATGCGACGACATTGTTTGAGAAAAGTGCTGATAAGATGCTGCAGACGAACCGGCAAGGAAACAAATATAGCAGAAGCATAATCCAATAGTGAAACAACTGTTCCGTAGAGTGTAGAAATAAGTACTTTTAGGGAAGCAAAGTCTTTGATGATGCGCACAGCATAAAGTTTTAAAGTTTTATAATGTTTTTTAATAACATTCAAAATGCGTCTGTCCCATTTGTGGTCGGAACTCCAAACCAACCCCAAAGATGTTGAAGTAATTTTTATGAACATCAGGTATACAAGTGTTTTGAGTGAGACCTTATTTATGGAACAATATCAACTTAGACTTTTCAACATTAGTACGTCTATTGTGTTGTTTATACATGTGTATGGTTTTGCCACAAGAAAATCATACAGCTATGCATAAAATCATAAAGATCTTCAACACATTGATTAACTTCCAATCTTTAATAACATACAAGAGAAGAAATAACTTGACATATCATACAAAATAAGAAAAAAAGACAAGCGCATGAAAAGTTAAGAGCGAACACCGCCAGCCATTGATACACTAATGCCATTCCTCTGATTATCGCAACACTGATGCACTGCTGTAACCAAGAATGTTCATGTCGGTCGCCAGTTGCTTCACTCATAAGATTGCCAAGTGATTAAAGAAAGGTCATTGTTGATTCACCGTACACTCCAGTAGTCTCAATAGCAATGGGTTGGAACAGATATTGAGTTACGAGGTCACGATACTTCAAACGCTTGCGATCTTCAGCTGCAGCAGATGCGGTTCCCGAATTGATTGCAGAATTAACTAGATTGGAAGCAGCATAGGTGTCGGTACAAGTGAAATCCCATAACAGGTGCTGGCCATTTTTGAATGTGAAAGTGGTGAGACCGTCAGGTCGCCTTCCGTCATGGTTGCTTAATCCAATCGGTTCAAGGACTGTTGGAATGCCAGCAGTTTGGATACCACGTCGAATTGCGTCATTTACAGCAGCATGACGTGGGGCACGTCCGAAATATAACCGACAAGATAATGGATGGAGACCGAGACTGTCAATCTCTCCCCCACATTGACATTTATGAGGAGTACAGACACTGGAACCAATACGCTGAGCGACCGCTATTCTGAAATCATTATCATGCAAGTGAGTTCCAAGGGAAGGACAATGTAAGTAATTTAACAAGGATCCTGATTCAGGACAAGACGCAGCCAGTAAGCGAGCCTTCGAAATTTGCTTAGATTCCTTCATCAAAGATTGAAGGCGCTGTTCTTGCAACACTTTGACCCACGAACTCGGTTGTCGTGGGAATTAATGGATGTAATAGCCTGATGTTTTCATGAAAGGGAGCTGTTCGCAAAAAGTAGAGAAACTTTGGCACACTTAGATTTTGCTTCAGCAGAGAAAAAGCTGTGTGTGAGTCGAGGTACTGCAGATTCTTTGTTAAATGGATATAAGCCGATCATTTATCATTCAACATTTATATTCAAGTGCTCTTTTTTACGATAGAGGAAAATGTTGATTTCAAATTACTCACTGACTCAGTGATGTTGTGGGATGTTGCATGTATGATTAAAATATCATCTGCATATTTAATATAATTCACAGGCACTTCTATGAGGTCCGCCGTATATAATATAGACAAGAAATGACCAATGATTGAACCTTGTGGTGTTCCTCTGGTGACAGTCACATATTTGCTTTGATAATCACCTATATGTTCTGCTTGAAATCGATTGTCAAAGTAAGACGCAATGAACTGTACGAATTCCGATGAAAAATGAAATTTTATCAACTTTTCAACCAAAACATATGAGAAACAGTGTCAAACGCTTTAGAGTAGTCTAAATTCAACACGGCAACACAAACCTTCCGATTATTTCCAAAAGTTTAGTGATTCTATGGTGTAAATGGATGAGAGCACACGTTGACGGTGATAGAGTATGTACAAATTGATTCTTGTCGATGTGTCGTTTTGGTTTTGTGCTTGACAGTGCCAGGTTCTCAAATACTTTGGCTAAAATAGGCAGAAGTGTGATTGGTCTAAGTTGATCAATTCTTGGAACAGGGCATGTAGCAACGAATGGATATCATCATTGATTGAAAAAATACATCTGTTGTTCCCAATCATGTGTTTATCTCCAATAGCCACTGCATCAGTAATGTCGAATCGCCTCATTATTTAGAAGTAATGCTGTCCAATGACTTTAAATGGTCCCATCACTTTAACCTGAAAGTGAAACAAACAAGCCGCTAGGCGCGCTTACCCTATTTGTAATCTGAAGCGTGCAGGTTGTAGCACTACTCTAATGATAGGTTGTTTCATACATTTATTCGTTCAGTTTTGCCTTGCGCCTACCCAAGCTTTTGCAATACTCCTCAATTTCTATTGAACGACCTCTTGCGGCTTGAACGCCGTGTTTATCGCATCATTGGTCAGCCGTGTGCGAATTCTCTCCTCGAAGCTGCCCATAAGAAGAAGAAAACAATTCGAAAATATTGTAATTAATAGCACTCATCCTTTAAGAGAAATGTTTACATTACGATTTACCCCTGTGCTCTGCTTCGACCACCTTTCACTATAACAAAGCACTTTCGTAGTTTCTTCATCAAATTTTATGAATAGTTTTTTTATTTTTCATAATAGGGACAATCGTCAATATTCTATTTCTACTCTATGTTCTGTTCTTCTCTGTATTGTGCTCGGATTTTATTTTGTAGGTTTTCACCGGATCATGTCATTGTGCATGTTGTGGAACAACTAAGTATCGTGTCTCCGCCACTGAAGAAGATCCTACATGGACCGAAACGTTTGGTGCTGTACAGTCTTCCCCATCAAGCACAGACAGTTTTGGTTCTGAGACAGGGTGTGTGACATGTGGCGACAATTTCGTCGACACTATTTATATCCCCATACTCTCTATCAGTCCGTTTTCTGATCAGTAAAAGCAACAATGCCGGGTATATGCAAATAAGATTTCCAGTGTCACTGTTGCGAGACTTATCTTAATTGCAGTGAAGTGTTTATCTTCTTCCGTTGAATTAAAATTCGTCCACAGTGTTTCACTCCTTATTTTTCGCGTTAAGTTAAAAAGTTAAAGCTAAAAACATAAGTCACATGCAAATGTACATGTAATACATGTAAACATATAAAAACATGCAAACATTTGGGTTGTACATACGTTTTTAGCTCTAACTTTTAAGTTAACGCGAAAAATATAAAGAAGCGAAACACTTTGGACCAATTGTTATTCTACGAAAGATGACTTGCATCCTCCTGTTTACCGCGATGTGAAGTGTTTATCTTTCTGAATATATATATTTGTAGCTGTTCAAATCTACTTCTAGTGCGATTAATTCCCCTGCATCTCGTCACAGCTAGGACACTAGGGGGCTTTCCGTTATCACTAAAATTTATATTGTTTTCTTCGTAATCATCAGTTCCCATTGGTTGCGCCCGCTTTTCAATGGATATTAATTTCGGAAAGGAATAACAGAAGCACTTTTAGCTCTTCAGACCTTCTACCTTCTTTGCAGCAAAGATTTGAAGTGGCATATTTGTTTCATTTCCTTATTCTCCCAGTTATACCCACTTATATAGAATCATGCACGATATTTGCAGAGTGGTTGCACAACCACGTCGATTGATGAAATGCATATTTCGCTTAAATGCGCAATGTAATTATAAATTCTTTGACTTCGTTCTGCAACGCCCCTTGATATCTGCTGGAATAGTTTTATACTTCGTTAGCTCAAATTTTTTCATGTAGGGATATGCATGTAAGTGCATTCAATGTTTTCAGTGACAATTTCTGTGGTAGTGAAGAAGCTTTTATAAAAAATGCAGTTCTGTGATAAAGCATAACTTACATTTTGAAACAGATAGACCTGACACGAGTAACACACAAAAATCTTCAATGTCAGGAATGAAGACTACCCGTATTATGCACGCGAATGTATTATACTCCAAGAAAGGTTCTTATTTATCATAACTGTCATCACTCATGCAACATTTTCAAGATGATAAAAAGTATAATCAGCTTTTTGAAGCAGATATAACTACATTCTGCATTTATTTGTTTTATTTACAGGTGGTGTATGGATGACAGGCAGTTCCGTGGACGAGTAACACTTTTCTCAGTCACTGGATGCACATATTGTATTAATGCTAAACAATTATTGAGGGAATTGAAGATCCCATTTTCTGAAATATCAGTGGATCAATACGAATCATGTGTAAGGACGCAGCTATTCAAAAGAACGCAACATCTGAGTTTCCCACAAATATTCTTCAATGAAAAGTTCATTGGTGGATATGATAACTTAGCTGAATTGGTAAATACCAATTTGCACATAGACTTTTTGCAATCAATTAATTTTACTTTTCTTCACAAAAGTTTGAGTTAATTTCTATTGTCTTTGCGAATAATATCGATTTTCTCACATCTCCCTCCAGGCTTCGGATGGTGATAAACTAAATGATTATCTGAATACTATTCTGAGCGAAAGTCCGGGTAATACGACACCGACCGTATCGGATGCTTTTCTCTTGGTCAATCGACAAAGTAAGTAAAGAAATGCAAATGTGCGAGGCGCAGCTCATGCTCTTTCATTTCAAAAGATTGTATATGTATCTAAAACTTTCTGTAAAATAGGCTGATGGCCCAAATTTTGAAGCATGTATGATGTTCTTCCCGAATTTCGGAAATTTGGGATCGATTATAATTGGTCTCGAGATTCGTCCAAAAACATGGAAAATGGTGAGGGGTAGGGGTCTGTTGGTCTGCTTATGTCCAACATCATACATGTTTTTTAAGAACGTGAAAGATTAAAAGATCTTTCCTCCATAAAAATCATGATAATTAATAGATAGAACAACATGTCTTTATCATCGTTTATGTCATGTTGTTTGTCACTCATTCCAATCACGGAAGAATCTATGAACAGACCTCTATTGATATTTGTCATCACTTATCTCCTGGATCTATAGGATAATTTACACACATGTAGCCAACCAATTCTCTGATGGGCTTGCTTTCTGTTAACCCTTAAAGGGATATCATGATACTACTTTCAATTTAGCTTCTATTATACATTGGTCTCCATTTAGCCGGAGCAGAATTATCGCATCAGCCAACACAGGAGAAATAAGAGTACACAAAATAATGTCAAGATTGAGTAAGTATTCGCTGCAGAAACGATTTATTTGCATCACTTATTATGTGTCATGTCTGTCGATGCCTCTTGCCTATGAGGCGCTGAGACCACGATTTTTACCAGTCGTCCTAGAGAGGGTCGATCCAAGGCTAGTTCCTTCGCTCGGCCGATGGAGATCCCTAGACTTTAGAGGTCATCTTGTGCAGCGTCTTCCATCGCGTTTGTGCACGGCCTTGTGTTCCATATGATGATAAGTGAGTCCATTCCCCACCGTCAACGGTAGTCAACCAGCATAGAGTGGAAGTGGTCCCAAGCTGCATCTATCTAGGGGCGAAGCTAGGTCAGTGTGGTGTAGTATCAAGCATTAACAGCACCAAATAGCAATAGTGTCAAGTGAGGCATAGTGATTATCAAGTTCGTCGGAATCTCATGGATACATTTAAGTATCCGTGAGCGTTTTTATAGCTTACAAATTGAAGTCCCAACGGCGGGAGGGAGGTTTGGTGGTAGGTCTGTCACCAACACATCAAATAACATGATTATGTCAGCACTCCAGCGTCAAACGCGATGACGGTGTAACGGTTGCTGACTTTGAGAGCTGTCTCGAAGTACCTTCCCATATACATCTTTAATGCTATTTTCTTGGTAGTTAAAAATCAATTATGATTAGCATAGGTGAGTTTTTCCATTTTCAAGCATTGATGATTCACTTCAACTTGGCATCCGTCTGTAACTATGTACACAAGCACAAATTTCGTGACTCCCTCATTCGCACACTTTTCACTACACGAAAACAATGAACAAGTACCTCCCGTACACCGCTATCAATTATACTGTATATAGCAAACTGTACCCTTTTTCACTTCCTGGAAGTGAAGTAAGTGTTGTGAAGCAGTTCAAGGGATATTTTTGTAATTAAGTGAACTGCTGTATATTGGAATCGTCGTTGACCAAGCGATCATATTCATACTGATAATCAAGAGCAAAAATGCAACTCTCCACTGCTTTAATGTCGAATTTCTATTAGATTTAGACATAGAGTAAGTATATTAAGTAGAGTACAGCAACTCAGTACCAATCAAATCCCCAATGTGCATGCAGTTTCGATTTTGTTAAATGAATTCGAGTTGTGACCCAGCATCAAATGTGAGATGTGCAAATTACTGCAGTTTTGAAGAAATGACCACGGAATTGACTGATAGTGATAGCAATTCCGAAGAGAAGTACTTTACAAATCCTCCGTGAGATGATCGGAATGTGAAGTTAAGTTGTAGAAAGGTAATTCGTGGTTCCTATTGATTGTAGGCTTAATTTGTGTGACTGCTTTTGCTTCACTGAATGTTGTGTCTCGAGTGTTCGTGAGTTTATCAATGAAATCGACCCGGAAATTCCCGATGCCACCTATATTATTGTGCTTTTGCGCCAAATGTTCATGCAAAGCGCTGGTAGAGGAACGACTATTAATGGCTCTCTTGTGTTCAAAATGCCTGGTAATAAATTTGCGAAACGTCTTACCGATATAAAACTCCCCGCAAATATCGGAGGTGTACACCGATATTTTATCGACCTCGGAAGGCACAGGACGCTGAAGGTCCGTCACTTACTTTTACTTTAAGCAATAAACTCACTTCGAGAACAGAATTTTCTTTCTCACGGGAGTTCGGACAAGATGAACTGTCTCAATGCAAAATACAAATTATCCCGCTGTCTGGTCAATCTTTACAGAGTTTCCATAAAAAATAGGAGAACTTTACTTGTTTCACCAATGTGTGTAGCACCTCTTTCGATGTGAACTTTAAAACACTGTTTGAAATGCATGGAGGATTTTTGTTCAAGCAATAATGTCATATGTGCACAAAGCGTTGAAACATCGGATGTTGTTCGTAAGTAGTTCAGATGAAAAACGCTTCGCATCAAGTCAGCAGTTAGCACGACTGGCTGATGGCACATTTCTTGACTCAGCAACATCATGAGCGATTTCTTGAGAAATTTCGTCTCTTTATAGTCTTGTTAAGCGCCGACTTGATGAAGAAAAACGATGTTTCAACGCTGTGTGCACATACTTTGAATAGGGCTTAAAAATTCACATCGAATGAGGCTCTACACGTAGTTGTGCGACAAGTAATGTCCTTTTTCTTTGATGGACATTCCGTAAAGAAGCCTTCATCAAGCATTTACTTGACATTTACTTTATCAAGCCTTCATCAACTTTACAAGCATTTTACTTGACAAGAGTTTAATAAATTGCTTCCAAAAATCATTGGTCGAATATTGTCTACCCTAGGAATTTTTACAGGCTAAAGGACCCTTTGATTTTGTAATTATGCAATTACAATACTTTCCTTAAAAATTTGAAAGCCGTTGATGTACAACACAGTGTGAAGGTCATTGTGATCGACAAGAATGTTGAATTTTTGAATGTCAACTTGTTTATCCCTGGACAAATGACAGTGCACTTTTGGTCACCGGCGTTTTCGTGGTATCTTTGAATTAAGTTTACATGCATATTAAGTACTGTCGATAACTGGACATGGTGTTGTTTTTGAAGGTCAGTTATCTGCTCATAGTAATGCTGCTATTCTGTTGATTGTTAATAAAAAATCTTGCATCGGGTGTGATAAACTTGGCGATTAACATATTGACTTTATATGTCAAATAGAAGTTTTTGAATTATTTTGTCAGACATGAATGTGCAGCCTCACTGTATGCTGAAATGTATTTTATTTTCGCAAATAAGCAAATTTCTCATGTAAATACCACGTACATCTCACTCCTTCATTATAGGTCCCGAAATTTCGTCAGAACCGGATGAATATTGGCTTTTAGTTCGCGATATGAAGGCGGATGGTATTGTCAAAGATATAAGACGTGGATTTACAAAATATACAAACTGCTTCACAGGTAGACAGCTTGTTGATTGGCTTGTCGAAAAGAAGTCTATTAGTAAGTTCTCATTCTCAACATGAGATATATTCATTTGCTGATACATTTTCTTCTCTGCTGAACTTTAGCGAGATTTTTTAAACACTGAAGAATTATCGTCTCGTCGGTATCATTCATTTTCTATGTGATTATAAGCCGGTAGTGATGATCAGAATTTTCTCTATCAAAGCATTCGCGAACACTGACTGAACGGGATGATGAAAATGCCGAAATCGGAACACGTCAAATATATACTTCAAGACTTGATGTACATGAAATAAGACGGCTTCACTTTTTGCAAGCTGTTCACCCTTGCCATTCCGTTTTGTCTACACCTTGTAATTATTCCTATCGAAATGACACTGCTGTCATTATCTGTAACCGAATGATGCCTAGCAGTCCCTGTATTATTTTCTGTATGATACAACGTTGCAAGGTTCATCCTTGATCAAAGCATGTGAAATCTCGCCAGATCATGCCAGTCCTCTCATAGAATTCTAGCTGCTTCATTTCAGAAATTTTAAAAAAGATTCTCGGTGACAAATGTTTCAATTATTCAACCTTGCTGCAACTAAGGTTATGATATTATTGGCGCTCGTTATTGTCAGGCTACAGTGTGTCAAGTTTTGTGATGAAAGCGAAAATACAGAAATCTTTCACATTAATATATTTCGCTGTAATTTTAAGATATAAAAAGATATTTTTCATTTTATTTCATTTATGTAAACACAAGGCCCATGATAACATCAATTAAAAATAAAATATTCATTGTTACACAAGAAATAAATTTTTGCCAGAACATAGAACCCTGTCCAACCCTCAAACCTAGGGGAAGAGACAATAAACGAGGAGTGTGAGTAAGTAGGTATAGGAGACAGCAAGAGCAAGTATCTTATCTGCGTTACTTATGTGCTTGGGAAGCAAAGCAGCCATTTCTTGTCGCAGTGGATCGGACTTTCATGTCCAAGGATATTTTCATTGTTAACGGGCGATAGCATCTTTGATGTTAAACCACACCTATATTACGATTGTACAGATTGTTTCATAAAAAATGGATCACCCTTAAACATCGCCTTAACTTCAACTTTGTCTAACTCCGCCAAACTTGAACGAATTTCTCTGAAATTTGGAAGATATGTCAGTTGTGCTTGCTAATATCATTGTTGGAAATTTCAAGCATGAATATTGAGTTGTTTTCCTGTTATAGATAAAAAAGTAGTAGATAATTTGATCTTCATTTAGCAATGTTACACAAAATCATACCTCACTCTTATAAAATTCCATTTGTTTCCTTTGTTATGTAATATGTTGTTCTACAAGCCAAAAGCTATCAAGCAAAACAAAAATAAAGAAAATCGGTCAATCAGAGTCAGTATAGCACCATTATTCATCAACAATAATGTAACTGCTACATGTGATTAACTGGACTTCATGTTCCATAGCTTCCTGACTTCGTTGCGGTGGTGTTGGCAGCACTCCTGATTGCTTTCAGCTAGAAATCTATCTCTTACCGGTTGAAAACAATACAAAGCACAAATGAACAATAACGAGATCGCATTCACAAAAGGCAAAGTGTCAGCCTTGCTAGAACTTGGGTTTTCTTTGCGAGCTACAAGCAAGCGACTAAATGTCCCTTACACAAATGTGTATCGATGGCATAATGATGATTTTCGACTCTGTCGTAAAGAGGGCTCTGGCCATCCACGCAAAACATCCAAACGTAGAGACCGCCTAATTTTGAGATTTGTTAAAGTTGATCCAAGTCTCTCGTTAACTGAGATGGCTGCACTAGACTCGTCTATTTCTAAGTCCACTATTCGTAGAAGACTTATTGAGTCGAATTTCAAGAGCTGTAAGAGGCCCTCTCAGATCGAATTATCAGATCAGCATACAAAAAGACGTCTCAGATGGGCAATGAGTCATTGTCACTGGCGAAATCAATGGGATCGGATTGTCTGGTCTGATGAGGCATCAGTCCGTCTGAAGGATAGTGATGGTCGATTGAGATTATGGATAAAATCTGATCAGGAAATTCCGAGACATTTACATCGGCCCCGGGTACAAGGTAGTGCGACTCTACTGATTTGGGCTGGCATTTGGACCAATGGCCGCTCTGAACTTCACATACAGCAAGGAACCATGAATTCTGAACGCTATGTGAATGTTTTACGAATGAACATTGGCCAAATGACAGATCAACTTGGTGATCCATCGACTTGGTTATTTATGGATGATAATGCTACGTGTCACAGGAGTAGTAGAGTCAACTTATGCAAGTCTCAATTAGGGCTTAGGACATTATCTTGGCCAGCTCGTTCTCCTGATCTGAATCCCATAGAAAATGTATGGAGTATTCTAAAACGTAACGTTCGTCGTTCACTGCTACCTACAGATGGTGTTAAAAAGAGAGTGGAGAAAGTTAGATCAGTCAAAAATCAACGATATCATCGAATCAATGCCTAGACGAATTGGTAATGTCATTGACAATAAGGGTAGGGCCACAAAATATTAGATTCTTAAGAACCGTTACTGTATCATAGCTTATCAGATTATATAAGGACATTTAAATATATTAGGGACATGAAATAACATGAAAAATGCTTTCTGTATCATACTTATGTTTTATTTAGTCAAATTTTAGGATGATCCACTTTTTATGAAACGGACTGTAGTAGCTGGAACATGCTGAATTAACTTTCAGTCGTGAATGGCCCCATAAAATTCGATCTTGAGCCGCGCGATCGATTGATATCGCGAGGCGTCCGCTATGCATCGTCAGACCCATAGAAATATACTGTTTATCTGAAGTTCGCTAGAATGGAAATTGACTCAAGGTCGCGGCACATCCGGGGGAACTAAGTTGGGGCATGAAGAACCAATTAAAAGCTTCGATTTACTCATGTGACTGATTCTAACCCAATGATACAGACGTTGGCAGGTGCATCTAAGTGAAAATGCGTGCGATTTATGTGCCGTTATTGTGCATTGCATGAAGCTTAATTTCCATTCTAGAGGTTTTATTGTTGTCAATTTCTATGGTCAGGCCACACGGATTGCCGTGCAACTGCACAAGACAAACAATGCGCCAACAATTAGACGACATCTATGGACGACATATTGTCCCAACTTTCATGTTCGATAGCTTCCCTGTCACTTGATACCTCAATGTGCGTGTCACGCACTGATTGTCATCTTCTGAGACATTGACCGCAGAAGATGTTAAACGCCGAAGGCACATCACCCTGTAACTTTCAACTTTTTGTTTGTGACCAATAAAAATCCATTTTGAAGAAGTTTACTTTTCATGCTCTGCATTGACCTGCTTAAAGTATGGTTAGCTTTTTGTATGAATATTGGATGCCCATCACAGTCACTGATCAGATAAACGTTCATCGATAACCTGTTTGTAGTTATGATTGTCATCGATAATCGCATATTTGGTTATAAGTACTCGCAAGTGAATGTTAGCACGTTGAACTACTCAAATTTTCATGTGAAGTGAATATAAGTGCATAGACGAAACAGCCACAAACCTCAATGACCCGAGAATGTTTAGCGGCTTGCGTCAACGGCACATGCTTATCTTGTACTCATGCTGATAGGTCTATTAATATTTATAGCTTATTGTCATTAAGTGCAAGTTCAAGATCAGTGACGCTTTTTGTATTGATATCTTAAAAATGAACTCAATAAGTTGATTAGACATTAGCTAATGTGAATTTCATAATGTGACACCGAGGAGCATATTGAAAATACTCATCTGTAGAAGTTTCATCTCCCACTTTCGACTTTTCTTAATCAGCGCAAGATTACCATCATGCTCGAAGTGTTCTCATTTTTTGAATGGTCACTTGAAGACAACTGAGTGTACGTAAGGTGGTGTTGTCGACCCACCCCTCCCTGCTATTGGAAGGGGTCCAGGGCCGTCAGGTGTCGGTCGGGCCAATCGTCCGCTCCCAACGGCGGATGAGCTCCGCACACCTGACGGGGGCAGCCCGGAGGTCCCGCGGTGTAAGCGTTGTGTTTATCTGTATGCAAGGGAAGAGATGTTTTGCGTTGTGTGGCTGTGAAATACAGAGGGCACAAAGAGGAACAGAATGGACAGAAGGGTATATTGTGTGAGTATTCTTCTGAGAGGTGCGATTTGTTTGTTCGGAGGTGTATCAGTGTTCTGCGTGTGTCGAGTGTTTTTCTGATTTGTGAACTGTTGATGTGGAACTGCGTTAATGAGTCCGTTGGTTTTCATTTGTGTGCTAGTTATGTACCGACGTAATGGGTGTGCGTTTGTTTGAGGAATTGCTTTGTTGTCACGTTGGATGACTGTGTAGATAGGGGTGAGGAGTAAATTCCAGCGGTGAAAATGGAATGGGAATGTTTGTGCTGTGTTCGTGGGGATCCGTTGTGGAGAGTGAGAATTGAGTTTTGTTGGGGTTGATGTGGAGATTCTTTTGTTGTGTCCATGAGAGGTGAGTGTCGAGGTAAAAATTGGAGTTCGTCTTGGGCTGTCTTGAATTTTGAGTGAGTGGCCGTGATGGTGATATCGTCAGCGTAGACCGTTGCTTTGAGTGTGGTGTCTGATGGAAGTGAAATGTCCTGCATGTGAAGATTGAAGAGGAAGGGGGAGAGAACTCCTCCTTGTGGGACGCCTTTTTTTAATGTTTTTGCTTGTAGAGCGTGTTTGGTTGTATGAGATGTAGACTTGCTTGCCCTTGATGTAATTTGCAATGTAACGTATGAAGAGATAATGGATGTTGGTCTGTTGAAGTTTGTGGATGAATGTGTGTATGTGAACTTTGTCAAAGCTTTCGTCATGTCCAGCGATGTAGTGGTGTTATGCTGTTGAAACCACCAGCGATGATGTTGTTGATTTGATGAGATGTAGTGGTTGTGGAGTGTTGTTTTTTTCAATACGTGTTGAAAATGCAGAGCAGGGGCGAATTTTGTGATGATTGAGAGAATGATTTTTTTAGTATTTTCGCAAGAGGTGAGACAAGAGAAATAGGTCTGCAAGAATTGTGGAGATGGATGTCTTTGCTGTGTTTTGGTAGTGGTGTATGTTGACTGTTTTCCAGATGCTGGGTATCTGGTTCGTGTTGAGTGAGAGTGCGTAGATGTCGATTAGATGTTGGATGGCGGTGAGGCCGAGGTGTTTTATGTTGACTTTATCTGGCCCAAGAGAGTTGTCACTTGAGGATTCTAAGATGGCTTGTTCTGTTTTGTCAGGCGTGATTTTTGTGTTGGTGGTAGTGAGTTGGAGTGTGCATCTGTCGATTTTTCTGTTTTCTTTTCCGTTTTTTATGTGCTGTGGGTGTGGTGAAGTGTCTGTTGAAGGCGTTCGCGATGTCTCAGTTATGATGAAGGGGTTTGTTGAAGAAATTGATTGTAATGCTTTTGGGTGGTTTACCACCCCTGTCATTGAGTGTGTGGATGGTGCGCCAGAGTCTGCTTATGTTCATACATTGATGATAAATGTGTTATCAATTATACTTGTTGGCAGAGAGAAATGGTGATAACAATAAAGAGGAAGTTTACCTTGATGTGATAATACAAATCTCACAAAACACAGCTTGAGAACTTCGGTATATCACAGGGTGGATAACTTCTCTTTTTCTGTGGTGCAGAAAACAGATTTTCCATCACAGATGGCCGGTCATGTTTTCGCCTCATAAATAGTCAGATATTGTAGAATATGCTCCTTGTGCAGTACACAGAGCTTCGTTGGTGATCCTCTTCCGCCAGTTTTCTTCACGAACAATTACCTGAAAACTATGAAAATCAACTTTGTGGTGGAGCCCATGCATATGTCTTGAAACTTCTGACCTGTCAACGTTTGTCTTCTTTTGTTCTTTTCTTTTGTAGTCGCACCTTCCTTAGTTTATATAAAAGAAAATTTGGAATCACAAATATGCAAGCTGTCAAAGATGTAAGCCACTTTTCCGCTAAAATAAGATCTCCTATTTTATTCAAAGAAGTTCAAATGGGATATCAATTTTTTAATATCATTGCTCCCATCAATGTTCTCATCAATGCTCTCATGGTTTCACTTTTATGGAATTATCACTCAGTGGCGCAATTTTTCTAATGACACGTCGAATAATGCGTTTGACATCACCGGACTGCCGGTCGTCTTGCTGTATATTAAATTGTCCAAGTTTGCCGCCATTAGCGAAAAGTCAGTGAGTATTACACAAAAACAATAATCTAGGCAACCAAGACTCTACTTTCCCTTCTCTAGACATTTCATTTCATTCACACGAATCTGTAGAAATCTCGGAAATGTTTCTTCTGTCTTTCAGACCACAAAGAAACCATCGCCGGCCGGATGTGGTCCACGGGCCATCTTTTGTATACCTCTGGTCTAGATCCCTTCTTCCTATCTCTCACTTTTTCTAGCTCTCATACTTCAGAGTTTCATACACAATTCCCCTTTAAATCTTCGAATGTGATACACCTTCAAAATGAAGATTGTTGCTAACCAGCTTTTGTCTCTCAAGACCCATATTTATAACCAACGTGGCAGCTGTGTGTATGTTAGCTTATGCGACTTGGCGCATGATTCGAAAATGCATGTGAGTGCCATGCTGATAACCTACATGATGGATTTGACAAACCAGAGTTCAAAGGCACTCATGAGTTGATCATAATCTTGATTGTAGATTCGAAATACTGGTCACCGATAAATGTATGATATCAACATTCGCGTACACAATATCATGCGTACTGATGCACTGCTATATTGCGCATCATCAGTTCATAGACGATTCATGTTAGCTTTATAGAATTTCCCCAACATAAATGGAAGTTTATTGATGTTGAGATGCTTATAATCAGAAAATAAAATTTCTCATCTCGCACAGTGACTTAAGGCATATCGTTATTCGTGTTTCTTTCAATCCTAAATTTAACGACATTAATTTTGATATTCGGTTGATCATGCAAATATCTTCTTAAAAATGCCGCAAAGTCTCTTCTGAAAAGTGCAGATGATTCGTCATTGAAAGAAAACGTTACTTTATTCGTTATGATGATTGTTAGGATAAAGTGTATCAGTATATACGTCCTTCAAACAGATTGAATGCTAAATCCCTTCGTATTCTCGACAGATGTGTTGTATTCTTATTTTAATAATTCATTTGTGTATTTCTTCAGGTTTGTGCTTCCACGTTGTCATTCTCGAATTTATATCAAAGAGTTGTTTGATGACAGCGAAAAAAGTATGTTTCAATTCTGAACCATGCTATGAAGTTGTTGGACGGTTAATCGGCCTATTAACCACAAATCCTTCAATTGGATTGACTACTAAACCGCGATTAAGATAAGACAAAACTATGAAAATTTTTATTTTTTGCGGCTAAGTCCAGCATCAAAGACATTTTGCACTTTTTCAAATCACTCAAGCTTTAGATCATAAGATTTTTACTAGCTGATATTTCGATTGAACAATGAATGTATCAATACAATAATTAACCACAATCAGGAATAATCAGTCAAACAATCACTTCAGTTTTTCATTATTTCTATTAGATTTTGCTGATGTCATTATTATTAGATACTACGTTTAATGGTTATAATCGTTCAAATGACAAATTTATACCTTTCATACCTGGTGCTACACGAAAGCTATCGCTACACGTTGTTATATCTGAAGAATAACAACGTTGTTAACTACCGAAAATGAGTGAGATAGCAATTAAAGCATTCTAAATTATGTAAAAAATATATCTAAAATATTACCTCAATCGCAAGTCGCTTCAGAAGATACGTTTTGAGTGCAAAATTTACACAGAATGATTGTAGAAGACATCAATCATCAGATAATTAATAGACGGAAAACAACTTCCGTCTTGGGGGATTTGAACCACCGAGTGAATTTTCTGAAACCTTTCAAAATTTCTTCTAACAGAATTTCATTCTCTCCCATCACAATTTTTATGATCTATTTTATTTAGGTAGAGAACGAGCTGTTGGCTTAGGACAGTCACTGGTCAGTAGGCATTTCGGGCATGCTGTTCCACCAGACGAGGATGAAATATTCTACGACAATGAAACTATCTATCGTCTTCTTGAGGATGATGAGTCGGACGCTCTCAACGCTGGAGTTACTCCGTCGTACGAACCAAGACCAGTGATGGAATTGGGCAGAGAGATTCATCACACAATCCTCAACATATTCTCAGAACATGTCACAGCTGACGGAAAGGTAAAGGATATAATCATTAATATTCTAACTTCTTATTAATGCAATCCGAAATCCAACTTCTCAGAGCTGTACATATTTACATGCAAGTGTATGTGAGCAAGCAACATGAGTATGGTCTAGTAAATACATGTATACAAGAACAGTGTGCGTGGTGAAATGTCTCAATACTCGGAAGCGGCAAAAGATAATTGCTGAAGGTAATCCACGGTAATGATTGCAGCATCGACTCCTCGTCTAGTACTGGTATTATGATATTCTCTTCCCCTCCCCCAAATCTAAAGTGATGACCGGAAAAAGTGCGTCAGAAAACCGCTATTAACTCATTTTTCCCTCGGAAGAAGAGAGGCAAGTAGATTCTTCTAGAACCCATAGTTTAAATCTCTATATTAGTCTAAGTCTTAGCAGAGGTGTAAGTGCAAACTTGATTAAGTCCCCAAGAAGCCACAAGTATCTCAGTATTGTGTCTTCAATTTGAATCTTGCTCAACAACATTTTCAAGATAAAGAGGGGGTGAGTTGAATAACACGAAGTTAATAGTCAACTTCCAAAAATTGCAGCTGCTTTTCTCCCCCTGAAATTCTAAGCTACATTTTCTAACTACACTTTCCGACTGGAAAATGGTAGCTGGGGAAAGTAGGAAGAGTAGCACCGGTATGCTAGATTTATGAGGTCCTAAAGCCGCCAGTGTTATGGGAACCGATTTCTGCACTAATAAGCCATCCACGCGGCTGGAGCAGAAGTTATTCGATGTGCAACTCCTCTGCGACCCTACATTCAGCAGTGCCTATCAGCTGTCAGATTATACAACAATCTTGTACCTGCATATCATTCAGCTCTATCATCGATTGATCAAATTTGTCTACGACCAATGAGGCCCAATTGTCCGAAGCTTTTCTCGTGCTGCGATTTGATGCATGTACACCGTGCAGCGTGCTGTGTGGATGCACTCGATGCAGATGTACCTCGACTCTGTCTAAAGGATATGTATAATATAATGATGAGGTAAGCAGCCAAATCGACAATGACATCAATGAATGAGCACGTGACTTCAATGTATCATGCAGAATAAGGAAAGTTATCTCAGTCCAACTCTACACAGTCACACAGACTAACTCTGCGCATACAGCAGGCATACATGCAATATATAGTTACATACATGTAGAATGTAGATGCTGTATGCCAGGGGTGCACAACATACGGCCCGCGGATCATATCCGGCCTGAAGGATTTTTATGTGACCCGCGTTGTTATGTAGAAACGCCTCCAGAATGTTTGTAGATAGAATAATCAAGTAGGCCTATAGTTCAGGTAATATATCATCCAAGTTCCAAATTCCCAAATGACAGTAGATAAGTTGAAGCCTCAAACAGCTACTCATCCTAGTCATGATCCCCTGCATCCATATTTCTGTTTGCATTGCATTCTCTTTGCTTGCATTCTTGTTTACGATACATAAGAGAAAGCACACGCGCACTTTTCTTCGTTAATATCGACAACCAGAAACTGATGCTGTCGCATAATGCAACAATTGAACGCGTTAGCGCTACCTAGTCTTCTTTTGCTAACTCAATCAAAAAGTACTTAGCACATAAATCGATCACTGGCCGCAATTCTACGGTGACTCATAGTTGCAGTCTCCGTATACGTACCGTAGGCCTATTCATGTGATGTTTTATTTTGTCAACCGGAGGTGTTTTTCATTGGGTGTTCATGTAATGTGCAGATCTTAGCACTATTACACGGCAATCCATGTATGATATTGACGTTGCCTGTGAACTTTGAAAACTTCTATTGTACATGAAATTCTTTATATATAGAAGTAGTATGAATAGTGGAGATGTATAATTATGAAAGGATTACGAACAACTGATTATGCAAACTTGCATTTTCTGTGAACTCTTCAATAGACACTATATTGTCCTAAACTTAAATCATTTGTACATTATATGTGAATGAACTTGAAATTAAGATTGACGGCAATTGCACTAATTATAAATGCTACCTGAAAAATTGCGCAGACTTGAAATGAAAAATGATTGTGGCTCACCAACATTTTACTAAAAAAGTTGATCCTCGACGAAGACAATTGGTGCGCCCCTGATATAATTCATCAGATATTAGGAAATGTATATTTCAATTTACTTGAATTTATCTTAACTAATTCCGCACTATTTCACGTTTCGTTTACATCTTTAAGTTGTGTATACTCAACGCATGGCTGAATTATTCCTCCGTTTGAGTCTAGTTTATGATGCGGCGATGACCGCGAGGTAGAAACTCCATCGATTTGTTGATAATTCAGGTTAATATGACAGTGTTATCTGCCGCTGTTTTCAATATATTTCTGCTGTCATTGATCCTTCTGACAATCTTAATTAATTTCTGAAGTATACCACCAGAATTTTTATCAAACCTCAAATGTGCGTGTTTTCAATTGTTACGATTGTTTATCTTCTGTAGTCTTGCATCTATATTCTAATTTGAATGACTCGCTCTTAAGCACTCCGTCAAAAATCAATTTGTATCCTTTACATAAATGCTCAGTCACTTGGTCATTGCACTTCATGCCCTCAAAAACCAGTTTAGATAAAGGCATCCCTTGACCAAACACAATTGCACAAATTACGTATACCGCATTATGAGGCTTGAAGGTCACTTGAATCCATATTTTCATTACGTGTTTTCAATGGCACTCTCCATTTAGCACTTTACAGCAGTGAATTTGAGATGATTAATGACACAGTGAACTGAATATTTTGTCTGTTCAACAAGTTGCTGACTGTGTGAGTAAGACTGTTCACTGATTCAACGAGAATTCTATTTATTCATTGAGTGATCGAAAATTCGATCTGATGATTGAATTGTTGCGAATTTCAAGGATGGAAATTGTGCCGTACTTACTGAGCATTGATTCTAACTTCATGGATGAAGCGGTTATTCGGTTTTTGTCTGCTAAATACGGCGATTGAGTTTGTTAACTGAGTGAACAAGCTTTTTTCGAGTGAAATGAAAATTTGTGTCGGGAATTCCATTTATTCACTGACTAAGCGAGAATTCTGCCGGAATAAACCGGGAAAATCTCTCTAAATTGCTCACACGCTACATTAAAAGTACATTTAATTCGAAAATTCCAACATAAGAAAATTTATACTTATAAGGAAGATTTGAACTAGTAATTGTAAAATGCAATTCAATATGCTTGTAATCATTACAAATACGAGTATGGATGAAAGATACACATTGCTGCACAGATCATGAGAAACATGCAAGCATTAATTTTGATTCGTAGACCTATGTGGTGCATAGAAAAGAAAAAGAAACACTTCACATAACCTTAACTCTACTACATGGTTAAGGTGCACCATAATTTTCCACATTCTTTCATTCAGCTTCTGTTTACAGAAGAGTCATTGTTTTGTAATCTACATATCGATACTGGTACTTACATTATATTATCTAGGTACTCGCACATTCTATTGTGTTGACATTTTTTCGTTTACGAGATGAGAATCATGACTTCATAACCAATGTTATCATGTGATGTGATTTGCAAGAAGTTTTTCGAGAATACAGAGACATTTCTAATGAATATATCAACTATGTGCTCAATGTATTCTATACAAATCGGCTAAATCAAAACAAAGATGTGAAGATTGTCGCGAATTGGATAAAATTCGCGAAATTAGAACTGACGTGAAAATTTCTCGGTTTGCAGCAGTGATTGTGTCAGTGGCAATTCCGTTTATCTATTGTGCAAGTGGAAATTGGCAACGGAATTTTCTGATACATTCTATGGCACTAATTGCAATAACTAATTACTTAAGAACATGTAATATATTATTCCATTTAACAAGCTTTCGTTCTTGTCTAGTCTATTCATGCTCTCTAGCAAATTCTTTGTCATTTCAGAGGGTTGATTATCCTCGGATCAAGGACAGTGATGAATTTCTCAAGTATATTCGCTTAACCAAAGAACTTCACTGCATCGATATTGCTCATGCTACTCGGAATGAGAAGCTAGCTTTCTTTATCAACATCTACAATGCTCTCGTTATACACGCCAATGTCGTCAAAGGTCCTCCAAGTAACATGTTTCAAAGATGGAAGGTAATATTTGAGAAATCCTTTGTAAAATCAATGGTTTGCCTGATTGGTTAACCCAATCGAGTGTTGTATCTTAAATTTTAATCATTATTTCATCTACTTTGTTAAGGCGGTCAAGGGTTTACTTTCAAATCTAAGATATATTGCTTCTTTACTATCTTCTACGCACTTTTTTACAATATATGTTTAGTTAGAGCATCCGTTAGAAATTAATTGTTTAAAAATTTGTCAAAAGCTTATTTGACACTTAAAAGCTTAAAAGCCAGTTCACTTATTTTTAATCATCATATCTTATTTCTATGCATGTGTTGAAAAGTTGACTTTACCATAGCTGCTAACGTTTGTAAAGTTGTACTTTTCAGTCCGTGCTCAACTTTTCAGTACATGGTCAACTTTTTAGTTTTTGTAGGCCCTATATCGACAGAAATGACTCGGTAATCGTTAGAATTGTGATCGAGAGTGTTCACATTTGGGTATGATATCATTATAAGCAAATCAAAGCATTCTTTAAAAAGGAAAAAAATAATTAAATGGACAATGTCTTTTATCAATGATAAAAAGTGTCTGACGACCTTTTTTAAAGTGAAGAACAACATGCTGACAGTTTGTAAAGTTAATCGTATGCTTGGCTTTTTGATGATCCTGTGCAACATTCGTGTCAGAGGAATCATTTTGCTACATCACAGATGAAACAATTATTTTTGATTTCGGCGTGTTTTCGATATACTTCATGCTTGTGTTTTCGCTTTGCCAGTTAAAATGTTTCTTCATTATACTGGATGAAGCACCGCCTTCCGCTAAAACATTTGCAGCCGTGCGGCTAAACGAGTGACCCGTGTAGGCTTTGGGGTCTGATAATTTCAGATATAGTGCCACCTTCATTGGAACTTTTGCCAACACATGTTTTCCCATTGGCTGATTCACATAGTATCCACTGCCATTCTGCCGCAGCCGATATGTCTTAAAAAGTCTTCCATAGCCAATGGCATTGTGCAATATTTCATCATATTTTTGGAGATAAATGCAAGACTGCATCGGTATGTTGAATGTATTGGATATTGACTCTCCCCCTTGTTTAGATACTCTGTAAGTAACCCACATTCCTGTTGTTTCATTGAAATCAAAATTGGCCAATGTTAATGATACTAGTTCAGCGCACCTCAAACCTCCAAAAAAAGACAGTACAACAGCCACTTTCAGATGGATATTTTCACCTTCATCTGGGGCTTCTTGCAAAAATTTCATCACTTCTTCTTTTGAAAATTGCTTGGCTTTCTTGTGACTGTAGCCAGCTTCATATGACTTTAGAAGCATGGTTACTCTCGGGAACTTCTGTAGTTTGAAGCTTTTAGTTCTTCACTTGAAGTTTGTTATTTAGCATAGAATAAATGGACCATAATGTACTAGCTGCGTAATTTTTCGATTTTTTAAGATGATCGAAAAACTCGATAAAATTCTCTTCCTTTGGTGGTGTGTCTTTATCAGTTGGCTGCTGGTGTTCAACGAATTCTTGCCACCTATCTTCATATCTTTTCCCGGTACATAGGGGGCCGATTTCCTTGATGATAACTTCTGCGCTTCTCTTCATGCTGTAGAACTGTTGTAGTAAATGTAGCAGATTAATGTCATGTATTGCGTAGATGATCAAAATTCAAATTGTAGGCATGGAAATATTTGCATCAAGGTATTGCAAATAAATATAACATGAAGATTTCCATGGGATCACTATTTTGATGCATGCATAGAATAGATATTTACGCAACTAGTGCAAAATATCCATCTTTATTGCTTTCTTCGAGGTCAACATATCTATGCACGAGCCCGAAGGGCGAGGGCATAGAATGTTGATCGAGGAGAAAGCAGAAGAAGGATGTCTTTGCACGAGTTGTGTAGGTAATTTCATTTTTCACCGATATTTTGACCATTATGACTAATCTAATTCTATGGTGTTTGATGAGTTAAATAATATGCGGGTTTTATATAATTCAATCGCATATATCTATATAGAAATCTATAATTCAAACAGTAGTGCAATAATGAAAATATTACTGCACGCCCGTGCAGTAATCTGCTTTACAGGTAAAATAAAGTGACAGGATATCTACATTATTCGCACGGTGAAAAATAAATAAGTTACTTCACTCATTCGAAAAGTCCGTTTCAGTACTCTGAATAATATCATTGCCTCGATCGCTGCGCTCTCTCGGCAATGATGTCGTTCCTCGTACTGAAAAGCACAGACTTCTAAATTTAGAAGTCTATGCTGAAAAGTATAACTTTTCTAATTTCGTGAAAATTATGATTTCAAGAATCTGTGCTAGACTAGGGATTCTTAAGATATAGGACAGCTTATCTGATACAAGCATGCCATTTATCGACGATCCGCAGATTTCTGTGGCTCCCGTAGCGCAAGTAGATCTGAAAGGTTTCTGTTAGATCATCCTATAGGTGGGAAATCAAGATGATGTATGAAAAATGTGCTCCCTGAACGACTTAGGCAATATACTTCACTAACAAACTTGACTAATCATTTGGGAGACAAAGTTGACTTCATGGGCTCCCTTTAGCTGACCAGGCTTTGTCAAAGGGTCCCTTGGAAAGTTGATGAGAAGGACCCATGTGATTTAATCCGCGGATCTTAGTTTTGCAATGGCATGCATGCTGACAAAACCTTTACCATGCGCATTATTTGTCACAGCCGGAATGAATAATAATATTGCATGTATCATTACAAGGATGATATTGATGAACCTATTCGATGCTATCTCATCATAATATGTATGTTTGGAAGCTGGAACTGTCATGGATCAGAAAAAACGTTCGAGGTGTAGGAAATTGATTGCTTCTTCTGCAGTGTCTGTGCGTAAATTCATTCATTTTGCTGCATGTTTGTTATGCAACGGAAAGGTGTCACAGAGTTTGCTGGTTTTAGTATTTATCAATTGCGCAATCTTCAAAGTACTGATGTATGCAACGGGAGAGTTGTGCTACTTACAGCAGCTGCCAATAAATTTAAGCCTACTCACCTGCCAGTGGCGTAGCCAGGATTTCATTTCGGGGGGGGGGGACAATAAACGTGGTATGATATGGGTCCATATAACTAATAATTTCGTGTTTTACAATATTTATTCATATTCCATTTGATTATGATCTGATTTTTTCTTTCATTCATCATTCATGATAAACGATTAGTAACTAATCATACTCTGGTTCAGGTTGTACATGTACATATCATACTGTCAATTATGTTCTTGTTCAAGTACAATGTACCACGGCAAAAAGTTACAAAATAGCAAGAAAACTTAGTATGCATGGACCATGTTAGTATGTAAATAAATTGTACATGACATGACATCGGAAAAGATACTTATTTGCTTCGAATTTCTTCTCTATTTCAGTCGCAAACGAGTGTCGTGATTCATCGCATATCGTTGAATAACGTCATCATAATTGATTTTGAGCTCTTTATGAATGGCCATGAGAGCCAACCCATTTAGTCGATCCGACAACATCACAGAGCGCAAATGAGTCTTTAATAGTCTGAGTTGGCTGAAGGATCGCTCTGCCGTTGCGGTGGTTACCGGCATAGTCATGAACACCTTGAAAAGGCGGAATAAATTTGGGAAAATGGATGGATCACACTTTTTGAGGGTCAATGAGATCGTGTTAACTGCTTCCCTTACCTTGGGATCCGCATCTTGCCAACGGCTTTGCCATTGACGAAACTCACACATGCAGGCGTCAATTCCGTCGGTAAGGTCAGCATACTGCTTGAACGCGGAAAAGGCATCCGTCGCGGCAGAATCCGATGTGCAGAGCGGTGGGAGCAGGGCTACGATTCTCATAGCTGTCAGCGCCTGCTCGGTGAATCTCTCCTTCAGCTGCTGAATGACACCTGCCAAATTGAATTCTGTAACTACAGCTACGTCTGCTGATCAACAACCCAAATTCTCAATCACTGTACATGGGAATTTGTATTTCTAGCATAAGATCGGCTAAACCGTGGATGAATGATGCATGTCTTGGGGTCCCAAGGACAGTGCAGATGGTTATAAGTTATAACCTCATGCTTGCATACTCGTATTTCACTGCAGTTGATGATGAAAAAATGTTAATTTTATTTGAAACCAGCTAATACATGTACTTACTACTTATTCTCTCATTGGAAGAGGTATATGGCATTCAATAAATTGATTACTTGGCAAAAAAATCAGTCAAGTAGATTGAAACGATTTACATCGCTTGACTCTAACAATTAGCATTCATTGATCAATTCACCTTCAGGTAGATATATTCCTTAAATTTCGAACTGCCAAACAAGCTTCTTCATGGTGATATTGCAAGAATGCACACTTTTTAGAGCTCGAATCAACATTTGGGATAAAGATGGACTTGAGTTATGAACTTCTGCTGTTGAATTGTTCGATCAATAAAAATCATTTAACCTTTATTTCCACAGGATCATTTGTGGTGTGTGAGTTCTACGTGACTGGATGACTTTTGTATGTTCAAAGCAAGACGAAATTCTGTGTCTCCTAGTTTTCACCTCAGCATTGTACTTTGTTGTATTCGTATGTAGGTAGCCTTCCAGTTGTATTTGGAATCACTTAAACTTGTCATGATTCACTTCTTTAAAAGTACATTCATGAAGTTTCTTCACCTAGAAGTATCTTATTTCATGAGGGACTAGAAGTGCAAGACAGTATTAGAATACTATATTTTTTGTATATTGTTTCAAATAATGCCCTCAATTTTACAATAGATTTCAATTGAGTTTTCTTCTGCAGAAAATTATAATTATGAAATTTGTTATCTTCAATTTGACTGCGACTGCAATTGACGTAAGCTATTTTGAAGAAGATGATATGCCATTTTAAATTCATCGGCATGCTTGGACTGAGACGTAAAATGAATGTCTTCCGACGCTTTTCTTGAACCGAACTATGCGATCTATTATTATTTGTGAACATGTGATACTCAAAGCTTAATTTCAAAGACTGGCGTGTCATGGTGTAATTTACTAGAATGCGAAAAGGCTCATCAGTATATTTCATTGAATCCATACAGCCGAAGGATTTCGACCAAGGTCTTGAATTCATGACAAATTTGCAAAGACCTGACGCGGTCGGTGGATCTTAGCCGGAAGCGTCTGTCTAATCACTCATGAATGCAATAAAACTACTGAGTACTTCCACATTACAGCAAAAACAGACCGCAATTTGATTATTTGGTCATCTCTTTCAAAAAATAGTTTTCGCATGTTTTATGTCGTGATCTCTTCTTACAGTGGAGTCCTCACAGCATTCATCAATTGTCATTCAATGAGACGTTTTCAAAGATGCATTTCATTCAAAAGTTAATGTTTGGCCTAGGAGCCCTTTCGTCCGCAATAAGATAAAGTAAAATTCAAAATATTTTACCCTGTGAAGTATTTAATATATAATTATATATTAATTTATTCAATTATTTAATGTAAATTTTTAACAATATTAAAAAAAACATGCATTTTATATATTTTGTAAATATCTTTTACAGTTCTTCAACACTGTGCGTTACATAATCGGTGGTTATGCATACACACTTCAAGATATTGAAAATGGAGTGCTTAGAGCGAATTCAAAAGGTGTTGGTGAGTTAGACTTTAATTTCGAACTTTTCTGATGAATTGTGTACTTTCGATGGAGATCATATTCCATACCGTTATTTCTGATAGTACGAACATGCGACTATGATATTATATTTCTTGAAACTGACTTTGAAGTTACTCTTTCTAGACCATTTTTACTTTCGACAAAGCGAAGTATGTAGTCAAACATATTCGATAATTTACACAAGAGATCACTCAAAGTCTCGTTTTGTTGCAGCTCAATTGTTTCGACCATTCAGGAAACACGATCCTCGTCTTCGTGTGGCTTTGAAGGAGCCAGAGCCGCTGATACATTTCGCTTTAGTATGTGGAGCTAAAAGTTGTCCTGCTATTCGCGTATACGATGCTAACGTAAGTAAACGTGATGTCATTTTCCATCTCTCTCTTCGACAGAGAATTTCTAACACAGTGTTTTGAGATTATTTTCCAATCACCGGTTTTCTTCAGGAAGTTGAAGATCAGCTGCTTTTATCTGCTCAGTCTTTCCTGGAATCAAATGAAGTCACTGTTGATGTCAACAATCACACAGTTGTTCTCTCGATGATATTCAAATGGTATCGACAGGATTTTGGTTGTAATGATCAAGAGGTGAGTTATCTCCTTCTGTGTATAGTCATGTGCCTTTGAATCTCACAGCTAAAGGCATTTGTTTACATTGATTTCTTTTTCTATACAACTCTTTGAGAAACACGATGAACCTCATTCGCTCATATACATACGTTTTTATGAAAATCATGAAACAAGATCTAATTTTAAGACAAACATCACAGTCACGAACAATCATGCAATTGTGATCAAATCATTTTCAGAGGTAGACAATTATTTAATGGAACCATTAAAAAGATAAGACGCAGATTAAGTCCATAAGTGCGCCAACACCCTATCTTCCCGTCCCCAGCTCGTCTGGTCAGAATTCGAACACAAGTCAGTCGAAAAGATTAGCAGGTGCTCTATCTATGACCAGTGCGTCGCTGTAAAGAAGCGCTGATGATATCCATGTCATATCATTGTTTTGCACTGCTGATGTTACGTAAGATGTTACTTTTTACATACTCAACAGCAGTTGTTCGCAGTAACTTGTCAATAACGGTTGGTGTGGCAGAAGTTGAGTTTCTCTTCTGCGATAGAATTACAGGTGTGTTATGTATTCTGACATCTATTGAATCAATCAATTGCAAAAATGTTTCACCAATTAACATTTCAATATCCGTGTTAGGAACAGACAATATTTTTTTCTCATTGAATCATCAAATCCAGTTAGCGGCCATTGTCTTCATCAATTTGCTGAAAATTTCTTTAAATCACAATTATACAACACATCTGTGAAGTCACAGTCATACATCATGCTTTGTTGTAAAATGCAGTCCATTTTTTTATGAGCGCACAATTTTGAATTTTCTGTGACATGGATTATATTAATAGCAAAAGTTAACGTCAGTCAACATAAAATATATTTTGTTGATCACACAGATGGCAGTGGCATTAATGAGATTGACTCACCTTTAGGTGTGAATATTTCTAAACTTCTTTTATTTAAGCTCTGTCGAAGTTGAATGGGAAGGCGTTGAAGTCATTGTCTTAAATAAATGGAAACTGCTGGTCCTCTGGCGCACTAATTAAAGACATGGACTGGTTAACGTGGGCATAAGGAGCTCAACTTTAACCGAAAGCAATGGAATCGTTCTAAAGATAGTACCTCCATCTTTCGAACTTTAGCTCCAAGAAACTGGATATACTCCCTACTCTGTCTAAACTCGACGCTCAAAATAGTTGGCGAAGACTAATTTCACCAACAAGGGGCGACCGCACAGTAACAGTTTTAGGTAATGAGATGTTAGTGACCATAGAAATTGACAACAATAAAACCTCTAGAATGGAAATTAAGCTTCATGCAATGCACAATAACGGCACATAAATCGCACGCATTTTCACTTAGATGCACCTGCCAACGTCTGTATCATTGGGTTAGAATCAGTCACATGAGTAAATCGAAGCTTTTAATTGGTTCTTCATGCCCCAACTTAGTTCCCCCGGATGTGCCGCGACCTTGAGTCAATTTCCATTCTAGCGAACTTCAGATAAACAGTTTATTTCTATGTTAGTGACAAGCAAATTTCAATGGGTGAGTGATGCTGTTAGAGAGTCGCTAGCCTAACAGTGTTTCTTTGCGGTCGCTCCAGTAGAGTAGGCAGATAGATATGACATCAAACTCTGAGAGAAGATTATAATAAATGATCATTACGTGAACCGCAAGTACAAATTAGCATAGAAATTACAATTGATTCGGTAAGTGTCTTATATCTTTTTCCATGTCTTCGTAATATGCAGTGAATACTTATGATCAGAAATACAGTATACATGTATTCGGCTCGCTTGATGCAATTCTAATTCGCTTGTATTTGCAAGTTTTCTAAAATTAGGCTTTCCTGATATCAAATGTTTGCTATTAAATAAGTAGCATCTGATTTTACCAGCCTATTGGTAAGCTAAGTTTCTTATGATAGCATTGTATTCAAAGCATGCTAGTATACATGCTGTTTCATGTTTTTAATCGATTCTATGTTTATTCAACGTTTTCTGCTGCTTTGTACTCGAGACGGAGGGAAATAATCACATTTTTCCCTAAACTGCAGATCCAATATTCAGATCAAAAGACAATTCAGATGGAAAAATGAGATAAATCATGCTCTTAACATTCTTTCATTATGAAATGCATGTATTATTGTGATAATCGTTTCATTTTCTCTGTAGGTATTATCATGGATTGAAAGCAAATTACCGGATGGTCCGAAGCGAGAATCTCTGCGCGCTGTCTTACGAAGTGAACGAGCACGTGTATCCTACAAACCGTACGATTGGACCGTTAATGCCAAGTAAACATCGTGTGTTGATTCCTTAACAGAATTCCTAACTTACTCTGTAGTCTCATTTAGCCTAAATGTTTGTATGATGTTGTGTCTGTATCTGTGCTTGGTAATGGTGCACTATATTTTCATCGATATGTAGCTGAGCTTTGGCCGGCTTCACAAATGAATGTCGTGGTTCTACCGCATATCGTTTACTAGTCTAAGAGTCATTTTTAGAGTTGGTCGGAGAATTGCAAATATCAATATCTATCAGCTCCAAGAATATTTTCGCTTTCTGCGATTCGTCTTTGAATATCTCCAAAGCTAGTAATTAGCTGCTTGCGTTTGTGTATTTTTTAAATAAAGAAACCGTCTAGGCCTTAAAAAGGACAAGATTTTAGCTTTATTCAACCTAATAAGGTTTGATGTCTTTTAGAAAGGATGGAAATGAAACTGTATATTGTAATTCCGTACATTCACAAATAGATTGCACTTGAGGAATATAGTGTATAATTATTATTATTATATCGTATGACATGCGTGTGGGGGTCAAAATTTGGAAGATGACAGGTATGACAAAAGAAAATGATTGTCAACATCAGTTAGCAGGCAAGGCGGGTCCACTGCATCACAATGCAGCACATGTTGTCCCGTCTGAGGGCGCCCGCATGAGCAGAGGTCGGATGACGCCAGACCCCAGGCGCACATGGAGGCCGCGAAACGGCCAAGTCCTGAACGCAGGCGGTTGAGATGCACCCAGGCGTGAACCGGGAAGAGAAAGAGAGCCGATAACCGGAAGGGTGCGCCCTCCAGGCTGACAGATAGGGCTGTAAGGTGGTCGGAACCGGCGGAGGCGCCACCGTGACCAGACCTTCAGCAAACGTTCGGAGCGGTCGTCTGGACCCGAGCCGGGTCGGTGCAGGATCGTTGTACAGGACTTCGTTCAATCGGTGGGAGGCGAGAATAGTGCCTCAATAGTGCGCATGAGACGCATCAACGCTTTGGATAATCAATTGACCCGAAGTGAACTAAAAAAAGTGAAGTGTATAGTTAGCATTCTTTTTAGAAAAAACGACTCTTATGGAAGCGACCATACATGTTTCAGGTGGATTCAACACTCTTCATCAGTTCACAAATGAGAAAACAATAAATTTACAGTATTTGTATAGAGTTCAAATTGTCGGAAGTGATTATCACAAAGCCAACTGTATAGTTCGGGTCCGGGCATTCGATAGGTCGTCGGAGTCGAATTCTTTGATGAGGCTTCAGTCAGTTTGGCTGCCATTGTTAGGTATGATACATGATCTTGAAATTAGTGACGTCAGGAAAGTGCAAATGCATGCTAATTTCAGATGACGGACTGCCTTGTATGTGTTCTTCTATTCTAGTAATAAAAATGCCTTTTATTCTCCAATATGACATTTTCTACAATGTTCACATGAGCATTTATAAACTATTATAACCAGATTCTGCGGTTCGGAAGTTCAAAAATACGCGCAAATTTCAAATTCTTAAAGCAATATCTCATCTATTGCCAAAATTTGTTTGTCTGAGTTCTCACTTGTTTACATTTGCATTTACAGACAGCAATTATCATAAATAAGATTCTCGAGGGAGATAATACAGTTATCATGTTCATCAATATTTATCCTCAGTGATCGTCATTCGCATTTATGAGCAAGCATGAATACAAGAAAGAGAACGCTTCGACAAAGTTTACCGAATCATTTCATCTTACATATTATCTGTCAGAAAGGAATCAATTAGAGTATTGCTAGTATTTTGTCTCCATTGATTTCTCGGTCCAGGTAATGCTTTCGGTTCCACATTAGTTTTCAATTGGTCATGGTTCGGGTATAGATCACCGAAAATCAGTAGAAGTTGCTTCTCTTCGAAATTTTGAAGCAAAATATCGACACTAATTTCTTCCTTGAATTCTTTAGTGAACGATGCTCTGAAAGTACACTTTTGCTTGCAATTTGCAAATTACTTTCGCATTTTTTCTGACTTCATTTTTATCGTTGTCTTCTGTTCATGGTTTAAGATTCTTGGTGGATGTCGGCGGTCACAACTGTGACGAGATATCTATTCATTGATCACAGTTGCTATGACAACTGATGTTTGGTGGTGAGGGTTTGATGCTGCCAATTGACACAGTCGCCTGCAAGCGGTTGTAGCTCAGTTGGTGGAGCACAGGTCTAGTTAACCTGGGTCGTAGGTTCGAATCCTGCCAGCCGCACATCTTTTACATTGCAATTTGATCTGTTGTTTGTTCCATTTGATTCTATTGTTAATCATCCCAAGTAGCATTTGGAGGTAGCACACATCCAGATTTGATCGGTACAAGCCGTGTTACCTTTTATGATAGTCTCATGCTAGCGACCGACAGGTTCAATATATCTTCACATGTAATCCAAAAAGGAGGATCAATATTTGAATATCTTAACGAGAGACGCTAAAATTAAATGAAATTGTCTTTTTTGATACTCCAGCATTTACCGGTGATATTCAATCAATTTCTGTGAATTTTCTTTCTGTGGGAAGCGTGCAGCTTTTGATAGCTTTAACTTTGTCGAGTGTACTTCATTCACCAAAACAAACAATTCTGTTGCACGCTATGATTAGCAAAAGATTCCGCTGCACACTAATTCAAGGCAAAGGTTGCGATTTGTATTTCTGCACATGTCTTGCACTGATCAAAAGGAGGAAGATAAATGCGTTTATTGGACACAGATGCTGATAGTCCGGGAGCCAGCGTGAAGTTGTGCAGGGAACGAGGTAGTACATAAAACTTTCACATAGCATAGTACACCTATAACCTACTGCAAAACTTCGCGTCTGCCGGATCAGATCATTTGCTTTTCATAAATAGAGAGGATAACACATTCCTATGTATTTCCAGTGGTAAAATTGTGACATTTAAGGTGTTGACTCCATTTTTTCGAATTTTTGCTCATAAAAGTTACACAAATTGGTATTTTGTTGAACTGGTTATTATAGAAATCATCTACAGATCATGATCTTTCAAATGAGTTATCATTCAGTGACAGAGGATGAAGTAAAGTGTACAAACAGACACTTTTCGTTTAAGTATATCAACAATTTTCCTGAAATTTCTATGTTAAAATTTGCAGTTACACCAACGAGAAGTGTCTGTTTGTACACTTTACTTCATCCTCTGTCACTGAATGATAACTCATTTGAAAGATCATGATCTGTAGATGATTTCTATAATAACCAGTTCAACAAAATACCAATTTGTGTAACTTTTATGAGCAAAAATTCGAAAAAATGGAGTCAACACCTTAAATGTCACAATTTTACCACTGGAAATACATAGGAATGTGTTATCCTCTCTATTTATGAAAAGCAAATGATCTGATCCGGCAGACGCGAAGTTTTGCAGTAGGTTATAGGTGTACTATGCTATGTGAAAGTTTTATGTACTACCTCGTTCCCTGCACAACTTCACGCTGGCTCCCGGACTATGATGTTATCTTAATAATAATAATAAACTTTATTGAGTCCACATACATGATTCGGTAGACTAGAATTTACATAACACATAACGTGACATAATGATGCATCAAGTGACAAAAGAAAGGGATTATGTACAATAACGCAGGAAAGAAGATTTCAGACGAAGTGTTTTTGTGGGCGGAGGACGGATCGGACAAGCGTTGCGTAAGGATCGTTTTCGTGTAAGGAAACAAGCTCTGAGCGGGTGGCAAGAGTCCTCACATACTTGGCGCAGCAACTTCGAGCAGGATTTGTCAATCATTGTGTCTATAGATGGTACGATCTCCTGCCCGATTATCCTAGAAGCCCGACGTTCGACTCCCATAATTTTCAGCTTAAGATAATTCGGGATGTTAGCGAACACAGGACAGCAATATAGGAACAAAGGGCGAATAAAGGCAAAGTAAGCTTTGAACAACACACTGACTGGACTCCCTGCAAGTCTCAGATTCCAGAGAATGAAAAGCCTCTGAGATGCTTTGGATACAACACTTGTTATATGGATAGTCCATTTCATATCACTCGAGAAATGAACACCAAGAAGTTTAATGGATGACACAGTAGTGATGGGGACACCGTCTCGTAAGTGTATGGGAGACACAACCAAGTCTCTTCTCGTGGTGATGTTGAGAACCGCACATTTATCTAGGTTCACAGGTAGACCCGTAGATGAAGACCAAGATAAAACGTTCTCAAGCTCGTCTTGCAGGTAGTCTTCATCGGATGTAGGTACTCGTAGATCAGGTAGTCTTCTTCTTATTTTCCATTTATCTCGCTTGGTACAGAAGTTATGTGTTTGGCCTAGTCCAGAGGCCGAATCCCGAAAGTGTCATTGGAAATCTGCAGGAAGGGCATCCGGACTAAAAGGCATCTCAATGCTACATCTAAAGTCTGACTATGTCAGCACCGTCCAAGCCAAGCGCAGTAGCAACGTAAAGGTTTCAAAGCTTCAACGGGACTATATTGCACGGTTGTGCCTTGTTACAGACATTGCTTAGATTTTTCAATGCATTCATTCTTTGATGGATAAATGAAATGAATCGATCTTTACTTAGGCGCATCAATGCATTCAAGAAAACATTGTTTGTATCCATAAGTCTAAAGATAGATTTGTGTACGACTGAAGCGTTCATTTGATGATGTTAAGATTGATCAAGTGATTTATTGAAATAGACTTATTAGAAGTTCTTTTTCCGATAAAATTGACTATAGCATATTTGGGCTTGCTTTGCTTATGATTGTTTTAGAGAAATGTCTAACTTCCAGATGACAGCTTCACACGCTTTTAAGTATGGCTCTCCCGTCAATTATCTATTACTTTTGTCCTTTATGTCTACCATCTATTACTTAGTTGCGAACCTTAGACCTCATTTGATTTTTAATGAATGAGCTCCATAAAAATCTTGTTATTCAATTGCAATCCTTCTCCTTTTCAAAAGCAGTCAGTCATCCCAAATAATTAATAGATCACTGTTAGGATCCTTTAACTTGATTTGTGTGATAATTGCTTTTTTGTTTACCAGTACTTTGTGAACTGGAATAGTTAATTCACTATTACACAGTGACAGCTGTCTATGAAACGAAGATTTCTGTAAATACCATGAGATGTGAAATGTATTTCAATATGTTTTGGTGATCAATTGCAATCATTTTAATGAAGTATAATTTTATATTATCACATAATAAGTTTAACTACGTAGCAAATTATTTGGTTCAATTAATTCAATTATCAACATTTATCTACTGAAATTTTGGTTTTCTTACCAGATGCAATACTAAATTTTCGTTGCATCATTTCCTATTTAGACATCCAGGAGAGAAGTACTGAGTCAATTCCACAACATTTGGATTTAGGACAAACAAATGCCGCCCATGGTCAGAAACTGATCGAAAACATAATCCTAAGTTTGTCTTACAGTGATCAGAATTGGATAGAACTATCATCTTTTGTCTCAGATGATAGGTGAGCATTAGTAAACCTGTTGAAGTTGCTAGATACGGTTTTGTAATTGTGTGAATATCTGATTTTACGGTCGATTTTGATCGTATTTGCTGCTATGATACTCTGATTTAAAAAAAACCCTCACGTGATTGGCTTTTACTTGCTTTTCAATGACAACTTCATCAGTGTGCATTAAGCTAGCGATGTGGTTATATGGCGCCGCGATTAAAATTTCTTCAAGCTAGCATGTGTATCGATTTTTAGATATATCTGTCGGCTCTATCTCGCTGATTATCGAGAAGCCTGGGCAAATAGAAATAGATTATTTCATCGTTTCACGTTCGCGATTTTGTTTGTTATTGAATACAAATGTTTTCTACGTTACAAAGGCAATGAACACCTGATTTGTCTGAATCATCTGTTGTATCCTGCGGTTGGATCTATTGCACTTCAAATCTTGCAGCTGGCGTCATTTTTTGTTATTCACTTACTATTGATGAGCATAAATTAAGTAGCACCCGTATTTCTTCTTTAAGATTACGTTAAATAATTTAAATTAAAATTAAAAGTTTTGTATTTAATTAATTATCTTTGCTGAATGCTGATATAAATTCTGACTTTGTACTCCTGATGACTTGTCTTTATTATTTGATGAACTGGGAATATAAATTTGTACAATATGTCATGTCAAATTCTGTAGACGAATGATTCCAACATAATCTGACTGAAACAGTTAGTTAAACTCATTGAACTCATCAAACTGTGTTCACGTTTTGAGGATCAATATCCCTTTCTTTGTAGATAATGTTTGCTCTTATCTACGTATTCAAACAAAATTTATAGGTGAAAGAAGCAAGACCATCAATAACAAAATATGCAAATCTTCGCTTGCCACACAATTCAAAGCTGTTGTAGTTATCTCATGCGACTATCTATCAAGTTATAATGGTGCATTATGTACCCTCCAATGACGGTCAATAATGCATTTCAAACTCATTTCAATCATTTCCATGACCTCCAAAGCCATCGAGAGCAGTGGTCCTACGCCTGCGTAAATTTACCCAACTGCGTAAATGGGGTAAAAAATGAAGCCGCGTAAATTTAATTTTTGATGGTTCTTTTCTACTTTTTAATCGCAACGTCTTGCCATTTGAAACAATGGTATTGATTGTACTATATACTCAATTGAATAGAGATGATAAGAGGCTTTCTAGACATTGACATTGATTTGATTTATTGCCTCCATTCTCAGAGGACAAAACCGCTTGACCCTCTTCTACCCACGGGGATTCAGCATCCTCCATAGACATTTGTTGATATTGCTCAAAAACTATAATGGCTACGATTCTAGTTTTGCGTGACTTGTAGTATTTCTGATAAACTCCAAATTTTTTTCCAAGTTGGCCGATGGGAACCTTTAAAATTTGATTTTTAATTCAAAGCATGGTACTTTTCAAAAATCAAGCTTTTTTGTCAATTTCTCGCAAATTTAGGCATCTTAATAAATTCAATTGACTTACCATTGACAAAGTACAAAATGAAGTTATGGTTATCATGCTCATTCATGCACGAATGTAATTATCTTATGAATAATAGTAATACCTGTAAACACTGCTTACAACAAATATATAATGTAATACTGTCAGTTTTATGCTACAATAAGTGCATGCCAAGTCAAAATATGGATAGATTATCATGACTCACACTATTTTTGGTGCATTCATTAATTTGGATGAGCAGCTACTTTTTTTCCTGTTTAATATATAGATGAGATTCTAGCAGACTATTTGTGATTTTCATGTATCTTCAAAAGTCTCTACTTGAGTTGTTTTCAGCATGGCGTAACTTTCCCAATCCTTTTTTTTCTTGACCTTATCATGCGATAACTGATCAAAACAGATCGTTCATCAAACACATTGTTTATCCAACTTTTTCATTGACGGATTGGTCGATCGCGACCAGCTGCGGCCCTCCGCACCATGGTTATCCATCGGGTAGCCGCCAATGTGAGCATGCCGCACAGGTTATTCAGTTCGTCGCAGTAGCAGGTTTTCGGTCGTCACCTTCCCATTGGTGCATACACTATTCTACTAAGCAGATTTTCATCATAGTTGGTGCTACACATGACGTCCAATGAATGTCAGCATTCTTGCTGCTGCAATAATTGACTGTGAAAAATACCAAGACAAGTGACCTGTGTAACATTTTCATTGGGTTGAATGTTGATTTTGTCTTTGATGACCATATCACTAACATTTCCATTCGTATCCATTCTTTGAGTTTTCATTGTTATGGCTTTCTTTGCATTAAGTAGCAAGCCGGTCCTTTCACCCTCAATCGTTGCTCTCCACCAATTCCTACAGTTCCCTCATACTGCCCGCTATGAGGAATGTGTTGTCAGCATATCTGAGGTTGGTTGTATGGTGTCCACCAACGGAGGCACTCCCTTCAAAACCATGTGGTGCCTTTCTCATGATATTCTGTGATTAGTAGATGTTGAATAGATGAGGAGATGAAATGCATCTCTCTTCGAATCCATAATATCTAACTGGTTGTTCTTTCCCAATAGCATTGGTTTCAAGGGAAGGGTTAAGTGTTCAGAAAAGTCCATGTCTCGCATGTTGTCACAATTTTCAATACTCAAAACATCAATTTATGGGGAAAAATGGCAGACTTTGTTATAGATTTCTATCCTCTGATGTGTCCTGAGCAGGTGAAAATTTAGGAGCTTATTCCTATAATAGTACCGCTTTTCTTTTATTCGTATAATTATCATGCTGTTTTCACACTCTTCGTATGGATGCAGTTTTCTCACATATTAAGTCTATACATAAATTCATCGCATCCAGACGTGAAGGTAATAATCGCATTGAAATTCTATGTAGACTATATAAGTGTTTGTAACCTCGAATATCATAAAGACATCACTGAACATTAACTATTATTTATTACCAAGGACTACTAAAGGGACTACTCCCTTTAGTAGTCCTTGTTTATTACTAAGAAATGATACAAGCATAGTGACTGACAAACAATACTTATCATTTATCTTTACATAGAATGAGGGTTAAGGAAGACTAAATGCTCTGCAAGATCCATTATATTGACAAATGGAAATAAGATAAGCAAAATCAAATAATTCGGATAGTTCTGACCCTGGCTTATAAATCCTTTGCATTTGACCGAGCAATGCAAATTTGATTTATTATTATTTGATATTATTTCTTATATGATATCAATTATTCAAATTCTTATCACGAATGTCAGTCATCAAGTTCTACATGTACGTGTATATTGCAAAAGTATAATTAGAAAAGCAGGAATTTCCAAAAAGTTTCTGTCGACTTCTAGAGATTCAATGTGTAATGATGTTTCTACATTTTATTTATTCCCTTCTATCTATATTTAAGTAACATTTATACCGCGTAAAAGAGTCTAGGGTCACAGGAACGGTAGATTTGACTGATTTGACGTTCGAGGATATATTGGAAACGAAGTTTTATCTTTACTTTTCTCAAATAGACAAGGATGACTTTAAATGTGCTCGAGATATTCATGATGAATTTCGTTTTCATAATCACGTCGTAAAATCTTTATGTTTTCAACAAATTTCGGACTACAAATGCTCAAAAAACAATGCGAATATTGCGATCGATTAAGCTGTCGATTAGCCTACTTACTGGTAACAGCCCATTTTGGCTTCTTTTCTTGAAGAACAAATAAATCTAGCTATTATTCAAGTATATAATAAGATATTGGTACTTTTATATGTTGCTCTGCTCTATAGTGATTTTGATTTCTTGTGGCATGCACAGTAGATGAATATCTTATTGACTCTTTGAATATTCCTAAATTTATGGCAGGGATAAGTAGTGAGCTTTAATAATACTAGCAACTTTCGTATAATATCAATATATTCGTTGTCTCTACAGATCATCTCGTGTTGGTACGGGCAGAAGTTTTTATGGCAAGGCGTCGTGTCGTGTATATACTGTTGTATTTTACGTCGTGGTCGCATTGACACTTATTTCCCTTGGAATTGTACTATACATATTTTTAAGTTGATGCTTTCTTATCGAATACAGATATGATTTTTATAATCCATTGTTTTGACTTACCAATTGAGTGTAGCAGCTGATTTCATCGAACAAGAACCGATTGGTCAGATTTCAATCAAACCAATCTCTCTCGACGTCAGTCATCTCCAAGGCTTTGTAGGGCAAAGCTAGCAATTACATCAAGAATAATCTAAAAGCTAATTATCATTCCATAATGATCAGCACTATATCACAAATTCATAATAATATGCACTTGGAAACAGAAATCTCTACGAATGTTCTTATATTTAATACAGTACTTTGAAGTGCAGTGCTTTTTCCCAAGACAGGTAGAAATCACAGTAGCTTGCCTATGCGGGAGAGGTGGCGTCACGATTGTCAAGTTCACATTCATAAACATCGATATTTTTCGACTATGACCTCGCATATGTAGATACTATGCACGTCTTTTTATCTCGAGATTTAGTTGATGAGCTTCCCTGCATATAGCGCAGACGTATCGTACGAGGTTTTTCACATTCAAAAATAAATACTCCAATAATAATAATGCTCTCTCCTAATAATAAATACTTTTTAGGCCTAAATAGCATCGAACTACCACATTCGGCATTCATAATTTAAAGCGCTCGAAGATGAAGCAAAGAAAAGATTTGGAAAGCCCACGCTACTTCAGAACGATGGGAAAATATTGCATGTATGATTTCACGTAAGGTCTTTGCAGTTTCCTTCAAGGGAAATTGCTATACTGCTAATTTTCGAGTGGTAAAGCTGTCTCCGACCAAGGCTCAAGCGCACCAAAAGTGATAGATGCAAATTGCGATATGAACAAATTGCACGGGATTGACTGATTATGATAGCACTAGCTATGCTAGGTGCTAGCACTGACTAGTGATGAAAATTTTGAATCAAAATTTTCCGTGGAAAAAATTGGAAAGTTTTGATTTTTTGATAGGCTCTATAATTTGAGCGCTTCCACTGCCGAGGCAGCTATACGTACCAATAAATTAGGTCTAAAACTCTTGATTTCATCATTATTTTGATTAAAGCGACCGCAGCAATACGAGTTCCGTCCGCGGATTTTTGAACATTCCTTTGCCACCAAAGGCTTGTGCTAATTTGTTAGCATTTTTAATTATCACACAGACACCGTTTGGGATAACGTGAATCTTGCTTTACAATAGGGGATAATGTCATGCAATGTGAAAGATCTGGAGCAAAAATAATATGCTTCATTTGGAGTTTGCTAATTGTTAGCTTGAAAGTTAAGCTTTATTATGTATGCAGCGTTGATCATAGTGATACAAATTCTCCATGTGTTGATGAACATGTGAAGAATAAGCACACAGTCCACGCAGCATTCATGAGCGACCATATTGGAAGATATAAAGACTGTAAACTCATGAAATATTTGGAAACTAAATATGTCTGTGATGAGTAAAAGAATATCTATGATAGCTTCTAACTTATGGCGTAGGCTAGTGCCCGTTGAGGATACACCCCAACAAACAAGCGGACTTCCGACGGAAGTCCGCGGGTCTTACGGACTAGAAACGGAATTCCGTTTGTGGTCCGTGTAATCCTTTGTTTGTCGGGACATCCTCCAATTCTAGTTCGGATGATTCAGATAGTTCCAAATCGATTTCAGATCTGCCCAAATGAATTTCAGATAAAATCCAGATGAATTGGAGATCTCCAGTTGAATTTAAGATCTTTTCAAAGTTGAGCTTCTGACAGATATCTGAAACTCAATCAGAGAAATCTGAAATCCATTAGATGTCTGAAATTCATTTGGAAAGATCTGAAATAGACATGGAAAAGGTGCAGTTACAGGTTCCAAAAGTTAACATACAGGGATGATAGAGAAGTTTTCGGTCTTTGAATATTAGATATTCTTTTCAAACGACTATAAGTCTCCAAAACAAAGGAAAAGACGTCAATCACTAAAAAATAAATTTCAAATTTTTCCAATGGAAATTTTTCTGGAAAATTTTGACGGAAAATTTTCCGTTTGCATCATTAGCACTGACAGAAGAAAGCATAGAGTAAATATATTAGGTAGAGTGGTAACTCCGCATTTATTAAATCCCCAATGTGTATACACTTTCGAATTTATTAAATGAACTCAAAGGTGATACAGTCGGAATTTGTTCCAGATGTGAGATATGCACATTTATGCAGTTTTGAAGAAATTACAACGGAATTGACTGATCATGATAACATAGCAGAAGGAAATGATGGTATTTTACAGATCGTCCGTGTCATGACAGCCTTGGAGAGGTACTGTTTGTTTGTTGTTGTACTGTTGCAATTCGATGTGTTCCTATTACTTTCACGCTCAAACCTCAAGAGTATTTTCCTAAGCGTGCATATCACACGCAACTTGTCACTGGCAGAGCAGAATCACTTAATGAAAGACAATGATTTCAATTAACTTTGAAGGATGTAAGTGGGTCCACATCATTATGCAGATTCAAGAAATGAGACATGAATTTTGTGAATCATGAAATCATGCCGGTGAAAATTGAATTAAAAACTTGAAATTTCAGCCAAGAAAACACGGATAAGATCGCAACTTTTTCATGAAGACTTCCATTAATGCCGTTCATTAGATTTCCTTGATAATGAGCTTAATTTCCGCTTAGTTAGGATGCTTATTAGCAAATAGTTATTCCTATTGATATCCAACTTGTTTCATGCTACTTATATAGGAGAGTCATCTCGGAAGTATATAAATATTGACATTTTTAAAACTGCTCAAATAATTTTTGGACAACGGGAACGTAATCTCCGCAAGAAACTGAATCTTTTTATATAAAATTTCCACTGTACAAATAGCCTACTTTTTTGAGTCGACACCAAAGATATTTAATTGTTTAAAAGGGCTAGATGAGAAATAGATGCCAAAATTTGAACCCATTTTAGTACGGTCCTTATCGTGGCAAAAGAAGCATTACGGCAATGGGGCGAAATTGCTGTTTTGTCGGCTATACGGTGTGCAATGCGACAAAAGGCCTTGGAAATGGCACATGATGTAAAGCACAATTCACTGATAGTTTCAAGAATATTCGTTCAGCAGTTTCTCTCAAAAAAATGTTAAAGATGAGAGCGGTGATACAGCAATTTAGTGCAGTACTATCAATTTGGAAGAAAAAATATTCAGATGAAGACTGATGGGGTGTTGATAAATCAGGGTTGGCCGGTAAAAACTATTACCCTGGTTTTTACCACCTGGTAAAAAACTGGTAAAAACCACCAGCTTTTGTCACCATTTTTCGGCTAAAACTGGCTAAAACTATTTTTCCAGCATTACTACTTAAGTTTTTTGAGTACATACAATATAAGGGATCATCGTCACTCCTCACTTTATTGATGAACGTTAGTCGCAATAAGTTCACTTTACTTTTTCATCATTCGATAAACATTTGGGACTGTATTTTCACAATTCAAACCTATCACTATCGCATTTCAATCAAGAATATGTTCCAAGTATATGTGTAAGAATATGAAATATTATGAAAAATATTGTTATAAAGCTGTTGTGCATTTTTCTTCTAAGTGTGCACGCATTCTGTTGCTATACGAATTTCATTCATTGTAAGATGCAACAGACGTTCATGCTGGAAGGAAATCACTTGGCTCTATATAAAAGATCGAAAACAGGCACTCCATGTAGCTAGAAGGGTAGGAAAATGTAGAAATCTGGCCTCGGATTTCTACGATAAACCTCCCTGCTGATCTCATAGAAAAGCTTGTCTTCTAAGTCTGTGGCAAATGTCCCATACCCATTGTGATTACACGAATGTTACTATGAAATTTATCCTGCTCTCTCAAAAGGACTAGATTAAAAATTTTGCCCGTCAACATTTTTCATGTCAGGGTTATTTACCCTCACATATTTAGAGGATAAGGTTATGTTAAATGAATTTAAAACCGAAAGTTAAGTTTTGATTTGAGCTCAAAATATGGAAATTTCAAGAACTTTAAACAAACTTGTATATCACAATAATGTCAAAATTGTTTGTCGCTCTCAGATTCTATCAACAAGATCAATTTTACAGCTTACTGGACATGCTCTTTTGTTGAGTTTATAACTGAAGCTGTTCAGACTTACATTATACCTCACTTTATCAAGATTGCTGGTTCGCACTATGTTATTTAATTATTATTTGTTCTTACAAATCATGATTTCCTGTTACAGTCACAAGCATTAGTACATTTAGTATACAGTGGAACACGTTTACAACGAATTCACGGATATAACGAACTGATCGCAATTTCCCGTTTCGATCATATTCCCATGTTATGTAAAATTTCACGTATTGTACGAATTTATTTCCTATTTCACGGATACAACGAACACATTTTCATCGCTTCATAATGAGGTTTATTTATCCACGCGCGCATGCGCTTGGACTCCGTTGGCGTTAATCACTGACCGCCGCCTCAACTTGATTTTAGGGAAATGCGCGCTGTTCATACATTAATAGCAAGCGTTCGTTGATAAAACCAAGGTGCTTCAGTAATGTAAAGAAAATCCCTACTATGCAAACCGAAGATCCTGGATGACGTCAACCATTCACGAATCATGGCTGCGAAAACTTGATACTAAATTGTGTAGTCAAGGGAGGAAAATTGCTATGATTGTCGACAATTGCCCAGCTCACCCAGAAATTGCATTTTTACAAGCAATTGAAGTGATCAAGCTACCTCCCAATGCAACTGCACTCCTTCAGCCATGTGACCAAGGTATTATTGCTTCCTTAAAACGACATTATAGAGCCAGCATAATGCAGAAATTGCTTCTGCACATTGACGACGGGAGAGACATTACGACGTTAAAGGTATCTCTTCTCGATGGTATATACGACTTGCGAATTGCATGGAATCGAGTGACTCCCATCACAATTCAAAACTGCTTTAATCACAGTGGTTTTATTGTTAGCGGTTCCGACAACTGTCCAGACACTGCCGAGGAGATCTTTGAGAAGATGAGCAGATACTTGCCGCCGAATCACACACCTGATTCGTATTTGTCCATTGACGATGAAGTTATAACGTGTGAAGTGTCTTCTGTTCAAGATATTATTCATGATTTTATGGGATCAGATGCTGTCGATCATGACGACGTCGACGATGATGAAATAATTTCTCCTCCTATTTCAAAGAAAGCTAGAGAGGCAGTAACTACTCTTCGTTCTTTCTTGGCATCTCAAGGAAATGACAATTATACCGACATCTTAGGTGAATTATCATTGTACATAAACAAGGTGTCAATTGAATCAAGCAAGCAATGTTTGATAACTGATTTCTTTAAAGTGAACATCTAAGCGTCCATAGAAATCAGATTGTTTTACTGTATTAGGCTAGAAGGGTCATCAGCTGATTTCAGGTGGTCATTAAAGCTGCTCGGAGTCTCGAACAATTCGTGCCCACGTCGGGATAGGCGGTTTCAACACGATGACCCTTCTAGCCTTTATATAGTATCTGATTTCTATGTAAGCGTCTTTTTGATTTCTATTCGTGTATTGAAGTTCCATGGACACTAAAATTACATAGAGTACATGCAATTGCTTTTAATTGAATCTTTTTGTGGAATTTTAACTTATTCACGTATACAACGAATCACGGATACAACGAACTAATTTGACGTTCCGCTGGAATTCGTTGTAAACGTGTTTCACTGTATTTCTAAAAAAAAGTAGAAATGCAGTGACTGTTGCACATTGGTTGATTTGGGAGGTGAGATTTTCCGGTGCAGGGACTTTTTGATAGAGGGTTTTCTCTGCGTTCATGAGGCCTGGGTTCGAATCTAGATCTGATGAAACCTAAGCTATACACTCTACATTCTTGCTGAACACTCAACTCAGAAAAATGACAGTGGGATTATTGAAGCTCGTCCGCATGAAGAAAGTGGTTTGCTTAATTTAGTTCTATGTATAAACCAGTTATATTCATATATTCATTTTCATTTTTTTCATTCATTTGATGATAATTCTGCGAGTATCTAACAACTTCTGTTACATGAACCAAAGAGCCAAATTGGTGCTGAAGTCTACATTTGTTCTTAAGTCACAAGAAAAGGGCAGAGCAATCGTAAAGAAAGACAACATCGTTTGTCGTTCGTTATAAAAACATATTACGTGGTTCCATCACAGAATGAATGTCATGTTTTGGAAGATAAGAGTTGCAAACTGCAAACCCGCATACACCGTAATCCTTAAACCCCAACTTGCTGTCGATCATTTCGTGAAGAAATAGACTGATTTTTCGGAATTTTAGATTTAGCCGGTTTTTACCTGTTTTTGCCGGTTTTTATCACTTAGTGGCAAAAAGCCATTCTAGCCGGCAAAAAGCCAACCCTGTGATAAATACACAACTCCCTCTGTAGAATTTATGACTATTAACAAATTTTGTGAGAATCCGAGTATAAAGTGAGGAATTGGCTATTAATAAGGCTCAGCCATGTCAACAACGCTCTTCGAGCTATTCACCAGGCCGAAACTACAATAAGGATCTATGTATTGCAGATAATTAACAATGGGCATTTTAGGTCCAAGTGAAATCGATCATCGCATGTCTGTCACTGTCAAAGATTTTGTCAATGTGCATTGAATAACATGCGCAATATATGTCGTTTGTTTTTATTTGTTTAAACCCATTTTATATCAAATTTTCTGATAATTCATATTTACTTTTTGTGTTGTATCATGTAATTTCTTACCGCAAGATTACATATAAATGCATATGTATCCACGTTGGATTATTGCCAAGCTTGGCAATCGCGTCTGGCGTGGCCAGGCACCCGTGGGCGCAGCGATATAACGATATGCATGTTCAACCATAGGCCGCGTACTCATTACAAAGAAACAATCTAACTGCATGATCAAAAGTAAATGTGGGGTTCATTTTTCTCTTCAGAAAAGTCATTTAGTCATATGTTTCTGGTGAATTGTAAGTGAACTTCACTCTGCTCTCAAAAGTGAAACAATTGGTTTTCATCTGTGTTTTTCCTACATAGGCCTAACATGCGCACTTCAGATTTAATAGTCAGCTGACAAAATAATTCAGTAAAGTCTATTTGAAAGAAGTGTATCAGCAGTACTCTTATTTACAACTGCGTTTGGTAAAAGCATCTGAAAAAGTAGAGTGTTAGACTGTAGGCCCCACTTGTTGTAATTTGGACGTTTTTTAGACATATATAAAAATGCGTTTTTGTTCTGTAATTACTAAAACGAGACAATGAAAACGAACATTTGTTGCTTGCTTACAAAATGTTTTGAAATTCATGCCATCAGCTGATTTTCATCGGTTTCGTTCACACAAGGTAAAAACACGTCTATTTCCTATCTAGCCCTTTATACTATTAAGTATGTTTGGTCGACACTCTACCTATATATTCCTACTCTATGGAAGAAAGAATAATAGTATTTTGCAAATCCTCCGTGTCGACAACCTTGGAGAGTTATGTTCATTGAATTCTTCGATAGTAGGCCTACCTTATCTGAAGGTTCATTAGTTAATAGGAATATTTTCTTGAGCTTGATCACTTCACTTTTTCATTCACCGTTTAATAAGGCACTTGCAATTATATATTCATTCTTTTGATATCCCAAAAAGCTTCATGCAATTCTGAAGTCTATAGGTTCCAAGCATAGACATCGGATTATGATTGTTAGGAATGTTATCCGGTTCCAAGTTGCTTGTATAAGACAGGAACTAATTATCTGCGAAAATTTAGCTCTTTAAAATTGATCAAATATTTTTTAGACCGCAGGCATGACGACAGAAATTATCATCTGTGTGATCTTTTGCATGCCTGGCCGCATAGAGTAAGCGCATGCGCATATATATCCCTACTCTATTCCTGGCCGGTGATCTTCTTTTCGCAATACATGTCGTAAGGAAAAGTGAGCGTAAACACTTCTAGAATTCACGGACTGGTGAATCCTTCGATTTGCATTATGCATGACTGTATGCCAAAGATCTGTATGCCCTTTATGTTGAAGATGCTCTCTTGTGAAATTGAATGCGCATACAAATATGCTATTAGACCACCTTTAAAAAAATATTTTCACATGCTTGCCTGTTGTGATTGTTCATATTCACATTAGAAAAAGCAAAAAAGCAAGATTTTAAAAGCAAATGTCATGCTGAGGGAAGTCTATACTTCTGCAAGTATTGATATTGTGATGATGTTGATAACCACATGCACAAGTACTTGTAGTTGGCAGCAAATTTTTGCAGCGAAAGTCCGCAATAGATTTTGTTATTAGATCTATTACATCAACTATTCACTTCTAAGCACTTTTCAACTATCTTTTATTTTCAAGAAGCGGATTAAATCAAGTTAAGACACGACACGGTCAAAAAATTTCGAAGGATCCAGGAAACGGAAGACGCCAAAGTTAAACAATTACCCTAGTGGAGAATCTTGTAAATAATTAGGTAATTAAAAGTCATGAATGAATGAATTAATACTAACAACATAGAGTAACCTACTCTAGTATAGAGCAGGTACTGAAATACGTATAAAGGCAAGTCTACTCAACTGAAGACGGTAAGGGAAATAAATTAATACTTATAAACGATTTAAATTTTTTATCAAATAAGAACTGTAACAAGAGTTCGTCATGGACCTGACGAGAAGCTAACTAAAAATAACAAAGGTGAAAATTAGAAACCTAAAAAACCAAAATTAAGTTAGCTATGTATGGAGTCATCAGGGAGGAACCATGTGGCTGCATGAAGCAAGGTTTCGGCCCCTAACCTCCAACCTATACCACATGGCGGGGCCAGGCCAACCATATCGAATGTACGATATGGAAGGTCTCTCCAAGCCTGAGGAAACATAGCAGAACCAAACCGAAAATAGATTCTTTGATATATATTAGGACAAAAGGACGCACTTGAAACTAGAAGAGGTTATCTTAGCCCAACATGCCAATGATGGATGGCATCTGGCGGGGCGAAAAACAACCAAACTTAAAAACGAGGAACCTATTCTTGGAGAAGGACTTAATGCAAGAATTAACCAGCAAATTATTCTTATAACCCCGTCCTTTAAAGATATCAAAAATGCCCTTAGCTCTTGATATGAAGGCGGAAGCATCGGATGAAATCCTAGCGAATCTGATGAGTTGGGCAGCAAAGATGTTTAAGCCAGTGTTCAAAGGCATGTTACTCTCGGGGAAAGTATACAGCACCACTGGGAAGCTGAACTCATCAACCTTATGGTAAACCTCTGTGATGTAATGGCCACCATCTTCGATCCTGATTTTTACATCCAAATAATTAACACATTTGTTGTTGTCCCCGCTTCTGCTTGCCAAGAGATCTACCGGGTAGATTTCAGGAAGGATCTTATCAAAATGTTTGAAGTTAAACACACAAATGTCATCGACATACCTAGTGGTACGAGAGAGAAGTTTGGCTAAGCCAAATCTCTTACTCGCTAGGAGCCCCCTCACAAAATAAGCCAAAAACAGGTCAGCTAAGAGCGAGCTGGAATTCCCACCCATAGGTATGCCTCGAATTTGCTTGAAGACAAGTCCCCCGAAAGTGACAAAAGTGTTATTCAGGATAAAACTAATTGCATTAAGGAATTGGGTTTTGGACCAGCAGTGATACCCTCTGTATTTTTTATTCGAGAAGAAGGTTCTATAATAGCCAATGCAAATAAAGCTCTTGGAACTGCTAAAAATAAACTCACATATGTCTTTCAAGGACTGGAACCTGGTCTAAATTAAGATTCGTATAGAGTGTGGAGAAATCATTATACTTGTAAGGAGTGGCAATTCAAACACGACATCCTGTCAAGGAATTCCCCAGAAGAGTTAATGCTCCAGAAGGCGTTCACACCTGAATTATGCTTGATGGAAAGGCAATAACTACTAAACTTGTCCCGGACCAATTGCAAACCTTTGTTCACCAGTATGGCCAAATCTTTGGAAGTGCTGTTCCTGGCACCAGCTATGAATCTACTTTTATACGGATTTTTGTGCAATTTAGGTATCCAGAAAAGTTTAGGTAAAACCATAAACTTATCTTTTACCGTTATGCCAAAGGAATCCTTGAGGGTGGTGCAATTGTTCGGCAATTATGTCATTATAATGGAAGAAATTACTGGTGCGTAAGTCTGATTACCAACAGCTAGTGATAAAAATTTTCCGGAAAATTTTAAATCAAAATTTTCCATGGAAAATTATGGAAAAAATTGAAAAATTTTGAAAGTTTTGATTTTTGTGATACGCCCTATAATTTGGGCGCTTCCGCAGCCGAGGCAGGTACATACCAATAGAATGGGTCTAAAACTCTTGATTTCATCATTATTTCGATTAAAGCGATCGTAGCACTGCGAGTTCCGTCCGCGGATTTTTGAACATTCCTTTGCCACCATGCAGTGGCTTGTGCTAATTTGCTAGCATTTTTGATTATCACACAGACACCGTTTGGGATAACGTGAATCTTGCTTTACAATAGAGGTATAATTTCATGCAATGTGAAAGATCTGGAGCAAAAATAATTTTGGTGTTTGCTCGTTAGCTTGAAAGTTAAGCTTTATTGTGCAGTCTTGATCATAGTGATACAAATTCTCCGTATGTTGATGAATATGTGAAGAATAAGCACACAGTCCACGCAGCATTATACATGAGCGACCATATTGGAAGACTGTAAACTCGTGAGATATTTGGAAACTAAAGATATCTGTGATGAGTAAAAGAATATCTATGACAGTTTCTAAGTTCTGGCATGTTGTCCGATCTTTGTTGAGGACAAACTGCATGCACATCTTCCATTTCTACCTCATGGTTCAGATCTAGTTCCAAATCGATTTCAGATCTACCCAAATGAATTTCAGACATTTCCAGATGAATTGGAGATTTTCCAGTTGAATTTAGAATAGAATAGAATAGAATAAATAGAATAGAATAAATGTTATATTGATAATGGAAATCATGCATTACAATTTTACAATGATCGGGTATAAGCAATGGTCAAAACATAAAGTCAATCAAGAAAAAACGATGTATCAACAAAGAAAATTGAACTTCTACAAGAATGCATCAGTTTACTAAGTCATGCTGTTGTATAACGCTGTACAAAATGGGAAAAAAGAAGCTCGGCGAGTTTCGGTTCGGCAGTATGGCACAAGTAGCTTGCGAGACAAACGTGGCTGAGTCAAATGGGAAGGTGCTAAGTGGTGAAGCTGATTGTCACTATAGTCAATAATTCCTTTGAATGCTTTTAAGGCCAGATGCTCACGTCGAATTGCTAGAGGTGTGAATCTATCACAATCACATTCGATGCCACAAATTATACGGTGGCATCGTCGACGAACTTTTTCTAGTCTCTCCGAATTTTTCTTGTTAATTCCAATTAACAGCGGAGCATTGTATTCGAGCGTTGATAATATTACAGCATTATAAATCAGCATCAGTTCTGGTTTGGACAAATTGTATTTCAAACGCTTCAGTATGAATAACCGACGACTGGCTCGCTTGCATAGGTTATCCACAAAAGAGTCCCATGTCAAATTGGAGTTGAATAGCACACCAAGAATTCGGAGCTGATCCTTGAAAAAAGGGTTTGACGGAGAGAATACCTGTCTGTTGCGCACAAGCATGCACTGAGTCTTTTCACGGTTTAAAGTGAGGCCATGTGAGGAACACCAAAGGTCGATATTGTACATCTCAGTCTCCACTAGCAAGTCAACATTGTCACTATTACAAATTGGCAACGCTAAAAGCACATCATCGGCATATTTACACATTACAGCTGATTTGTGTCTCGGCTTCAAAGAACTCATATGGACACAGAATAAAAATGGCGAAAGTTTCCCACCTTAGGGTATACCTGATGTGACCTTAACAATGGAACTCTGTTTGTCTCTCACTTTGACATACTGTCTACGATCCTGCAAAAAATTACAGCACCACAATAAAAAGTGCTTAGGGAACGCAACATTAATAAGAGATTCTACTAAACTTCTATGAGTGACACGATCGAAGGCTTTAGCCATATCAAAAGACATGAGTAAAACTCCACTATTTTGTAAGTTGTCAAGGGATGATGTTATAAAGTCATGTACTCTGATATTCGCATGCAATGTAGAGTGGTTTGGTCGGAATCCATATTGGTCTGGTCCATATGCATCAATGAAAGATGGCTTCATAGAGTCGATAACATACTGCTCTAGGACCTTTGTGAACACAGATAACACGGATATTGGTCGAAAGTCGCTTACATCAGGATTCTTCTTTTTTGGGATCGGAGTGACAGATGCCATTTTCCAAATTTCTGGACAGTCTTTGTTTCGAGGGAGAGAGCAATGAGATGAGAAATCTGTCCTGCTAGGATGTCACTCGCCACTTTAGCAAGAAATGGAGGGAATTCGTCAAAACCGGCCGCTTTTTTGACGTTCAGCTTCTCAAGATAATTCCTGGTCTTTTCTTGAGAAACAGTGATGTTCCATTCACCATTGTCGTCCATATTCTCAATTAGCTGGTAAATTTCAGACCAGTCCGATGATGGACAAAAATTAGACAGCAACGCAGTGTTTATGTCCTCAATGCTTTCATCACTGAAACTGTAGGAATCTGATTGTTTAGAAGTATCAGAAACAACTTTCCATATTCCATTTGGTTTTCGCTTGAGTTTTGATATCCAATTCATCTTTGCTTGTTTGATCTCTTTGCGAATTTTGGTCTTATACATGTTATACAACTCGTAGTTTCTGTTACGGAACGCTGCATACCTTTGATTAATGAGTACCTTGAGCTTGGGTGAAAACCATGATTTTTCTTTCCCGGTCATCTCCACAACTTGATAAGGAATACTCTCTAAGGCACTATAAACAATCACATAGAAAAAATGACATTTTTCATCTATTGAAGCGTTTTGGCGGTAAAATGAGTGCCATGGGAAAGAAGCCAATCTATTTAGAAAAGCAGCTACATATCTTTCACGGAAATCATAAACTCTTGCAGAATACGAACAATTCTTATGAGCATTTTGACATTTAAAAAGAGTCTTACACGGTTTCAAGATTACAGTGTTGTGGTCAGAACTATCAATTGGTGGACCGATGTTTAGTGGGGTTTCATCACAATCACCCGATTCACAAGATGAACAATAGTAAAATGAAAAAGCAGTCTTAGAAAGGAAAATCTTATCCAAGATAGACGTTTTTCTAGTTTCGCTATTTACCACTTGTACAAGTTGGAGTGACTGATTGAGATAAACTGTAGGCAATTGATTTACATCTCCAGCTATCACAAAATGAGTTGTATTGAAAGTATCACAGAAAGTGACTAATACATCGCTTACCTCTGTATATTGACAACTTTTCAAATTGGGAGGGACATAGATAACAATCATGATAGTGTCATTAGTCTTAAAATAGACACAAAGACACTCAAGAAATGATAGTTGCCGCGGAAACGCTATAATTTCAAATTGTAAATTGCACCGTACATATGCACAGACGCCTCCACCTCGCCTCCCATCAGTTCTATCTTGACGGATAAGAGTGTAGCCAGAAATGCTCACTTCTTCATCAGCCACAGTCTGAGTGAGCCAAGTCTCACAAAGTGCGATAACATCAGGGTTTTCACATGCAGCAATGACACGAACCTCATCAAATTTAGGTCTCAATGATCGAATATTCGTCAGTAAAATATTCGGGATTTCCATTTTCCTAAAAGCGCTCATTGAAAATTTTTGGCAAAAGATCTTGGGACAATTTTATTCCTGTATAGAATCACATCTTCTCCGCTTTCTTTCCTATCTTTGAGTTCTTTGCGCAGTTCCTTGTCTTTGATTTGCTGAAGAGAGGTAAGGTCATTATTGATGTACACATTTCTGAAGTCAGTTGAATTTCGCAGATTTCTACTGTTCCTCAGAACCGATAATTTTTCTTGGAAACTGCCAAACGTTACTTTGATGAGTCTTGGAGCACTATCACGAGGTATTCCAATGCGATTATATGATGTTAGAGACACAGCTTCACAATTGACTGCGGCCAGAATTTCTAGAATCTTTGATTCATCGTGTTGCTTTCGGTCATTTACTGAGCCATCGGTGGATTCTGCTATTCCAGCAAAAATCAAATTATTTCGTCGACTAAGACGGTTTTCAAGTTCTTCCATGATGCCATCTGATACATGGGTCAAAGTTGCTTGATTATCAATATTCAGATCATCAATTTGGGACTGTAGAGATTCGCAAGTCCGTTGCAACGACTTTTGCTGGTCCAGAACTTCTACCAACTTCATCTCCAAATTCTTGAAATGATCATTAAGCTTTTGTTCTAAAATTCTTTCAATATCGACTTTTTGTAACAGCATCATTTACCTTGGCTTGCGCTGTCTGTGAGTCATAGGACTTTACTGCATCCTTCAACGCTATAGTCAATTGCTCTTTGTTCAACTTGCCGATTTGAGAACTTGACATCCTTCGAATTGAAGTAAAAGAAAAAGAACCGTTTAAATCTTTTCCTTCAGGCATCATTCAAGCTTTTGAGCAGAAGCAAGTGATGACAAACGGCAAAATCAAAATTGATATTCAGTTGGATTTGAACCCTCGACTGTGTAACCAAATCACAATACTGAAGCCAATGAGCTACGACCGAAACAATCAGAACACTGCTTCTGGAATATCTGGATCAGAGGAATGCCAATCTCGACGTAAGTGCGGTAGGTTTCTTGTGACTGTGCAAATCCAGCTTTACAACATTTACGAACAACGACAATGACACTGATTGAGGAAAGTGAACACAGATCAGCTGGATTTCCAAACGACGACGAATATCCCACGAATTCGACGAAATCAGGCAATGAGATACAGACACAAACACGAACGAAGCGACGAGGATTCGAATGGTATAATTCCCAAGATTTGCGATGCACGAAGACACTATTAATTCCAATATCATGAATATGAACGCGGACACAGACGAGAGACACGACTCGAGAGACAGACGAGAGACGAGTTGCAGAGACCGTTTAATACTAAACTCAATGACGATATCTGACAAGAATCTCCCAAATTGGCATCGGAAATGACAATTTATGTATGGCAATAGAAAATTCCAAAAAAAAGGTATTCTAAAAACTGAAATTCCAATACTAAGCGATAGGCGAGAAAGTTTGAGATCAGAGCGAGCGAAAGTTGTAATGAAACAAGTATTGGAAGGGAAAATTCTAATCGCAAAATTATTCCACACTGAACAATATAAAAAGGATTGATATCCTATATGAAAAGCTGAAATAGTCCCATTAATAAAGAATTGCGTAGATATCTGGCAGGAGCTGTAAAAATGTACGACCGTCCACTGGCAGCATAGATTGTTTGAGTAAATAGCAAAAAATAGTTCAGTGAGGGAGGGATCGAACCCTAGAACCTGTTCTCGACGGTTAGCCAACGAGGCAGTTAGGCCACCGGAGCACTCGCGCTATAAGAGTCGCCCTGCAGTAACTTATTGGGAGAATAGTGCAGACGATCGAGGTCGTGGCCGACTTCCCGATAAAATAGTGACGTCGGCAACACACAGCGGATCTCTCAGCACGACATCATCGCATGCAGGCAAGGGAGAGAGAGAGAGCGCAGGCGGATGGAACAACGATTCACAGGCGAAGACGGCCCTGCAGTATGGATGTCGATGTGAGGCGATTGCTTGAGGGAACCAAGCCAAGAGATACAGTAGTGGTTGACTCGCGGAGACAGTGGGGCTATAACCGGCTGGACCAATCACTGTGTCGAAAATTTGCCAAAAGTATTGTGAAACAGTTCGGAGTTGGGAGGATCGCAGCACATGAACCACTGAGCGGAAGAAAATGCAAGAGGGCTCAAACGATAGAGTGGCACATGGCGATGCAGATGAATCAAAAAACTCGGGGAACGGTCAGGTAGGACCGAAGTTATGCGACAGTAAAGAGTCACGCTCAGGAGCACGACAAAACACGACCGCGCGCCAGGGAGTTACACGGAGTTACAATTTAAGATCCTTTCAAAGTTGGGTTTTTGATAGATATCTGAAATTCAATTAGAGAAATCTGAAATCCATCTAATATCTGAAATTCATTTGGGATGATCTGAAATAGACATGGAAAAGGTGAAGTTGGTTCCAAAAGGTAACATGCAGGAATGATAGAGAAGTTCTCGGTCTTTGCATATTGCATAGTCTTTTCAAACGACTACAACAGGTCTCCAAAACAAAGGAAAAAATGTCAATCACCAAAAAAAAATTTCAAAATTTTCTGGAAAATTTTCGGGAAAATTTTCCATTTGCATCACTACCAACAGCATTGAAACTTCTAAGGTCAAAGCCTAGTTCGTTCAAGAGGACAATGAGGTAATACTTCCTACACACAATGACAAAATTGTTGGCGGCCTTATCCGCCGGAGTAATGACGCAATTCTTCTGAAAGTTTGAGATGAAGTTTTTACACTCCTTAGATCTTAGTACCTCGTGCGAATGCAAAGATGGAAAGCTAGAACTTATAAGTAATATTAGGAAGGAAATGCGATTTCTATAATTATCTTAAGGACAGCCTCCGACCAATTCTGGAAGTCAGAATTCTTAAGGGCGTATTTTCTGCAGGACTTTTCAATAAATGCAACTAGTGCATTTTTAACACTGACCCTAACAAAATCCCAAGACTTGTGAATGCTCTCTAGTGCCCTACTGCCCTTAGCCATCAAATCCCTAAATTTAGGGTTGGATATAATACTCAAGTCACCAGTAACCACGTGTGAAGCGGGCTTGTAGCAGAAGATAGAATCAGAACAAAGACAAGGCTTGCTAATAAATTCTCTGATTTCATCAATAGAAGCATTCTTCAAGATCTGGTTGTAATTGAAGAGCTTCCGACCAATAGGGGTGGTGTATTTAAAGAAAACCTGTAGTGGACATTTACTACGAATTGGATTAGGCAACATACTGTTAACATGTGAATCAGCGAAAATGGAAGAAACTTTTAAGAGATCTACTTCTTTGCACTCAAAAGGGATAATAATAACTTCCCTGTCGATCTTATCAACGGAATCTTCGACTTTAAGAATCTCGAACAGAAGGATTCGACTGGATACGAGCAGGTACCCGGCTTGCTTAGAGTAAAAGCAAGAAATTGCTTAAGTGTGGTACGACTAAGAGACTTCAAAGTGATGTAAAATTCGCAAAACATGTTGGAAAAACAAAGGCTATTAATTTTATCGTAGAGAGACTCGCATTTAGCCAAGACATTTCTCTTATTACTGCGAATCCCATGCCCTCTAGGTCTTCTAAGGACCGGAGAAGAGAAGTACTGCTTATGTAAGGAACCTTTTGAGACACAACCAAAACCTTGAATTCTATCGTTCAAGCCAAGCGGGAAGATTGTACATAGTGTTTTAATCCAAAAATCCTCCTTCTTCAGAAGCTCCCTATCCCTAAGGTCAGAATTATCAGAGAAGTTGGAATCTACATGGTCTATAATTTGCAATTTAATGTTGCAAAAATTATGACCATCTTGCCTAAAGTGCTCATAAAGGAAAGTAGTGGGTTTTGAGGATGCATGGTGACGGTGACCATTCAACCTAGCATTTAAAGATTGGATGGTTTTGCCAACATATTGGAACCCGCATTCGCTGCAAGAAATGAGATAGATTACAAAGCTGGATTTGCAATCGAAAGAACCACTCAAATCTATGAGAAAAGCCTTTCTAGTGGTGTTTGATACGAAAAAGGAAGATTTATGTATGGACCCACAACACAAGCACCTTTTTCTATTACAACTGTCAATAGAAAAGGAACCCGTGCTATCGGCTACATAAGCCTTTTTCTTAATACTGTAAGGGTAATGGTATCTAACTCTAGAAGCCGCAAGCAAAGTTTTTATTGTTACCCCTTGTCGAATAAGGCAAAATTCTAGGACTATGTGCTCTCAAAGCCCAAGGGCAACAGGCCGGACTGTAACCTATTGGCGAGGGGCTGCCTCGCTGAGGCGGGCGTTAACAGTCAATGGATCTAAACAGACCCTCCCACCTTCACTAGCAATGCCTGGCGATTACGATTTTGACCAAACTCCATAATCTTATAACCGGAGCATCTTATAACCGGATTATAAACAAAGTCGAGCGTGATTTATTTTTTTATCTGCAGAGATTATTCTTGTAAAAAGTCGAATACTGCTGGAATTCCATTGGCAGTGAATACAGGTCAGAAACAAATCATGCTGATTCTCATTGCAAAATCAGGTGGCACTTGAGAATTATAATTGTGAAGAAAGCCAGGTTTTGAAGCTCTACTAAAGTGTAAATCATTTGACATAAAGAAAATTTCTGTGGAACTTCAGTGATGAAGTTACTGCCAATTGCACGTACTTCATCTGCGCTATAGCCATGGAACCAATGCATTTAGCTATTCTGTGCATCATAGCATGGTTATGGATCATAGGATAGATCATGGATAGATCACAGTTTCAATCGTTTGAATGTTTCAATTCAATACTTTAATCTGTTTTAGGTTTGTTTACACTGACATACACATTTGAAATTTCGCCACCGGTGAACAGCTGGGTTGCAACACTCGTCCTATATATCATTCAGGAGCTTGTCAATCCGCTGGCACCAGTATTTTGACTATTACTGTCCACTGCAAATCTGTTGGTGCCAGTATAGAATCTTTTTAGAGTCACTTTCATGTTCTCTGTTGATATCCTACAACAAAGTCAAACATTTTTCGCACATTTATTTCGCAAAATTCTACCCACGTTTGGTGTATTTTAATGGAAGTTAGATCATCATGGTAAACATACATGCTGACATTTCGTGTTGTTTAAGGCTGTCCTTCAAAGTTGTGATTTGCATGATGTGTCTTTCTCAACTTTCTCGTTTGTCGCCATTCCATGTATGTCGAATGAACGTTGCTCAATTTTAGTCTAGCAGTTCCAATTGTGCCCTCTTCAACTTCCTTAATTTTGATGGAGGGTAGGATCTTCCCATCCAAAGCAACTGACGTGATTGCCAAATGAAACGCCATTGCTGGTGTTGCTCCTTGACTCTTGAAGCTACTCGGGCTCGCTCCAGTGCTCCACCAAAGAGCGGTGAAGACTTAGGACCAGATTACCTAGCGTCTGCCCCAAGACCTCTGCCAAAGCAGTTTGGACAGTCTTGTCATACTTGTACAGTCGTACCAACGTGCTGAATTCTAATGAAATGGCTGTTGGTGTATTCAAGAAAATATCTCACTCTCTTGAATTTCTGTAAATCTTCGTATAATTTTGGTCTCAAATCTCTAGTCATTTTTTAGAACACGAGTTCAGCCATTTCAATTTCATCATAATCATGATCCTCCCGATTACTGCCATCACTTATGGGCTGAATTCTTCGAAGTTTTATAACGGAGCATTCTTTGAAATTTTGTTCACCGGATAAGCGAACATCATTTCGCTTCCTTTAAGTCAAAAATATCTCATAAATGCAAACCGAGGAAAACCGACGTCATGATCGATTCTATACTTGTTTGTTCTAATTATTTTCGCGAAGAAAAATTTGAATGCGCATCGACGTGCAAATTTAATTTAAGACTGGATTCTGACGAACCATAGCATTGACACCACATTAAATGCACACTGTCAGCAAATTTAGATCGTGAGTGGTCGAACAATGTGAATAATGCAGTGCTTCCATTTGACGAGTTTATCACGAAAGAAAATTCAGTATGTCTATCTAAGACATGCATGCACTTTTCTGACTGTTGAGGCTCGCATGTTCTCTGCCTAAGACGAGTAAATGCTGCATTGCGCGTGGTAGACAATCACGCAAGCCAAATGGAGTATGAATCTACATATTTATCCTTCTTATTTTTTTCTATCGCCTGATGCCATTGAATTCATGCATTATTAAGCATTAATTGAATTTGAATTAATTGGTCGCTCAGTAATTTCAATCAATTGATTGGAAAGAACAAGGAAAAAACAATGCTATCATTTCTTGTTATTTATTCTCTGGCCCGCACCCGTTCGCAGCTATTTACTGTCTACATGTATACCTGTACATAGTGAGCATGCCTGTATGCACTAACTCACCCGTATACCTGTATGCACTAGTGATGCCGTAACTCACACTTAACTTTTACTATAGGCCCTATATCCGCTTAGCGTCCTTTTTCTCCACTTCCGTTGGGTTTGACGATTTTTCTTCATGGAATACTTCCTGGTGTTGTGTGATTATTCCAGGTGCTCCACATTATTATAGTGTAGACATGAGCAATAATAACTCATGATGCATTATGGATTCACAATATAAGTTTTATAATAAGTCCAACTAATTGTATAATACATTTGAAAACATGGAGGAAGCATGTGAACAAGAAACATTTGCACTTCAAAGTAGCTTGATCAGGCTGGAGAGGAGAATAATCAGAAACTAGATTTTGCTTCTAAGTGTCCTTTAGTTTGTACTCTCTTTAGTATATTGTCGTAACTCTTTAGCTTTATGAAGGAATTTACCAATACAATTAGGATCTTTTGGAATCCGCGTGTTCATCAACCTGCAAAGCTCAGTTGTACTTTCGCAATGGCATAATGCCGGTGCTAGCTCCTCTGATCATTTCTGATTTTTTGAACATTCATTCATGAAATGTTTCAAGTTTTCTACCTGTGTTTCAGTACATAGTTGCTCAAACAACTCAATTACAATCTGACTTTCATAGCGAGAGAGTTTTGCAAATTATTATTGACAAGTGCGTCTGATTAGCCGGAGTACCCATCAGAATCGTTGCGACGCGATCACAGTTGCATTGAGCTTCCAATGAAAATTATTTTCACACTGAGAATGCCGAGAACTAGTCATGTGTTGGTAGAGACGTTGCGGAGGAGAAAGTTAAACCATTTTCCCAGAAACACACTGAAAAGATTGAATTCAGTTTCAGAGAGGTCTGAATATTCTAAGAGGAAACTAAAGAAGCGGTAGAGTCAAAGGGCACAATCCTAAAATTTGTTATTTGTATAAAAGTATTACCAGAGAGCTTTATCATCCAATATTTTGCTTATAGATCAATCATAATTATCATAGATGATAATTTAAAACAGGATTTAAGCCTGATTTGTCTACCTACGTAGATGCTGTAGACGTCTGCTTGCGTGTGATTAGGAGCATTGTTCAGAATCATCGCATCGTAGTCATAAAGTACCGTCAATTTGCATACCAGTCACTTCTATGCATCATCAGTGCGGCAGCAAGTGATGTTGTGCTTGATAAAAAAAGCTGTTTGGGCTTGTAGAAATACTAAATGTATGCTGCTCCTGCATTGCTCGCATGACGACAAAAAATACAAAATAATGGTCACAATGGCTTTCATGCATTGAAGACAGAAATATAATGCGAAATATAGCGTCTCCAGCAATATTTATACTGAAGCTTGCACCACATTTTTACTCCAGATTCTCTGTCACTTGCCTTGAATTTGAAATTCAAGGTAATGTACCTACCCAACTTCACAAGGCTTAGAGGCTCAATGTTGTGGCAATCACCGTGCACGTTTTTGCATCATCAGCCATTTTTTGTGATTGTGCGACGACAGATGCCCTATTTTGCAGGAATCTCAGGGTATTGTTTTGTCAGAATACAAAAGCCAACTTCACCGATAAAATGAGACACTGGATGCTCGGTTGCAGTCATTTACTTAAGTGTGAAGTTCTTAGTGCTCCGTTTCTCTGTGCCTCTGCAGTCATTGAAGCCATTCAAAAAAATGGGATTTTGTATGACAGAAAGAAAAATGATTGGCCTTGATGCGACACCAGAACACAGTTTTCATCTGCATTATTTCTGTTATCCTCACCATAGATTTCTGTTCTTGTCTGTGCAACCATCTCTCAAGCTGAAGACCACTTGTCCGAACTACATGTATTATTTGGAAAAACTTGCTGCCAAGTTTTTATTGCCTCTGAAATATCTGCTTAAGTACAATGGTACACGTATTTTTATCTGAGTGCAGTGAATGTTGACTAGGTTTGATTCAACATGCAAGCCTAGAGAGATGTTTGTATGAAATTCCATAGACTCATCAAATTAGTTAAATGCATTAATTTCCGCATCGCAACATACACTTATAGTGTGCATGTTTCGATAAGCATGACTTGACATCCTACAGTTCTAAAATTTAGGTGTGTAAAACGTGGTAGCATCTTGATATACTCTTGCTACATCTAGTTCATTTATCTGAATAAAAAATACATAAGATAGTAAACATCCGTGAAGAAATTTTCGAATGCTTTCAGTAAGACAATCAGGAATTTGTCGTGAGCAAATCATGATTTACCATTGTTATTCAAAATATACGGATTTGCTTCATATATTTTTGCTTGCACAAATTACATTGTTTTCAGTTACCTGTTGTTAAAACACTACTAATTATTTCCTACTTCTTACTTGTAAAATCTTCGCATTACTCATTTAGTATAACCTTAATAAATGTATTCAAAATAATATATGCTCCTAGATAGAGATGCATAAAGGGAACAAAATTTCACTCATTTAATTTGTACACCTAATAGTCAAAACAGTCTACATAAGTCTACCGAAATTTTTAATCTACAGTCAGTGTCAAGCGATTTTTGATAATTATTTGTTTATCTTTACTTCCTTAATGAATAAAGCACGAATACTTGCGATAGAAATATTTGGAAGTGACATTAAAAATTTGAAATATGTAAATTATCATTAGACCTTGAACATTATCATAACTTAACAATTGCGTGATTGTACTTTTTAACTGCTGTGATTGCCAACAGGTCATCAATGAAGATTCACAAATTGCCGTTGCAACTCCTTTGCAATTCCGAGCCAATTATGCAGAAACGGCTTATCAGCTCATTTACTGGTAATGTACAGCGCGCTCTTTGTATTCCACTAGATCCCTACATTTCACCCAATAATAAGGCCACGACAAAAAGAAGATTTACGACATGGAAGATTTCGTACACTGGCTTATTGCTGCAGTCGAACATAAGTTATAATTCACTGCTTTTTGGAACCATTCGTAGTTTTCGGTTGAGAGGTAAGATTTTAGCTACACTGGCATGCAATTGACCATGGAGCTGGCACAAATGATTACAGATTTATGCTGTAGATATACTTAGACGAAAAGATAATTTGTTGGAAATCAATCAGTGCCATATCAGCGAACCTAATCTTCTTATAATTTATTTTATTATCTGATTTTTAGATGCCGCATTTGAAATTAATGACAACCGTTTCAAGTAGAATAAATGAAATATTTCAGCATGTGCTCCCTCACATTTATTTCTTCTATTAGATTTGCATCTGCATAATATACCTCACTAGTAATGCACTTTTCTATGAGAGATGCTAGCGAAAATTAATCCCGATCATTCAAAAACCTCAGTCAATGGTTTTGATTGTATTACTACTTACACATTTTCTCACATTTACATCAGTTGCTTAGATTTATGACTTGCGAAGTGTGATTAGTCTTCTCGCACTCGATCGTGTATTTCATTAATGTGTAGGTTTTGATTATCGCTGTGAAATTTAGAAATAACTATTGAATGAGTTCTATCTAAAGTATACTTCGTCAAGAATTCAACTGACTTTATAAGAACTGCATATATGCAATTTAGGACTAGTGAAGTGTACATGACCATCAGAATACAGAAGACTCCAGAAATATTTATTTACATGAACATACAGGCCTGTACATTTGTTTGTAGAAGTCACTACATTGCAATCCCTTATAAATGTTGATTCATTGAATTTCAGTAGCAATCTATGTTTTGATTCAATGATCTAATTAATAGCGTGGTAGTTGGTAATTAATAGCGTGTGATTGGTGACTTTTATATTTTGTGTCTATTGTTTCTGATGACTCTGAATTCTATCCACAGGAAGAATGTCAGATCCCGATTCCGATTACGTCGGACAAGTCCTCGTATACTCAATCGTCGGCTGTCCCCACTGCTTGAGGACCAAAGCGACTCTCCGCGATTTGGGTGTCCCATTTACAGACATTTCTGTTGACCATTATGATCCAAAAGTTCGCTTGGAGCTTTTTGAAAGAACTAAAAAGAAAACTGTTCCACAAGTATTTTTCAATGAACAATTCATTGGTGGTAATGATGACTTTCAAAAACTAGTAAGTTCAAAAATTTCAGAATTATATGCTCGCAAAGAATGTAGCTTTAATCTATGATGATCAATGCATGTTGGAATCTTGTGATAGCGTTTTCAACTCTTTTTTAATCATCAAAACTTAGCTGTTTGCAAGTTACAGCGTAGACAAATATACAGGATGTGATAGCAGTTCAGATTCGTTTGAAAAAATATAATATGACACAAATATATAATGTAGCCGTAATATGACTCACAAGTGCATACAATCCGCTGAGAGCATAAAGAAATGCATGGAAAATAATAGAATCAACGAGGAAAATGTGTTCAGGCACCAAACTTGATGAACGAAGAGCTTCACCATTCTGCTTTGGACTTTGGCCCCCACACCACTGGCGCGTCCTCACGAGGGAATTCTCGAATAAATCCCTGAGTTGATGGTCAGTTTGTAACTCGCCCATCAGAAATAATTATAATTTATCGGCGTCGTCGAATGACAGATGCTCATTACGTAAGCTAATGATTATCATTGATTTTCATTCTACGTTCCTCAGGTGCATCAGTTTTTACACCTTGGACGCGATATCACCAGCAAGGGGAAGGCGCTTAGCAATAGTGACCTCATGAAGGCGATATTATGCCTGAAACATGATTGTTGGAGAACAATAGCCGCGTCGCAGATTCCTCAGGTGATAATGAAGCCTCGACCATTCTGATTGCAGACGCATTGAAAGCTTGTATCAAGACGCATATCGAAGTATTGATAAGCCAGTCAAATTGCATTGATCATTCAATGCAATTGTCCCATTCTTTCTGCAGATTTTCATCTGCCGCCTGGTGAAAAAATAAATAAAGGTGATGTCGGCATATTTGACCAGTTCAGTGATTTGACAGATCTCATGTAGACTGTCAATCACAAGGTAAAAGAGAACAGGGGGCAGAGTGATTAATTGAGGGATGCTGTGAACTCCTTGAAAATGACCTGACAGGAAACTCTCGATCTAACGAAATTTCTGACAAGGAATACCAAACATAGTGCAGCTTTGAAGAGATTTAGTATGCAAAACTTTATCAAATACTTTTGAGAATTCGATGATAAGAACTCGAGCAGAACCTGACGTAGAATCGAGGAAGCGAAGGAAAATTGGTACAAAAGAGTGACAACTATAGTCGCACCACTGTCATATCGATGTATGTTCGCAAATTGGTTGGGATCCACCTTTCTAGCAGTATGAAGCATGATATGTCTGTCACGAACAATTCTCAGTCACTTTTGAGAGTAGAGCTAGCATTTAGTGCTATTGAGTCTGTACATGATAGATGTGCAGGACCCTACTCGCTCAGGTCTGAATGTTGAGGAATAAGGGATCGAAACGTGAATCCTGGTCGAGTTCCTGCTCATGAACTCAATATTATCAATCATTTTCAGAACCATTTTTTTCTTCACTCTTAGACAAGATTTGCTGAACTTTTGATGATTCTTAACACCGCTAGAGAACGTACCACGCGTCCTTGTCAGGATTTGATATCTTCATCTTAATCTCAAACACTTCAATCCTCCTACCAAATCACAGCAGAGAGGGCCTTAGTGGGCAGATTACAAGTCTGGTGTGAGTTATCAAGCGACCAATCGACCGTCATCGTTAGAACGAATTTTACCAAATTAAAACAGCATTTTTTGATTACTGTTTTTTTGAAACAGTATTAATTACTGGTACTTGTCACTTTTCATTTTGGCATATTGCCTTTACCTCACAGATTGACTGTACTTTAATAAAGATCGGGCGAAACATAAACACAGTTTCGGTGTTTGTGAATTTGAGTATCGGTTCAATATTAGCCAGATTAAAGCAAGAAAGTACTATTTCCTGAGTCAAACTTTTATTGAACAACAAGACAGCAGTCGGGGATGGTGGGTCAGCACAATACCAAATGCGTTGAAATGAGGAAGCTATGGTGAACTTGACGACAAGTGTGATGTTCATCATATCTTCAATCATGTGATTTACGAACCTGTACCAAACAGAAAGATTGATTTAATCTCCCTATTGAACTTTATTTTCTGTGTCCGTACTTCATTTTTTTTCTCTCTACTCCTAATCATTCATGGAGCCTATTCAGAGATTTCTTCATGTCATTTCACTTATCGCAACCTTTTTTGTATATGTCAGCTTCATGTCCTGCAGTTAACACTTATTATTCGCTAAGACGTTATCAACTATCTTCAAATTTTGTTAAGTGTTCAATCCGTCCGGATCTGATGTGTGGACATACTTCATTTTAAGTGATCGTACCCTCACAATGTACTCTATTTATACATATGTACTCGTACTTATTTGTATCCTTACATTGAACATGTTGGATGTCTTTATGCAATTAACTGTTGTAAAAATGAGTAGTCTTATTTCACAGTCCGGTAGAGATTATTTGATGATGTTTATATTACAACATTTCAGACAATCGGACACAAAGTTGACATCATTCAAGCTCATGTGGAGTGACCTCAGAATTTTAGCCTCTTGTAATTTGGCTTGAAATGTTAATAGCAATAACTATTCTGAAATATGTGACATTGGTATATATTGCATGAAAACAATTATCTAAAACTTCATGATGATATAGCAGTACGGAGATCAAGATGATGCTCTATTCAAGATAATCAAAAGTCCAGCCTATCTTTTATTCTCTACCTACTAGCTTGATTGTCATCGAAACATGATGCCCATCTATCTAGCTTCTAACATTTTCAGGTGCAGAATAAAGAGGAATTCGCTAAGATGTTGGAACTTGTGAAGAATAACAAGCCTAGCGATGATGCTCCGAAAATTCCCGATGAATCTTTTATGTTAGATGATTCTGGTAAGTTGAAATTAACAGTGCTGCTGTTTTCCGATTCAGTTTAGACTCTATAAACCATATGTCTCACGTAATTCTCAGGTTGTCACGTTGACTAATATTAAGTCATTCCTATATTTGCGTTTGGAAAAGATACTTGAGTTTTGAGTGCTGCAGTTGACTGCAGTATTTTGAATGGTTCTCAGTTTTATTTGAGCAGTTGCCGAATTCCCTGTAACTTTAAGGGTGAACAGCATTTATTGTGTTATCGCGATTTAAAGCGCCGAGTTGCGCTTATAAGCGGAAAAAAAGTTCATCAGTTGCAAAATTATTTTTTGTTTTAAATTACTTGGCAGCAAAATTTCTTGGAAATTAACTTAAATATGCCTAGGTCTACATGTATCTTAACAATTAAGCTAGCCTATAATATAGCCTAAAAGTTGCGCTACTAGTCAATGCAAATCTTACCATTATTCATATCATCAAAGTAAAATAAAACATTTTAGAAATAGTTAAACATTAATACCAACACCGGTAATTATCTACTAAACCATGTTTTAACCCATTATTTAATCAAGCACATCAACATTTATCTTCGCTATTTCACAGTAAGATTGCATTATAGGCTACTGCTAGGCTACTTCATGCCGTAATTAGTAAGGGTTACAGCATTATTTGTCTCTAAGTACAATGCCGACGAAATGAATGCTGCTATTGGAATCGGAATCCAACATGTGAAGTGGAAGTTATTGTTTGTCGAAAAATTAATGGTTGAATTTCATTATTTCATTATGGTGCCCTACATGGATGTCCTTATGATCACATGAGCTACAGGGAGAGACGAGAAAATCATATTGACGAGGGAGCTCTTACATTCGGATATTAACGCATCCGCTTATAAGCGAACAAAATGCGCATCTGTATTACAATGAAAATAACCGATTTTCGCTTACAAGCGCGTGAGCCTAAAATCGCGATAATACGGATATCGATAGATAGCGACTGTCTTCGGATTCGGGTCCGGGCGCGGCTTCAGTAGTTTTCCAGACACGGCCTTATTAGCAGAGCTTAAATATAATAGCCTGTTATTATTGCCAGTAGATAAATTTCCATTACGAATCAAACGACACCATTTGAGGCGAAAATTGGGGGAAACTAAATAACAAAATGATAGAAAAGGCGAAAAAGTGCAATGTATTTGTCTCATTTCCAGTTTGCAATCATTCCTTCTGATTTTACGCTCATAATCTTCAAAATTCAACTGTACGCCGGATAGTGAGTTGGCGCAGACCTTTAGTCTACCCGGTTTAGATCTGATGGAGACATTGGGTACGGATTCGGTTTTGTCAACTTGTAACGTGATAATGAGATTAATCAATACCGATTTTCCAGCGCATGTCCAAGTCGACTGGCTTGCTTCCTCGATCCATTCATTCGAGTATTTGAGTCCGGTTCGCTCGTGTGTCAAATCGACTAGCCGGACACGGCAAAATTTCGTGACACAGTCGATCGCTAGGGATCAATGATTTGTCTGAGTATCTGTAATAAGTTATGAACCTGTGTTTGTTAGGCGACCTAATCAAATGCCTAGATGAAATGTGCTGATGAAGCTGCTGGATTAATTTATCAAGCTTAAAGTTCGCATTTCAATGATGTTCTGATACGCTTTATCTGTTTTATTGAACTTGAGTCGAAGCCATTCCTCCAACTTGAAATGAAAACGTACTAAGTATCAGAAGTACTTTCCGTGTAGTGGTTCGACACTGTCAGCCAGAGATAAGATCTCTGATCTTATTGACTGTTTTGAAATCATTATTCGAACATGTACTTCAAGAGATACTCGCAAATTTTGGAGAAATCCTCTAAAAGATCAAAATTTGTACTTTTCTGTGAAATAAAATAATGTCACAAAATGTATTGGTGTCGTAGTTGTTGTATCCAAACACGTTTAACTTTGACATTGATCAAGGTTCTCTTTTAAGTTTGTTTATAATACACGTCGCATAGATGCTCGGTGCTTAGAACAAGATAATTCATGATTTCTTTGTATTTCATATTCTATAATTAAGTAATGAAATTTCTGAATTTTGGTATGTGCCGGTAAATCCCGGACTTTGGTTTCGAAATACCGCTATTCAGTGACAATTCGGTGTTAAAATTTGTACTTAGGACTTAGGATCTTTGCTTCACTCTTGATAAGTGCTGTGTACTGTTCAACAGTAATAAGAATAAGTATTCTGCTATATTACCAATCATCGTTTAATTGTCAACAGTGGTCATACACCGGCGTAAATCGCGATATTTCTGCGTAGAAAGGCTAAGAAAGGAAAGCACTGCGGCATTTGAATTCCTGATTATTCTTATACTCGCATACTGTTAATATAATTGACCAGACGACGGGAGATCTTTATAATTTTCAAGCCAAAACAGCATAGCAAAAACTCCCCAATAGTTTACGGTCGTCGATGTAATGAAAAAATAAAATTCTAAAACAGACAGATCTCCAGCGTCCAGCCTTTGTTGGTCGATCTTTTAATTATCGATAATTCTCATAGAAAACTACCCACAGCTTACAAGAGATACACATGAGGACAATGCCCCAGAAATAAGCGAAAGCGATGCAAGGAGAAGCATTCATGAAATGTCAACCCATAAGGCTCCGAGAAAGGGCGGAATCCCTGTTGAATTTCTTGATACCGGCGGATGCATGGTGGATGGGTGGCTATGTAAGCTCTATAATGAGGCACTACAGAATCATTCCATACCAGGTAATTGGACCATAGCAGAAATTGTTGCGTTGTTCAAAAAGGCGACAAAACAGAGTGGTGCAACTACAGACCAATAAATCTGCTGTCACATTCATACAAGATCATAGCCAAGATATTGCAGAAGAGAATTGAATCAAAGGAAGAGATTATACAAAACGAAGAGCAATCCGGTTTCCGTTCTGGGAGAGGAACCACAGACCAAATGTTCTCCCTTTCACAACTGACAGAGAAAATGTGGGAGAACGGCAAAGATTTATACTGCCTATTCATAGACTTCGAGAGAAAGCTTTCGACTTAGTGTGGAGGACAGCCATGGTAGCAGTCCTGAAGTGGTATGGCTTTGACAGCAACATAGTGGAATTCACCCCGCAACTGAACAGCGTAACGACAGTAACATTTCGAAAAGGCACGGTCACAACAGATGAGTTTCCAACTAGACGAGGAGTTCTACAAGGTTGCCCGCTATCCCCCATCTCTTCAACATCTTCTCGAATTCATTATGAAGGAAAGTCTAGCGAACCATAGCGACGAAGGGATAAATATCGGCTGACAGATAATCAATAATCTGAGGTCGCAGACGATATAGTACTGGTAGCCGAAACACGACAGCAACTCCAGTCGATAACAGATAGTGTTTGCCGAACTTGCTTACAGTTCAAATTGAGAATCAATACACGAAAAACAAAGTCGATGGTTTTCAGCAGAAATCAAACTGGGCGAGGTAGAAGTCGATCAAGTTGAAGATTTCAGGTATCTTCTCCAGAAACAGACTCAATGAAAACCATCAAGGAAAGAATAGCCATGTGATACGCAGCACTGAGGAAGTTCAGCAAACTCTGGAAAGACCGACACATCTCCAGACAATTGAAGATCAGGCTCCTAAGTACCATCGTAATCCTCATGGCCCTTTATGGGTCGGAGAGCTGGATCCTCAAACAATCGGTGAAGGACAAGCTCCGTGCATTCGAGATGAAGTGCCTGAGAATGATAATGAACATTAGATGGTACGAGAGGATCACCAACGAGACTGTCAGAAATATGGTAAGTGACAGGAGAAGTATAGTGAATCGGGTAGAAGATCAGCAAAGAAGATGGTTTGGCCATGTAGAAATGATGGACGAGAGTTGTTGACCGAAAATGCTGCTGCACGGGAGGATTCACGGAACTCGTCCTCGAGGTCGCCCTCGAATCACAAAGTGGCAGCTACGATCAGCCAGCAATCTCCTCCCAACGCAACAGGTGGTACACCTGGCCAAAGATCGACAGAAGTTGAAATCCCTACCGGATGGTCATGCGGGACCCAACCCGATATACCCTCAGACGGGATTTAAGTCAAGTCAAGTTTTGGTGGAATACAAACCAATTTTATGAATTTGTTTTCGACAATTAACGAAGTGGAATGTAACATCATTAAACACTTGTCTTATTAAAATCTTTAAAAAATGAATCCCCTTTTGATAGTTTATAAATAAAAAGAGCCACGAAATTCATAATGATCTACATGTATTATCCAAAGTTAGCACCCGTTGAGATTGGACGAAACGCCTCGTGCTAATACATGTAGATCATTATGAATTTCGTGGCTCTTTTTATTTATAAACTTGTCTTATTCTCAGTTGGAAAACATTCAAAATCAACTATCACAAACGACGCTTTCAGGTGACCTCGGAGCATCCATGATCAATCCAATGCCTTTTGCTAGGACAACAGAAGCTATTTATTTCGATTGTACCAAGAGGAGAGATTTACTGAGATGTATTTTGACATCGCGAAATCAGGCATTCAGTTGGTAAACTATTTAGACGCTTTTGCATCATATTCATTACAAATTCATATCTATGTTCAGTACACTGTTCATTGAATGATTTCTTGTATGGATACAGCTTCTCACATCATAGGATGCATAAATTCACCTCATCTAAAAGTGAAAACAGTGATCACATTGAAATTCTATCATGCTGTGCATATAGTGCTTTCATTAATCATATGTTCGCAATAGTCTACCTACCTTAATTTACTCGGCCTGCCTAAAAAATGGAAGCTTGCCTCTACTGAGGACCACTGATCGTCAATCTATTATGAGAGGTAGTCAAATGACACTGATACGTCGTTAGACTGTCTTTCTGCAAGTGAATAGTGTTCGCATTCCGACAATCAGTAATAGAATAGTAGGCTACCGATGCCATTTCTGTCTTCTTTTATTTTTTACACCGTCTGCCTAACATCTAGACGAATGAAGAGAGTGCGAGTTCATCTCCACCGCAGAATTAGGTTCGATGCCATCTTCAAACGAAAGCGGCTGAGGACTCATAGTTGTTCGTGTATCCAAACACAAGTTGTTATCCGCTTTAGATATACTCCACTAGTATAGGTTCCCTGTTCTTTTCATTTCTATGATTCAGCATGTTTTAAGTCCATTCAGTAAAAAGTTTCCGAAAACGAGGAGGAAAAAGTGCTTCCTATTTAAATAAAGAAATTCTTCAGCTATCATTATTCCTGAAACTGGGGGATGCTTTTGTTGATGCATTAACTTTCTGTTCCAGTAAATATAAGCATTAGCCTCGTATATTTGAAAATAGAATGTTTTACTCGTATCCCCTTCTTTGCATTTTAGGTGTTGGTGATTTCACGTGCGAGCCCGATGAGTATGCCATGCTTGTTCACGATATGAAGAAGGCTGGAATCATGAAAAGTCATCGAAGCATCCTTAAGGTGTACTCCAATTCATTTACTGGGAAAGAATTCGTACAATGGTTGATGAACGAAAAAGGACTAGGTACTTTTACATTTTAATTCTGTTATTTCTTTTGTCTCTAAGACAAATCTCCACTTGCTCCAGACGTTTCTCATTCGTTTCACTGATTGTCTAAGATTCGCACCCATAGACAAAGGTTGACCGAATGTAGATCGCAACAGCCTCATCCGTTTAGTCCTCAAAACTTTGCCCATTTTCTCAAAGCTGATCTGTCTATGTCAGTTCTTCTCTTTATACCTTCATCGCTTTCCCAAACTTCTGTCAGCAAGATACTGCGGTGTAGGTGCGAACCTGCTTGTTCAAACGTCGACTCATTCGACTTTATGCTACACGTAATCCTTCCCGGCTTGCTAATTAACATTTAAATTATGATGTAATAAGCATTTTTCATACAAACTCACTCTATTATAGTAGAGCGAAGTAAAATGCGAAGGAAACTTGCTAACATTTCGCAGTTTGTCCCTGCAGATAAAGAAAGGGCAATGGAGATGGGACAGATGCTCATCTGTCGTCACTTTGGGCATCCTGTGAAACGGAGTCAAGATGAGACGTTCAAGGAAGATGACACTATCTATCGACTGTTAGAAGATGAAGAGACTGATGCTCTCAACGCAGGTACACTTTCGGAATGCGAGCCGAGGCCGGCTGCTGCTTTGGGAGAGGATCTGCGCAAACTCATATTGAAGATTTATTCTGAAAATATCACGGCTGATGGGAGAGTAAGAGATTGCTTATTTTCGCATTTTATTCTTCTCAGCATTTTGTATCGGATAGCTGTCATATGCTCAAAATTTTTATCCTTAAATTCTAATAAATGAACAAACAACCGTGTCGCCGTTTTTTTTATTTTACTCATCCCACTCATTCCTTTATGCTGAGCATTCAGCAAGAATGCAGAGTGTGCCTATTTTAAAAGCACAAGGTTTGACCTCGCCAGAGTTTGAACCCAGGTCTCCAGGATGTAGAGCAAGCACTCCATAAGTCCATTCCACCGGTGATAGAAAGCTCATTCTAAAATTTTGCCAGACTTTTCAGAATGTTTTGGTAATACCAATCCTCTTCAGCATGACTCGCTGATTCGCAGCACTTTGAACGCAGTCTTATGAAGTTAAATTTGATAGCCAAACATGGAAGTTGAATGTCAATTACAATTTACGCAATTTACAATTACAATTTACAATTTAAAGAAATATACACAGTTGCAATTCTGTATTTCTTTAAATTGTAAAGGTCACGGTTACTCCGATTACATATCTACTTCAATATTTTAACTTTGTAAAATTCGTTCCTTAGCTTTGGCTGATGATTGTGTTAACATGAAACTCTGAGTACCGAGTTCGGAGTTTTTCCTCCTAACTTTGGGTATACGTTGCTCCTTTCACAGTTGAGCACTTTGACGGAAATTGATTCAATTCCTCGAAATTATATAGATATATATATATATCCCACTTCTTTTTCCTAGAAGAGCGAAACTTGTAAATGTATTTTCATCCATTGCAAAGCAAAAATGTTATTTTCATATTTTATAAATACATATTCTTTATTTACATATTTTATCTTTAATATTTTATATTGGCATAAAGTGTTGCTATTTCATTTCGCAGTAATGTGGTAAAGTTATAGAATCACCTTATCTTTGCACACGATGAAGCTATCAATCCAGTTCACTATTGATTGACCTAATTGCTTATTTTAAAAAACGAAGACAAAGTCAATGATAAATTATACTAAATAGCTTTCAACTACGTCTTTGTCAATTCAATGCAACAGAAACTACCTATCCAGGGTGACCGCGCTCCCTGGAAAACACCTTGAAATTTTGAGACTGATTAAAAAACTGTAGGAATAATTAGATATCGATTGTGGATAATATCTTCTTTTGTCATGAACAATAAACTGAAAGCGGCTGGAATGCATTGAGACAGTCAGCTTTGGACAAGGAGAAAGAAGTTGCCGAATTTGATGAGACCATTTCTATTAAAGACCACTCTTATCTGAGTGACAACGCTCTGATATTCACCTTGATGCATTTCATTATGCATGTAGAGTAGACTTCACAAATATTCTGTTCATTGTTACCTTGCGTCAGATATTTTTCGTTATTGATTCATATTCTTACTCCACTTTCTTCTCCCCAATCCGCTCGCTTTAAATTTGCTGCGACCGATTATATTTTCATTTTTTTCTAGAAACGTAATGTAGCCTGATACATAGTTTGCATGTACTGTATTAGGATTTTATATTTGGAATCATCTGCGCCTTAAAAAATTCAACCAATTTCACGCCATCTTTCAATCTCTTTTTATCAATGATATTAATTTCATGGTGTGCAAACTCCTTCGGTATAGAACGAAGGGCAGATTTCCTTGGAGTTTTCCCTTCAGATTTGACGTGTGAATTCGAGTAAAATTTCCTTTCAGAGAGCCTGGAAATTTTCTTTCAAATTTGACCCCTGAATTTTGGCAAACTTCCCTGGAAAGCACCTGGAAATTGTCATTCATATTTGCGCGGACACCCTGCATATAACAGAGCATTTAAAAATCATTTGTTAATACTCTGTTATAGGTAGCTGTTGCTGTTTTGAATTGACAAAGACGTAGTCGAAGGCTCTTTAATAGAATATGTTACTGACTTTGTCTTCGTTTTTAAATTACACGATGAAACGCACAGAGTTCTGCATTGTGGAATGAGAAATGGATTTTTTGGATCATTCTTTGGATCATGCCAAGTCAGGAAGTATGTTGCATTGAGTTAACAATCGTAGCATCTCTCCATCAAAGAACAAGGAGCGCTTATAAGGCTCAATAAGATTAATACATAGATTTAGACACTTTTCATACATGATCAGAAAACTGCATGTGTGGTCCATGAATCCGATGAAATTATCAACCTAGGATGTTGAAAGTAAGAACTTAAGATTAATATTGTCAGTTGTCATTATTAAAGTTTTATCTGCAACGTGTGATAATACAAGTACGTATTCAATTAATCCTTTCTCGCTGTCTTTTTCCTGCTTTTCTCATCTGTTATTTTAACAGAGAACTTTTTGTGCATATTCACGGAAATGAACAATTCCGCTCCGAAATGGGAAATATGAAACTTGCAGTTAATGATTTAGATGGAAAGATTTAGTGCGTTGAATGTTATGACAACGCATTTCTATTAGCTATCAACTTGTATTTTAAGCTGTTTATCTAGTTGTGGCGTGCAACATTTCTGGATTGAAGTAAAAGGAGTTGAAATATATCCTTCTCGTGACTTGAACTTTCAGTCATGTACTAATTTTACAAGTGCTCAATTTTTCTCATGCCCTCATACTATTTTACAAACGAGTTTTTACTTTTAAAAATCTGCGAATATTCTACACATGCTATTTATGATACTTGAATTACTACATAGATTTAGACACTTTCCATACATGATCAGAAAACTTTATGTGTGGTCCATGAATCCGATGAAATTATCAACCTAAGATGTTGAAAGTTGTTAAAAATCTGAAAGCCATTGACTGCTCCTAGACGTCCTCCAACCGAGCCATTCCATGAATAAAGCGGTTGGTTCATGTACATATTGCTCACATCAGAGTTAATACTCGATGCATATTTTAATACTACATGCATATTTTTCAATATACAGATAATTCATGATCAATTTTGACATTTGAGTTGTAATGCATGTAATGATTTACGCATGGCCTTTTCTTCCGATCCGCATCATCATTTCACTTACTTGTACATCTCATCCGCCATCCATCATTCATTGTACATGGACATTTTTATCATTTCATCACTCATCACATCAATGTCATGTATATTTGTACTACGTTTTCCAAGTTGGAAATAAACGTTTTGAATTTTGACTCGTTGCTGTATGTATAGCATGTGCCACATGCGCATCACATCTGTTGATTTCTAATTAGATCGATCTATAGACCTTATGGAAATGATATACGACCTGTATGTTGATTTTCTATCGAAAATTTGGATAATAAGATCCTTTTTTCGCTCATCTTATTCATTTTCGTTTGCCCTCTTCCATCTTCTCATATTGCCAATACAATGTAACATCTGCTATTCTTGTTAAGTGCGTGTTATTTCTCTTGAGCCACTGACTATTAAGACACCTGTTTTGGATGTGTTCAGAAGCCACATTTGCATTGTAGCATCAGCATTTCTACATGCTTCAGCATCCTCTCCTAGAGGAAAGATGTGTCTCCTATCTCTGATCAAAATTTGAACGGCTGGCTTGTGAGCTTTCGGCCCATTCCGACGATCATCAAAATTTATTTTTTATGGCTTCATGCTGCTGAATTTTAGTTTTACATGAAACATGTGACGAATTTCTGATGATGGATGAAATCGTTAATTTTGTGGTGACAAATCTATAGCAGTGATAATTTACGCTAACGGATCTTGATGGACGACTGTGCGGCATTGATAATGAAAATTTTATCTATGACAGGTCAAATTGCTTATAATTCTCTCTTTCATCTTCTTTAGTGATTCACTCACCCATGTCGAAATTATTGTTTGCTTGAATCATATTTGCTTGCTGAAAAGTGCGTGTGAATATCTTTAATTGTTTCACTGAAATCATTCGGGTTCTAATCATGGACCTACTCATTTGATTTATCTGTTTTTATCACGTCTGATTTTACTGAAACAGTCGAAGCAGCAAATATTGTCATTCATGGGAAGTTGATTCTCATACGATGATGAAAATCATGCCAGCAGCCATTTATAATAGAATATAATGTTCACTAATTCAATTATTCATTAATTCATTATTAATTGAAGTAGTCCTGATGAGGACTGATGGCATTCTCCAATCCGCAAGTGTACAAAGGCAATGCTACTGTAACCATTGGATTAATCAGTTCTTAAAAGAACTCAATTGAGCTTTCTCGTGGCAACGAATTAAAATTGATCAGCTTTGGCCCAATATCTGGTAAAAGTGGAAATCTTAAGACTTGTAATGCTACTCATTCTTACTGTTAATATACTAATACCACAGATTCCAAACATTGCCGCATACATGTTCAAAACAGACGTCTAATATACTGTACCGACTACAGATGCTGGTAGTGGAAATAGAATAGGACAATGGTCATCATAGGTTGAGGAAATTAAAAATGGATATTATAAAACAACAGGAGATCGATGGATAAAAATTGGAAAAGTGGAGGTAAAACATGGAAATACAACGATACTACTACACCGATTCTGACACTACACATGGTGGATAATGGTAATAGTGGATAAGTGGAAAGTGGATAATGGAGGCAAACAATAGAACTACAATGACACTCTACTACACCGAAAGCAGTGAAATTATACACACTGATTACATGTAATTGATACACACTGAATGTGTGACTATCTTTTATCACACACGCTTTGCAATTTGGAGCTGACTTTTTTTAGATAGCATATCTAATGAAAATTAAATGAAGCATTCTGTTCCCAAACACATTTCCAGTCGTTGCTTTATATTCACAACTGTGAATGATATGTCGCAACGTGTCATCTTTTACCGCAGAATTGGACAGGAACCTATCTGGAAAAAGCTTGGTCAATATTAATGTTTCCCAAGTCATGCAGTTCTAAACTGATTATGCTTAACATGACATTTCCAGGAAACGTTTTTGTTTTTATTCATTTGAGCTGAGCTGTGCTGTGCTTGAAACAGAACAATGCTGCTCGCAGACACCGAAGGACATTCAGTGTAGCAAATAACAGCCATTCAACGCAACTCGGAAATAGTGTCTAGAGCGCAAAAACTTTAAAATGTGTTTAGGCAGATAACAAATATGCCCGGCCAAATTGCAACACATGAACAAAATGACCATGAATGGTGTGTATTACTGCCATATAAACCAACCTTGTAATCACATCTGTTTTCAAGTTACAAAAACTATCTTGTGGCCCGAGCGTTGCTCTGAATCGCCGATAGCCGAAACATTCTGTGGACAAATTACTGACTGAAATAAACACAGCTAAGATATTCAAAGGGATGAATTGTTCTAATTACTTTCCTATCGTAAGTGGACATTCTGATACATAGAATACGATACTAAATTTCAACTTGCTCGTTAAATTGAGTCACCGTATCACCAATGATGTCCTAAATCTGCGCATATTGTCAGACATAAAATGTCACCTCTGTATATTAAGTATGGAGGACATGTTTGAAGGCGTAAGGCTTGAAAGTGAACAGTGATAAGACGAAGATGATGGTATCGAAAGATGGAGCAGGTAGCTCAGACAGGTCTGGAATGCATCCTTGTGGTGTGTGTGGCAAAGGAGTCATGGTGCTGGTGGAGTGGATGGAGCTGTGTCTACACGGATGCGTTGTGGTTGGAAGCGATTCCACGAGCTGTTGCCTTTCCTGACATCACGGGCAGCACTTCTTTGGATGAAGGGCAAGTGTGCGACGTGTGTGCATGAAACAACATGCTGTGTGGCAGTGAAACGTGGGCCAATAAGACAGAAAACAAAATGAAGATGACAAGAGCCGATAGAAGAATGGTCAGGCGGCTTTGTGGTGTCTCTTCGAGAAAGAATTCCTAGCGACGACCTCCTTCGAAGACTGGGCCTAGTTGGAATGGAAGAATCGATGAGAAGAAGGCGATTGAGGTGGTACGGCCATGTAGTGAGGAAACCAGATGATGATTGGGTGAAAAGGTGTGGAAGTCAGAGGTACCAGGGCGGACGGCCGGACGCCCAGAGGACGCCCTCGAATCACATGAGAGGAAATAGTTCGAACAGACTGCAAGAAAATAGGCCCTGCAAAGAAGATGCAAAGGATCGCGCCAGATGGAGAACTGCCATCAGAGGCAATCGCCCAACCCAGCTTATGTCGGAATAACGGACGCAAAACGGATGATGATGACAATTCCAGGCTCGTCGGTTGGAACGGAGCAGCGAGGGATGCAGTACAGGCAAAAATCATTTTGGAGGTTGCAGTTGGAAGTTCTAATAAACTAATGAAACGATAAGTAATAGTGGAATAGCGATAGCAGAATTGCAAATTGCAGTGTAGCATCTCTGCATGACAGAAGGCCTAGTAGAACAGATTGAAAAGTCAAACGTGAAATCATAGTAATAAAAGACGACATATTATGAAATGGCTGAAAAGATTTAGAATGATTTCCGCTTTATATGTGATGGGATGGGAGTTCCATCATTTCTTCCGCGGGAATGAGACAGAAAATTCCGTCCCACAAGCAAGCCTGGCAATTGCCCATAATAATAATAATAAATAATAAAATCTTTATTTTAAGAGGATAACACTGGTAGCAATAGCTAATTTACAATGGTCCTCTAGCATACAGAAAAACATGATTAGGTAGATAAAAGAGAATGAACATCAATTAGAAGGTTTTGAAGGTCACATATATAGTTTCGCTTAAATTTCAAAACACTGTCAGCCTCTCGGACACAACGATTGCAGGAATTATAGAGTTCTGCACCTCGAACCCTCCTATCTGAGCGACTGCCTAGGTACTTCCGACACGGCAGTCAAGTTCAGTCACTTTCATCATCACTTTTTGTCAGTCTCACAACCTGCCTCCCCTTCCGGGAGCACAAGTTGAATGCCTTGTGAGATGAAGCTGTATCAATCAAAAATCCACGTACATAAACAATTTTGTTCGTTGGTTTTTAGAAAACTCAACTGAAGCTTTAGCGTCACCACTCCCCATACTGCAGGCTTGGACGGTGCTGACATAGACTTTTCTGGAGCGTTGTGGCACTTTTTGTCCGGATGTCCTTCCTGACGACTTCTAGTAACACACTCGGGGCTCGACCTCAATATCGCTAGACCAAGCACTTAACCACTGTGACATTCAGACCAGAAGAGTAACTTTCAATAACCTTCAACTGAGAATTTGATATCTTTGACTTTAGATATCCCAGTCATTGTCCTTAATGTAAATGCACGTATATCTTTCCAGAAAGTGAATTATAAACAAATAGCCGACAGCGAAGAATTTAAGAAATACGTCCGATTGACGAAGGAGCTTCATCGAGTCGATGTTCTGTCAGCTTCAAGAGAGGAGAAGTTGGCCTTTTTCATCAACGTCTACAACGCCCTCGTCATTCATGCTAACATCGTCAGAGGTGCTCCGACCAATCTCTTCCAACGTTGGAAAGTAAGTGAGGTCGTCTTTTATTGGAAGAATCAGAGTTAGAAATAATGTTTTTTCATCAAATTTCTGCGGGTTTCGTGCACGAATCCTCCACAAAAATCCATCTCACGCAAAATCGCATCGTAATATTTTGTTTATTGTGGATCTACTTAGATTCCAACATTGTAGGCTACATCTTTAACTTTTCAATTGAACTACTGAAATGAATCGAGAATCTCAAAAACTGCTTTGATGTGTAAATTGCAGCAGTTCTTTAATGTCGATGACGTGTCATTTGTACTCTTGCATACATCATAAAACACTAGCAAAGTGGCAACAGGTCAAAGTTATCAAAGTCAATGCTTATCAGTTTTCATAAGTAAATCCTACATCGCATGTCATTATTTAATTTAATGAATTTAATGAATTTAATGAATATTTAAGCTGGTAAAAACCATCGAACAAAACTGGTGAAATCCATCGAAGATTTCTTCAAAAAGCAAATGATTTGCTAACGATGACTAGGAAGAACGTTTATCGATGAGTATGACATTTGAATTATGATATCTGATCATTCTTCTCTCCTTCCTGATTGGAATATAGGCTCGTACTTTCTGAACTGCACCGACCGAACGTTGTTTTTTAATGAATGTTAGGAGCCTCTGTATGATGCTGTCCTCCAATGATTTTGGAAATAAGGACTTTTGATTTTAATTCACTATTTGAAAATTTAACAGAAGCATTTTTGATAGAGGCTGGTGCTGAATCGCTAGAACTTATTTCCAAAGTTTTATTTATAAATATTTTTTGATTTCAGACACATAATGGAAGACCTTGTAATTTATGCAGACGACATGTAAAGATATGTAAAGAGAGTTAGTTTCGATCAATTTAAACTCTTCAGTAAGGGTTCTATCATGTAATGCCGTTATCGTTACCATTAGATGTGATATTATGTATTACGTCATGTCTCATGTGAAAATGACATTCATTGATGACACAGGTTACTGGAAAGCGCACTTTGACATTTCTCTCTGTGTGACTTGTCTGCATTACTCATGCTGAGAGCAACCTAAAGCACGATAAACAACCGGAAGCCTTTGGGTGGTACTATTGAAACCGCTATTGATCACTATTGAAATTCGAAATCATCAAAACAGACGTGCTTTTCTGCAACTACAGATATGCAGGGGCATCCGACAGATTTCTGTCATTGCTTTGTTAGTAGCTTTCTGTATGTCTCATATCAGTTCACTTTTCAAATTCGAAAGTAAACCATAGATGGGTTTATAACCACAGAGTTTTTAAATGTCAGAAAATTTTGTGCCCGTACATTTGCACGTAGATTTCCAATCATGATAATCCGTGTTTCCAACATGCTACTGCCAATTTCATCAGTAGAATCATTTTATAATTACTTATGATTGGTACACAAAATTACGAATTTCTTGACTCTGAGCGAAACGCTTTCGCTACAGGATTTTCATAAACGATGAAGTTGCTTCTGTAGTTGCTGTTCATGACTTAGTGAATTAAACCTTCGTAGTAGAGGTTATCCAAAACATGCTTACTTACTTGGATTACTTGGAGACCGAATCTCAGCTGTCGGCTCGCCAACAGCGCAAGTGGCCCTTTCTCCAATTTCGTCTATCTCTCGCCATTCGAGTCCACGTTCTGCCGTACAGCTTTGTCATGGGGTCGCTCCATCTGATTGATGGTCTGCCTCTTGGTCTTGTGTAGCTGCGTGGTCTCCAGTCAGTTATTCGTCCATCTTCCGTCGTTTCTTCTTATTATGTGGCCTGCCTAGTGTCTTTTTGCGATGTAAATGGTTTCCAGAATAACTGTCAATTTGGATCTTCTCCTGACCTATGCATTTGAAACTCGCTGAATCAATCGGATGTTGGTGATTCGTCTTCTATTGATCTTTGGACGACTTGCAAAGAACTTTTCTGTGAGACTCCATGTTTCGCAGGCGTATGTCATGGATGGAAGTACATGAGTGTCAAAAAGATGGGCTTTGACATCGGCCGAGACGCTCTTATTTACAAAAAAATATCACGAAGTTTGCTGAAGGAGTACCATGCTGCTCCTTTCCTTCTAGATAATTCTGTTGTCAGGCTGTTATTCATGTTGACCGATCTGCCGAGGTAGATATATTCTTCAGCCTTCATCAGCCTCCATCTTCCAGCTTAACTTCGTCGTAGTCGGGAATGTCAAAATCGTTTCTCATCCATCGATTTTTGGACGCGTGTATCTTGAGGCCGATTTTGGATGTCAAGAAGTTAAAATTAAACATGCTTGACATATTTTTTAAAAAATTGACGACTGCATCGTCAGACTAATTAGCTGTCAAACACTACTCACGGTACGCCAGAAAATTTTTTTTCCAACCAAAAATGCAATTGATTTTGGTCAACACCATCGTGTCAATCATGTCAAAAGATTTTGAAAAAATATAGCAAACAAAATATTTCATCGAGCTAATCAAAGGTTATCGATTGTTATTGATTTTTGATCAATCGATTCATTGATCAATTGATTTATCTCAGTGACAAAAGAATGCAATTCAATTTCATTTCATTTACATCAGCATGATTACTGAGCTATAGGAAAACTAAGATTCATTTTGCGTGAAAATCTAGCGAGCTAATCAAGTGATATCGACATTTATCGATATCAAATATCGATTTTTAGCATTTTTTGTTTTTAGTGATTTTTCCAGTTTTTCTCTAAATGCAATTCAATTTTGTCAGCATGTAATGAACAAGAAAACAGAAATAAACCATAAAACACTGAAAGTGCAAAAAATCCATCGAGCTTTTCGTTTGTTATCGATAGTTATCGATAGTAAAATCAATTTTCCAGTGATTTTTTTATAGATTTTACTGTTTTTGTGATTTTCTCACTATCATTCAAGTACAATTGAACATTGTTAAGGGGCAATTATGTCAGCGGATATTTACATGTAGAATTTTGCTATCGGCATAATAGACCTACTCGTGATTATCAAGCTACATGTAGGCCTACATTAGGAAGTACAAGTATTGTTGTTTAGAATTAAAAAGGAAAACTCCAGAAATAGATGAAAATTTATTCAACTTGAAAGCAATTCTATTCGATAGACAACGCCATGGAAGTATTTGTGTCCACTAAACATGTTTACTGTTGAATTCTACAACTGTTTTCAATAGAGCATCCGGGTACGCTGGATTGTCAATGTCTCGTACCTGTCTCTTGGACCAAAAATTGCGAAAAACAGCATGTACACTTTCGAATGCCTGTTCCGAGAACGGTCCCAATCCGGAATTCGTTCGGTCGCAGAAGTCGCTCACGTGCTGTATGACGATGTGGACTTTGGGTGTCACACTAATACCGAGATTTGCATATGAGGCGGCGGACGTGGATATTCTTTCTCTATAATCAGGCTGCAAATTCATGCCGAAGCACGAATGGACGACCTGTCGAAAATCCCGTAGAGCACTCACGAATGGAAGCAAGTCAAGGGGCAAATGCTGGCAAGGTAGTCCACGTTCTCAAACAACTTTCGGCAATCACCGCCAACAAACTCACCGCCATGAAAGCCAACTTGCTGTAAATGCAATTTCTTCGGCCACGCTTCTACTCCACTCCAAATCTGGAAGAATTGCAGATACCGGTACCCATTGACATGTAGACACTAATTGAACTATTTGATTGACTTACCTGCTTCATTTGCTTGTAAATGTGATTCACCGTGCCCATGAGCAGATGTAATTCCGGAGGCGGCACCTTCTCCAAGACAGTCACGTCGTTGCTGCACCTTATCATCGGGTCATGTAGAACACTTTTGAACAATCGTGGTGAGTCGTCGCTCCCTTTCATTTCCGAGGCATTTCGTTGTGCGGAAAGCTGTCGAATCTGACCAAAAGTTCTTTGAGGTGCGGTCTTCCAATGATCTTTAGGAGAGCTCTCACAGTAGCAACACGGGTAGGTCGAACTGTGCGATCCTACTCCACATATCAGGTTCGCCAATTTTAGATCGGAACAAAGAAGAACATTGGTAAATGGAATGTTCAGTTCCTGGAAAACTGTCGAGACATTGATATGCGTCTCACTCATCGCCGGCACAATCGCAAGAATAAGTAGTCCTTTGATCCCACCTGCAGATGCACCATAGTCTGTCTTGGACGCTCCCGTATAATCGCAAATTGAAAGGCAGACTTTGAAAAATCCTTGACCTCCGTCGACGCCTATCTTGATGAGACATGAGGACGGGTCAATGTTCCGAATCGTTAGTAGCTCCCGGATGACTTGATCACAATCTTTGGCCATGACAATTGGTCGATGAATCATTTTCAGCTTTCTGTTTGCTCCTCCAGCAACGTATTCGTAGAAAACTCCGTCTGAGATGTGGAAGTGGTCGTCGAATCGCTTCCCCATCTGAATCAACTTCTCTCGAGAGTAGGGCTCAACAGCGGATCTACCAAGCGATCTTCGAATTGATGACGCAACGGAATTGATTTGGTTTCCTGAAATCGAAAATAGAAATTTTATTTAATGCAGAAAAAGATAGAATGAAAAGTGGTATTTTACCACCTACCCGATACGTGTAAGTTGTTGTCCAGTTGCAGGCGACAAAGTTCTTCTGTTGACATGGGCTCTCTGTCATCTTCAGTGTCATTGGTGAAGAGAGTTACTGGAACGGGTTTTCCACTGGTTGATGCGAGCGATATACGTGAGGTACCTTCTTCCTTGCTTTTGCTTCTAAGGATGCTACTGCATAGAATCTCCTTCGATCTTGGAGAGAATCTCGATAAAGTATTCTCAACTTTCGTTGTTCGCGTGCACCGATGATCCACGCCTCGACCTAGATGACCAAAACATTTCGCGCATACCTTTGATGGAGTCACACTTTGACAGACTTCCTTCGACGGCCTACCGCGTTTTGATCCGACTTTTCGACCCGATTGTCCAACTGGATTTTGTCTTGCAACAGAACAGACTGAGCACGCCCCTTGATCACAAGTTCCTCTGGTGCAGCGTGCTGAGTCGTAGTAATGACGTAGGTCTTGCATGTTCAATGTTCGCGTCTCGTTCCCACGTTTCAACTCATAAAGTACCTTTTTGTGCGTTGAACAGAGTCCGCAGGGTAATGAATTGTCAGATATGTCGTAATTCGGAGCAAGCTTTTCGCGAATAATACCTAGAAGTTTGTCAGATATCTTCACTGAACCTTTATTACCACATATCAAGCATACATGTGATCGTGCTTGCTCGTGCGTAAGTATAGTAGCGCGATGACTCATTTTGAATTGATCTCTCAGGAAGTGACAAAGTAAAAGTGATTCCGAGGAACTTGTCTCTGGCTGTTCCTACAACTGAAGCTGTAGGTGATCGTGATAGGTCAAATACCGTCGCTGTGTTGCGACGGTCATGTGACTCGGCCGCGTGACTCGAAGTGATCATGTGACACAGTGTCTACACGTTTCATGGGAAACATTTAATAGTTATTCAACGCTTAGAAAGCGCGAGCCTTTTCATACCTTTGCTAACTTGCTTCCACGTGGCCCCGTGGTGTACGTTCATTCCATCATGCAAATTAGATGTCAATTGAATTTGGCCGAGAAATTCTGGTAGGAAACTTGCACTGTCTTGGATGGTGAAAATTGCACAATGCTGGGCAGGAGGTGTGAAGTTTTCTCAGAATCCTATTGATGATTGAAACTGCATCATCCCCAATACAGTGATACAGTCCTACTCAGAGACATTCGAAGCTGCTGCTACCGCCTCCTTTGTGGCGTCAATGGGTTGTCAAATGCAGACAGGAAGATTTGCTCATCACGGGGCCTAACTAGTTGACCACTTAATTGGATTGAGATGAGTGTTTTCACAACTCTCTTACTTTAGACAACCACTATAATTCTTCCGACGGCAATCATTGTTAGATCAATAGAGACGGCAATCATCCTTGCCACAATAGTGCTAACAAGGTTGAATTGCATTTGAATGATAGTGAGAAAATCACAAAAACAGTAAAATCTATAAAAAAATCACTGGAAAATTGATTTTACTATCGATAACTATCGATAACAAACGAAAAGCTCGATGGATTTTTTGCACTTTCAGTGTTTTATGGTTTATTTCTGTTTTCTTGTTCATTACATGCTGACAAAATTGAATTGCATTTAGAGAAAAACTGGAAAAATCACTAAAAACAAAAAATGCTAAAAATCGATATTTGATATCGATAAATGTCGATATCACTTGATTAGCTCGCTAGATTTTCACGCAAAATGAATCTTAGTTTTCCTATAGCTCAGTAATCATGCTGATGTAAATGAAATGAAATTGAATTGCATTCTTTTGTCACTGAGATAAATCAATTGATCAATGAATCGATTGATCAAAAATCAATAACAATCGATAACCTTTGATTAGCTCGATGAAATATTTTGTTTGCTATATTTTTTCAAAATCTTTTGACATGATTGACACGATGGTGTTGACCAAAATCAATTGCATTTTTGGTTGGAAAAAAAATTTTCTGGCGTACCGTGATACTGTCTGCAATTTCTTACTGGGTTAATTTCTGGCATGGAACCGGGATAGTTGCTAAAAATGATAATTTCCTGTGGAGATGATGATATTAATTCCTGAGAATTTTTGTCTTAATTTTGAGAGATATGATCTTTTTTAAGTCATGGATACTGCTTTTCATTGGATACCGGTTTCTATATAACCTTTCTTTTGACAAACTGTACAATTTTGCTATGACCTATGACTGATCTTGTCAGAATTTTGGATTAGTTGTAGTCACCTTTGTATTACTGTGTCATAGTTGAAATAAATTAGGACATACTTGTCTGCATGAAGACGTTGCATTACGATTTCTCGCTCGATCGACAATTTGCTTCAATTTAATCAATGTCGTGTCATATTTTTTGTCAATTGTATAAAGTAATCTGAATCAGTAATCCTAATTACACTCAGCAGTCTTTGTGGCACAATGGCAGCACTGACGAAGCCCTTGAAGTGGGAAAATGCATTGGTGCCTACGAAAGTCAACACATTTATGATCATACGTTCTCTACAACGGGCTGAACTGGGCCGAGTGTGAGACATGTCTCGGCCGTCTAATGGTCGACGCTTTCCTTTACCCACTCCTATTTTTCCGGATTTATCAAATTTATCGTGCTTCATTGGTGCCGAGTTAGAGATAGACATTCGAATTTTACAACTGCGTTTTTTTCCAATCCCAGCTCTTTCGGGGAAATATATTTCACGAATTCATTCTGTTTGGTCAGAGTGAGAGACATACTTCGATCAATGATCTATTTTTTGGGAATTTCTCGGCTTTATTCTATCTAGATTCTGGGCAGTATGCGAGACTTATAGATGGTTGAATGATCTGTGTTTCCTTTTTCCTGCTCCTTTTTTTGGGAATTTCTCGTATTTAGTCCAACGTACGCAAGAGGATTGAGTTCTATTGTAGTGTTCTCGCTTTTCAGCGCCTCCGTGATTCGTCAACCTTTGTCAGGAACTACACTTCGAATCTTGAATGACGAAGAGTGACGTACATGAAAGAATACAAGAATGGTTCACTGGTCTGCCCTGTCCTCCGATTTCACATGCGACTTCCTTTAAGTCCTTCATGAAAGTGCATTTTGCACTCTTTGACTGCACGTGGACATGGATGTCTCAATAATCAAGCTAGCGTCAGTAAAGCAGAAAAATATCCGAATTTTCCTCATCTTCAATACCTAAGACTTCTTCAATGACGTATTCATGGCTCAGATCGAAATTCTCTGATTGGAGCTTATTCTAGCTTCGTACTTGACCGGGTTCTGGAACACTACACACTTTGCAATATCAGTCATTTTGACTAAAACTCTCGGCATTGGTAAATTCCTGGACTCGATTTGCAAAATTTCATTTTTAAGATAGTCTAGCTTTGTTTATCGAAGAGAGACTTATCTTATTACTGCCATAAATACTACTTGAATATTGTTCCCATCTTCGATTGAAGAACTTGAAATTTGATTGCCACTACTCGAATCCCATAAATCTCAAAGAAGCTCATGACGTCGCTTGTTTAACAATAATTGAAATCTTTGTCATTTTTTCGCTTTTCAATGTCATTGAGAGAAAGCAACAGAACTTCTTAAAAATAGTCACGGCCGACGAAAAATAATCGAAAAAATAGCTTCATCTTTCTCTATTTAACCCATTTTGTTCCATTAAGTTTATTCTCCTATTTTTGCATTCTTACTTGCTGTGAGACCGGCCTGGTATTGTGTGCTATGATCTTTTGGTCGTGTGGTCGATCCCATTGAAAATCTATATGACAAAAAGTACTGCAACACGAGGTTGATCATGACAACACTTTTCTCTCCGTACAGGGAGTAGTGAAGTCAAGCATTTATAAGTCGTTACGTGCATAACGAGGCATACACTTCATACTTGTAGAATGTTCAACAACAGATAAAATGTTTGATTTGTATGAAATATCATTAACATTGCATCTTAAGCTTAAGCAATTACAGACAGTATCCGACTCTGGTACAGTCTAACATCGTTTGCTAGGATCGGATCGTAATGAAAAAATAACTGTCAAGATCGCAGGCATCTGCTGCTCTTATTTGACCTGAACGGTGACAACAAAACGGATGATTCAACGAAGGGTACATTGTCCTTGCTTTGATAATGCCTTTAAATATTCCCGTTTACAAATACTGAGATCCTGATAACAAAAGTGTGTGTAAATTTTAATTGTCCTCTTTTTCAAAGGCTTTATGTTTCTAATAAAGTCTGAATTGATTGACTTACTCCAGTTGAATAGTCTTATGTAATCTTAGTATCTTGGTGAAGCCTGCATCATTACAATGATCTCAATTTGCAGAAAGCTTGGCTTGGTAGATGAAAGATTAAATTAGGAAATTTATTTTGATTGAGTGAAGCAAAATCAGAGTGATTTATGCTGATCATTTAGACACGTTCGAATGAAATGATGAATGAACAGCGGTGAGAATTTTGCTTCTTCCACTTTTTGTACATTGTTTGTACTCATACAACCACTTGGCAGTCCATTTTCAACAATTACTCGCAGGTTACTTCAATGAACCTGTGCGCAGCTGTACGGTACATTATTCTTAATTTTTTGGTAATTTATTTTTTAGTTTTTGTTAATTATTCTTACAGATTTTGATTCTTTTTTCGTGAACTTTAGAAAGATCGCTATTATTTATCCTTTAATCTTATATATTCGAGATGTAATGTGTGACTATATGATGATTAAAGAAAGCATCATGTTTTTATAACTTAAAAATGCATGAAATAATGTGACTAGTCTTTCGACACATAGAAATTTGCTACACTATTCAAAACATATTTTATTGGTCTTGCCTTATCAATTGTCGAAAGAAAGAAATTCGATACATTAATTATAGAAATCAATGCCAGACTCAGTTGAAATCTTATTTGCACAAACTATAATTTACATATCTAGCTACAACCACATTACACCGATGTATAATGAATGATGATTTATCAGTTTATCATTGGAAATAGGATTCATCAACCGATACACGTTTAACTGTATGAAAAATGATTGCTGAAAGTAAAGGTCCATAACGCAATTAGGTTTACATATTTTTTATAAGTCCGACACAGGTTGCCCACGCATGCCTGCATTGACATTTGTTGTCTGTCCTTTTTCTTTTCTCAAACAAATTTATTTGTTATTATTTATTAACCTTTTATTATTTGATGAAAGACGGTGAATTGTTTTATGACGTCATTATAATTATGTGTTATAAATATCTACAATTGGGCGTGGACTTTGCGTCAGCGGCACTTCTCCCACACATTTTATGCAGTTTGAGGAAAGTATTAGGATAATATTCTTCACACGTATTGAAACGTGTGAGCATTTTGCAAATATATGGTGACGATGCAAAAATGTTACAGTGTGCCGCGTTGTTATGTGTACATAATCTAAATCCCTATCACGTCAATAAATTGCTCCCAATTTTAGCGATTGTAATTTGCTTGAGCGATAATAGTGTATCATCTTTCCAATGGTGGTATCAGTTTTCATCAACTCGTTTATCCTGCTACTATAATAGCAGTTAAAAATTTTGAAATTCTCTTTTCAGAAATTGAATTAGTTGAGTATCTGTTGGAAATTTATGGCAGATGACTTTGAAAAGCGATGCCTTCTGATCACTGATCATATAAAAATGCATAATGACAATGTTGTGAAGATGCTCGAATACATTGGCATAGTTAGGTGGTGCTGGATACAACTGAAAGAGATTTTTGAAAATGCATGCAGAAAGATACCAGTAAATGCTCATCCAAATCAACGAGTGTATCAGATAAATTGTGAGACATAATAGTCAGTTCAAATTTTGACTTTTTGACTATCCACTATTTGTAGCATAAAACTGGCAGTATTACTTATAAATTCATTGTGAGTAGTGATTATATGTTATTGTCATTATTCACATAATAATTGCATAGATGTATTTGTAGATGGATGAATACGTTAATTATAACTTGCACTTTGTCAATGGTGTATAAGCGATTTGAATTGATTAATATGTCTAATTTCGTAAGAAATTGACAAAATGCCCGATTTTCAAAAAGAATTGATATTTTCTATATTCACCTTGACCAAGTTTGATGAAATTTGAATTGAGAAATACGCAGGAACCAAAAATCACAAGAGATTTCTAGTTATTGCAGTTTTGACCAATGTTACAAATGTATAAGGTTCCCCCGGGTAATATAAAGTTATTCCCGACGAAATTAATATGCTCTAAATTGTCGTTGGTTCAAGTCGAACATCTTTCGCATGACAATGTGATGTAACGTCTATTCACTCTATGTTTACCTGCACTGAACTACATTTACAATGCAACCTGATTTCTTTAGTTGTAAAACTAGTATCGGTTTAACTTCAGCATTCGAATTCACAAAATTTTGGTATGGATTTTCATATATGTAGTGTAAGCGCATGCGCAATTCACGACGTATTTATCGAATGTAATTCCAAGCATGATAGTTGATGGATTGATCGAATATCGTCTCAACAAACCATTTATGGAGCTTTTCATCTTCATGATCTGTCTAGTTTTGTTGACACTCAAGCTGGCTTGTTTGCCTTGACAACTCTCACTGTCGTGATCTGAATAAATGTCATTTGGATCCATGACAGGCACTCAATTATCGAATTATAAGTATTTTTTGTCCTGAATCGAATTTCATTTTCGAATGATCCAAACCGCAGCAGCCCCAAAGTTTTGATACTTTTCTATTTGCTTTTTACAATCATTTGTTTCAACGCATAAATCGTGAACATTGATTCTGCGATATGTGAAGAGTTGCTTGCCTTAACTTCCATCTAAGATGGAGTTATCAAACATTCAAAAATTGTGTCCTCTATTAAGGTAATGTATTATTGTTGACAATAATTTTCATTAACTTGCTGTATACAGTGATTTGAAGATGTTGCCCGACATGAATTTCAGCTAAGATCTCCTGATCGACGTAATAAACATGCTTCTGTTGAATTCATTGAAAATATAAGAACAATTTAACGCTTTAAATTGATAATGAAGCAAAGAAAACATCTAGCTTCATGTTTTCTGAATCAATCTCCTAATGATGAGTCGAATCACTTGTCTGTTTTCACGATATTGGCCCTTGAATCTAATGGTAGCATTAATAAATATTATCAAAGTAAACAATGTTCTTTCATGTACGCATGGTAAGCGCATGAATTAGAATCTTGACATATACATTTCCGTTGAACAAAATTGATGAATTGTCGTCATTCATAGGCAGAGTATAATTTGCTTCTTTTCTAAGTTCATGCGAGCTTTATCCTACATTGCGCTAACCTTTTCATTCCAATTAAGTTAATGCTAAAAAACTTGATAGCAAAGCAACTTTGTATTAAGGCAATATGAAAACAAATCGGGGAATTAATGGTTGAAAATAATTCGTTTTTTAATTAACAGTAGAGGATGATGTGCTTTATGATCAAGACATGAAATGTCACATCAGAATTTTCTGTTTATACTTTGAATTTGAAATTTTAGTGAAAGTTGATAGAATGTGTTGGGTTCGCTCGTGATGTCAAAAAGAGATAAAATTACACAATTTTGAAGTGATAATTCTACAAATTTTCAAGTCAATTATTTATCGCTTATCAGCATTTTTGTAATTGAGTTGCCCAGTTAAATTCGTGTACACCTTCACGTCGATTATTTTTGATTGCGAGAAAGGCGCTGGATGCCATCAAACTGAAGTCCCAACAGTTCATGCACAGTAGAGAAAGTGGTCAATAATTATATTAAAGTACACCGTGGCATCACAGGCAAGCGACTCGAAGAAGGATTTGCTAATTGCACTGGAAGGTGGTTGTGAAAATTATACTTTCAAATAATCTTTAAAGTGTGGTTTGACTCTTGATTCCCAATAAAATAACTACTATTTTTTGTTCTATTCTTCGCTTTTAATTACTATTTGTCCACAATCAGATGGTGGTGATTGAATTTTCCATAATATTGCTGGCGCAACCCATTTTCAAATGAAAGTATGAGTAGCTTCATTTCCGTTGATGATTTGTTTCCTTTCCGCTGTCACATTGCCTGTGGCCGGTTGCTGAGTCATTGGCCGGCCGGTCTTCCTCATTTCCTTAATTCCAAGTTCTCCATTCCAGCCATCAATTCATGATTGATTATGAAATGTGACTCGAAGATCTGCTTTGATGACCAGTCCTCATGTTTCTCTGGTCTTCTTACAAAACTTTCTCCTTAAAAATCGTTTTGGAGAGATCTCTTACTCTAGAGCCTGTCTTCTTGTCTTAGGGTTTGACCAAATCACCGGATCATCTTCCTTCTGATCTTCTGTCTAAGTTTCTGATTTTCTATATTTTAAAATACTTAACCTCCTTTCTGAGCATGAGATCTAAACTCCTATGATCATCAGAGAGTCGCATGTCACACATTTTTCACTGTAACCTACTTCGTCATTTTCAGCTTCATCTGGTACATAATTTTTGTCACCTAGTGGGTGTCAGTCATGATACTGCACAGACACGCAATGCCTGACTTTTCATGTGAAGAGTCGATGTGACGGAAGGCACTTTTTCCTTCAGGAAACTCCTGTTGATGTCACAGGTGCTCACGAACCCACACCGATGTTATCGGGAAAGCGATATGAGTCCGATTGTACGTTTTCATATGCCTAATCATGCACAAAATTATAGTTATACTATAATATATTTGCTCTTTATCTATGAGGCGCACTCCTCAAGGGATCCAAATTGTAATAATGTAATAGCACAATGCTCGTAAAAGCAAAAGATGAGCATACATACGCAATCACCAAATATTGATCTGTCACGCATTGAGGCATTGGAAACAGTGAGACGGATTCTATTACTCTTCTTTCACGAGACGTTTGATCCTTGGAGCTGTCTTGGAGAAGGCCAACCTCTCCAAGGCCATGTTGGGCCCACATCAGGCTGTGCCCGCTGCTATTTTCGTTGCAGTTAACGTGAAGAACCCCTTATTATTTTGCACTTTTTTATTGTAAAAACGTCAGCCAGTTATGTAGGAGCGGCGATATTTGTGCCACCGACAAATTATGTGTATCAATAGTTTGTACAATAATAGATACTCCTATTCTCATCTAAGTTATTGCAACAGTAATGTTAAATAAATGCTGCTCTATGAATGCGTTATGAAGACACTAAATATTGATTGAGTGAACAACTAAAAAAGAATGAAGCAAACATAAAACCATGTTCGCTTGCGAACTGTGCAATGATCAACAAACAACTATGTAATCGAAAAAATGTTGTATATAAAATAAGCTGCAAGAAATGTAATCAATTTTATATAGGCAGTACTATAAGACCACTTCATGTCCGCTTTAAAGAGCACCTCTCAACCCCAACTTCATCTATTTTAAGCATGTTTGAAATTGTCAAGTGGAACACACCAACATCGCTATCGACTTTCTAGCCCACGACAATGACAACATTAATTTACGACTACGTGAGGCATTCTTCATACATAAATTTAATCCTTCCATCAATAATAGAACTGAACTTGACAGTTATCGTGAATTTCTCTTTTATTAAACACCTTTCCTAACCTGCTCTACTAACATAGTTCATCATTCATCATCTTTCATGTCAGGTCAATTCTCCTTTTGCTACTGGTAATGATATGTAACCCAGTACAACTTGTTCATATCTACATTGTATTATACCATATGTCCTCATTGTAAATATCATTTTCAAACTAATCATTCAAACTAGATCAAACTAACATCAATAGATTCTTTTGTACCTGAAGATGATTACCGGATAGCAGTCGAAAAATTGTGTACAAATATTCAAAACTAATTATAATAAGATCGTAAAATACTCCTGACTCTTTCCAACTATAAACCTAAAACTAAATATTGAGCTGTATCCTCTGTTTGAAAATGGGAACAGAGCCGAATAGTCATCATTTCATCCAATATCAGAAATCATCAGCAAACCGAATTCACATCCTGATCAATGAGATAACTTTCACAACCTTTTCTCTGTTATGATTGCCAGGAATCTCTTTAGTAGAAATTGTATGAGAAAATATCACTGAAAAGTGTATTTCATGCAAAATACCGAAGTTTCTAAAGATTAATGTACAATACCTTCAAGATTGTACTTCTTCGATACCGTAACTGTAGAAATGTTATGCGAACAATATTCAAATAAATGAAGTAAAATGACTTATTTTTGGACAATTAAAAGTGCATCATTATTATACACCGTCTGTTTCTTTATTGAACTTTTAATATCGTTCGAATCTACTTCTATGCATTTCCAGTCATTGTTACGCAAGATATAAAAATATTACAACTATCACATGTTGCATGGTAATCTGCTATTTTTTTGCAAACTTGTGTGATCAGCTGTTTGACACCAAAAATCACAGGCCAGCATAAAGGAATTTTTAATATTATAACTTATTAAAGGGTTTTGTGACATAGATCTCCTCCATCAACATTTCAAGAGCCTTAAACGCTGTCCTCAATAGCATTCAAAATGTTATTCCTTTAATTTGCACTACGTTAGCTGTGACTGACTAAATGTTTGTCCACTCTCCCATCATGAAATACGCTTATCATTGCATTCAAAATTTCTATTGCAGTTTTTCAACACTGTCCGCTATGTAATCGGTGGAAACACTTACAATTTACAAGACATTGAGAATGGAGTTCTTCGTGCGAATAGGAAAGGTGTTGGTAAGTTGATTTGTCGCATGATCCATAAGTGACTATAAACTTGATAAAGTATTAACTTCCATTAAGTTAAGGTATTGATTTTGTTTGAAAATAATAACAATGGAGCAATTTGCTTGACTATCATGGATGTTGCAATTTCATTTCATTTTGTTCACTTCACGTATCCTTGCGCAACAATGGGTATCTATGAAATAAGTCAATTGCCAATATTTGGACATATCGCTTTGAACGTCGTTTCTTGCCATTGTTGTGTTCTCAACGGTAGAAATACTATGTGATCATGTTCCAACAACGTAGAGTATCTATCCACGCATTTTTATCAAACTTTCCGTACTCCAAATTGAATGAAGAACACAATGGACGAACTCATTGCCATTTACGGTATTATCTATCATTACAAACCCTTTGAGAGTTGCACTACCTGAACAGATTCTCCTCATGTGCAATAAACTGTATACCGCAACTCTCAAGTTCTGCTCACTTCATCGCTCGCCTATTGTGAATAACAGCATTCAATTGATTGTTGCTATTGTACTCCTATTGTAACTGGATTAATTGTAGAGTTCTTGACGATGAAAGTTGCATAATTAGACGTAACCGGTCTCATAGTATTTGAATATCATTTCTCGGAAATAACTTACTGAACTTTTCCACTTTTTGGAAACATTTAGTGCAATGACTATCAAAGAAGCGGATCGATTTCCAACATGAGTGCAGTATTTTACAAGTCTATGCATCACATCATGATCATTTATTGTACCACAGACATCGATGGCGTCTTGATAATGATCGTCGGAATAATTACTTTTGAATGATAATACTCCACATTTCAGATACGTTGAGCTGCATTCAATCCTGAAATCAATCATACCAATATCTTTCTGTGTGAAATAACTTCTAAGTACATTCAATCAGTTTTGCACCGTATACGGCCGTACAGCAATCACTAAGGCGGTTTATAGTCAAAAGTTAAAAAAAATCAGTAAAGAAGTGGTTTTTCTGTATTACGAAGATGAGTTAGATAGACCAAATGAAAGCCATCATCAGAATGTTCACACACGAAGCATGTTGTATCTTGAATTTCATATCATACAGAGCAATACTTAAACCTATCGATGCGCTCCACAGCGCGGTATGGAGAGGGCTAAAAGCAAGCAGACATTTCTACCAGAAGATAGTTTGTCTGTTTCTCATGCATTTTACCCTTCTACTTTATCTAGTCATCTGCAAGGCTAGGAGGTAAATGTTTTCTAGGATTTGGAATTTGAAGCATTTCATCGTTTGGAACCTGTTTTTTACATGCAACAAATGTAGCCCTACTCACCGAGAAACATGGCAGTCATGAAATATGAGCGTAGTTCATTTTGAACTCATAATTGCTCATTGTATGTTGTCACTTTTCAAAGTTATAAAAGAAAAAAGCAAAATCCTGCATATGAAGGAATTTCCCAGTCCGTAAAAAGGTCTAGTTTTTTGAGGGACAGCATTTCGACTGTCTGAGTACTGATTTTCATAAACATTTTCCCTTATTAACTAGCCAGGTTCCAGTTTTGCGTCTTCACGTCAGGCCCTACTTTAAAGAATTTTTGTTGTAGGAGACTTCCCTAAAATTAGAATTAATTATTATACTAAGCCACGTGTAATAGGCCTAATATAGACTCGGTAAAATATATGCTTATGAGTCTGCTAATATATGGGGCTATCTATTCATCTGCTTTAAATCAGTATTTGCGGATCGGACCTGGAGTCGGTCAGAAAAATTACCCAGTCCAGAGATCGGTTTAACAGTATAACATTACCTCATTCGTACATCTGTGTGTAAGCGTAACGGATATATCATCATGAGACTACCTAGTCTTCTTGTTTTGGCCGCATCACTCCCCAATAAAATGAATGAGGATGGAAATCTTTATGACACATTTTGCAAGTTATAAGGAAAATTTAGATTGAATAATGTGCCCTTGCGTGACATTTAGAGCAGAAATATTCATATTAGCAATTTGTTCTAAAAAACACGAATAAAGTGACATCGATTTTCTTAGAGACTGGCATTTATCTTTCTTTTAGCTACATTGGATTTCCATTTCGTAGGTTCGAGACTTATATTATGTTTTGTAAATAGAATGAGTAAACATTGAGTTGCATCCTAATTTGAAAAAATGGGAACAGACTTGAATGATGCATTTTCTCCATACAAATTTTACCACTCTTTGCCCCCCCCCCCCCCTTAAATACAATGTTACACTACCCCCTAAAATAGAGAGTTGTGTCGATGTTGAGAGATGTAAGCTAAGCCTGCTGATGTTTTCTGATTTTGGATGACATGCCAGCTATTCAGGTGTGTTCCCATTTTTCAACTGAGGATGCAACTCAACATTTAATTGTGATATTTACATTATATTTGCAAAAATCAGCATTTATTAATTATTACAGGCGTACTAACTAAAGCGATTTGCCAGTAGTGTGTTCAGTGATATTTAATGAATACCCGTCGAACTTTCACTAACTTGCTTTATTTCACATCTTCATTGTGCTTTTTTGACATTTCATAGTCCTGACTAAGCCATAAAGATGACACTCTTGGCAATCCATTAACTAAATCATGAAGCATGTTGATTATATGATTTATGTCAATATGAAAGCTGATCTTAACCTCTGCTTCGACCATACCTCCCCAATATAGTCATGTTAATGTGAAAAGTTACCTTCTCTGAGATGTAGCAGGTCTAATCAGATGTTCCTGGAGTCCGAATTCATTTGGAGAATTTAATGCACGTTGATATGTAGTCAGTGACTACTGACTAATGTTACTCGTATCATCCAGACTTTGATGGCTGAAGTTAAGCAGGAACTCTGAGTTAGGCTTTATGCGGTAATTCACCCTTAATACAAAGTATGATCGGCAATGATATCATTTTATTTTAATATTATGAAAATATGCCATTTTTTAGTGAAACATACGTAGGCCTACACTGTAAATAGATCTAGTCATACGAATCTTTCGATTTACACTGCTACTATGCTACTTTTACTGCTCTTAGCAATGAAATTAAAATTAAATTGCATGCAGCATCGAAGAAAGAGACTAAGTTTGCTTTGATATAAACTTCGAAAAATCTATGACTAGAAAATATAATGGAAAAAAAATTTTGATATCATTTTATATCATTTTTCAAAAGTAAATTTTGAAGCAGATTTTGGATTCAAATGATACCATAGATATTCTACGTTAACCCGTCAGCCATAGTGAAGAAATTACCATCTGATAGTAAACACAAACTTTTGAGTTAGAATCTTGCCGCATGCTCTAAATGGATGTGCGCATAATTGCGACGGTGATTCTGTGGTGTAGAGGATCCAGTACAATGTGCTTCAGCGACAATTACTAGACAATCACCTAAGAATTGGGGATACATTACGCCACTACACGTTCAGTTAAGATAGCATATTTGTATATCAATAATTAATGTCAACTGTTGAGTAAATTTTCCCCATCTTCCTTTCCTTAAACTTGAAATTAGTTCATCATTTCACCTACGTGTTTTTTATCTCATTATCAGATGCTCTGGCAATTTCAAAGCAATTTACCGACTTTCCTGCAGGCTAGATACCGGTGACTCTCAATGAATATGTTTCTCATAAACTCTCTTGCTGTAACCGCATGCCATCTATCCCGATGTGAAATGAGTTAACTTTTACATCAACAGATTTCATGAAGGAGAAGTTTTCGTTGCTTCAATAAATGACTACTCACTATTTTTCCCTCCGATAATATGACAGAAATTGTGAAATATGACATGTAGGATTGCCGCCTCATCAGATATCACTCATCAGCTCCAATCCCTGGACGGGAAAGTATGATAAATAGGCATTTCCCCGTTTTGTAGGGCAGTAGCAGGTTTATTATAATAATATCTGTATATGACAAGAAAATACATGACCCAATTAAAGGGCATAACAGATGAAATCATATCATCACGTCAACATTGGAGAATAATTCACAGTGGAATTGTGCACGAAAAGTTGCTACATTGCAGTAAACCATCACCAAACATCAAGTTTGTCAAACAGATTGCGAATTACATTTTTAAAAAGACAGACTGATGGAACATTAATTTCTTCATCTGACAACATATTCCAAAATTTGGATATATAAACTGTAAAGAAGTATTGTCTGTAATTATGATGGTGACGTTTTGGACACATACGAAAATGGTTACCTCGGGTAATTGACACATTTGAAATTTCAAAAAAATCATGCATGTTCGAATCATTTTGTCTATGAAACATTTTGTACAAAAAAATGAGATGGTAACGTAGCCTACGAGCTTTGAGTGACAACAAGTTAAGAGTGCGGAGTCTGTCGCGGTATTCTAAATGACCTACATGATATAAAGATTTAGACATACGTCTCTGAACGCTCTCGATCAGTTTAACATTTTTCACTTTATGTGGACACCACAAAATATTGCAATATTCTAGAACACTACGAACGTGCATCTTGTACAGCAAAACAACAGCATTTGGTTCTAAATAATTAAAAGATCGACGAATCAGTCCTAGTTGTCTTCGAGCACGATTTACAATGCTTACTACATGAGAGTCAAATGAAAATTCATCATCAATAAATACCCCAAGATCTTTGTACAATATTATTGTCGTCAGTCACTCAGGTAACCTCTCAAATAGATTGACAATTGGTTTCGAATACAACGATCATCAGAAATGCTCATTTATGAGACAAATAGTAAAAGTATGGAGTTGTTCGTGACTGATAATAGCGGCATTAGTGCCTTTTTTATTTCTCATTCTTTATCTATTGAAGTAAAATGATTGATCTTTATATACCTTAAGTGATATTTTGTCAATTTTATTATTGTTGGCTTTCTATCAAGATATAAACCAATAAAAAACACTTGAACTGACAAATAGACTGAAAATCAATGGAAATTACGCATAGAGTATGTATATTGGACTGAATGCAATGTCATCAATATAAGCTGTACTAATCTATTCTACTAGATATGGTCACGCATGGTCATGCTTTGTAGAAACGTCATGATTCTTTCAGCACCGTACTGATGCCCCTCCTGTCGACATCCAATGAGAACATGATTTTACTCGAGGATTAAATTGATATTTTCAGACGTCGATGTTATTCAGGTATAATCCAACAAATGTCCACCGCATTTACAGTTTGCATTAATGTATTATGGTTAAGCTTCACATTGTATTCAGTTATCAGACACATGAAGGTACTCAAAAGTAGCCATAAGCCTCTCAAGACACGAGAATTCACGAGTGCTGTTGTTGTGTCAATACATTTTCAATTAATGACATTTCTTTGACTGTCTTGCGAAGACTTCTGACTTCAACATCAGGACATTGAATAAGACACTGAGAGCTGCTTTCGTAATCACTTGATCAGCTGTTGCACCAGAAGAATTTAATGCCTTAGCTGGCGTTGATGTCATTGAGAATTTCTCTCTGTATCGGAAGCAAATGGAACTCTGAAATCAAAATGCTGCGTTGGAGGCGTGCAAATAGATACGATGATTGAAATCAATAACTATGTGAAGTGATACTTTCTGTGAAAATGTTTAATTATCAAGTTTATTGTCTTCCAATACCTCTATCTAGGTTTCTGAGAAAATCAAGAATTGTTTCTCTTCATCGAAAGCGTTTCCTTAGTATGGTGGCATTGAACTTTCATTCATTTCATCCATAGAGTCTGTTATTGAGCATTGATGAATGATATTCAGCAAGTCTCGTAAAAGTGCTTCTATTACACAACTGCAAGTTTTGTGATCTTGAGTCTCATCTACTGGGTTCCTGTGTACTTAGTTTGTCCGTCCCTTCCAAGAGTGGGAATTCGGAGATTTAGAAGGGGTGAAAGAGTGAATCTGAACAGATGATACTACGTTACTTCTCCTTCATTGGGGGAAATGACAGCGCTGACATGGTCATGCTTTGTAGAAACGTCATGATTCTTTCAGCACTGTACTGATGCCCCTCCTGTCGACATCCAATGCCACTAGATGCTCGACCGCACGACGAAGAGATCGCCGAGCCAAACACTAAGCAAGTTTGTCAGGAGGCTTGCTGCTAAGCAGATAGACCTACATGTAATAAAAAATATCGTCAAACTTTTAACACTACTGCAACCATTGTGATTAGTACCGATAATTCAGCTTGGTAATGATCTTACATTTCATGCTATTTTGCTTTGATTTCATTTCATGTTCGTTTTCAAATGCAAAAAGCATATTTTCTTAGTTGAATCTTAGGTTGAATTTTTATCATAAATGTTCAATGCAATCGCTTAATCATCTGTTGCCAGAATATCTTTTGTACCATTGACGAAACTTAAGAAATGCTGATAATATTTAAGTGCCAGACCTTAGCAGCTAAACCTTTCACATGACTTGCTAATTTTGATAAAGAAATGGTTTAATGGCTAAACCAGAGGAGGAATTCCACGGATTAAACGGACCCTCTGAAGGCGTCATGACAATTTGCACTCTACTCCCATAGACAATCAGCCCGCATAGGGTTACTGAGGATAATCTCTTTAACATTCAAGAAACAAGTTTGGTTCATGGCACACCAGGAGAATTTAACCCTAGCGGTGAGACATGAAGAGAGCGATCAAGGTCAACTCATGGATCAGATCAAATTCGACTTCCCTTTCAACTTTTGATAAGTTTGGTTTTGAAAGTGCTTGAAATTAACATAATGAAGCTTTTACGTCACTACTCCCCATACTTGGGGCTTGGACGGCGCTGACATAGTCAGACTTATGGAGCGTTCTAGTACTTTTAGTCCGGATGCCCTTCCTGCCGACTTCCAATGACACCTTCGGGGCTCGACCTCTGGACCAAAAGATCGCTAGGCCAAGCACTTAACCACTGTGCCACGGAGACCACATGAAATTAACATAACATAACAAAATAAGATGCAAAGTAAATGAAAAATGCTTGAAATTAACATAACATAACAAAATAAGATGCAAAGTAAATGAAAAATGAAGTGCCGTTATTTATAAGCTGAAATCCTGCCATACAAATGTGATCAATGACTAGATTCCATGCTGCAGCTAAGCTTAGTTTTTCCGTAATTGGGGGAAGAAATGCTTCTGTTAGAAGAATAAAGAAAATGAATCCAATGCATAATTCAAATTGAATTCCAGTTTCCCGATATTTTTTATATATTTTCTGTTACAACTTTCAAACACCTGATATCTATGTAGTCAAAGGTCAATGGATGCCTGTTACGTAGAAGTCGTTTTTATTAAATATCAACTTAAATATCAACTAAAATCATAACAGCGATGCAATGATTTTTATTCACATTAGGCTGTTTCAAGCTGATTTCATTGTCTCGGTTACTTCGCATGTCAACCACGACAGAGATCTTCAAGTAAGAATGAAACTTTTATTTCAAAATAGTATTATTATTAGCTTAACACTAGTCTCATTTGAGCCTGGCTGCCTCCATCAAGATAACAGACGAACGTACAGTATCTCCGATGTCTTTCGCAAAGACACCGTGGTTCATATCCTATGGCATGAAACGTAAAGAATGTCGAATTTCCTCCGTAAATCACTGATGTTTTGACAAGAAGACCACTGATATCTTTAATAGACATAATTAAAGATTGTAGATGCGTGGTAGCCGGGATAGTACTATGAATTAGTTTTAAACTTCCCAAATGTGCAGTATGTCAAATCAGAATTCTCAGAATGCGCTGCTTTCGTACACATACTTGCAGTTATCAGTTTCTATTAATAATAAGGAACAAGCTGCGGTACTCGACAGTACATAATACATTTGCATTTCTCTTTGGTTATTTGGATATTATTTTCTGATTTTCAGCACAGTTCTCGAGACCTTTTGGAAAAGATGACCCTCGACTGAAGGTGGCCCTGAAAGAGCATGAGCCCCTCATTCACTTCGCTTTGGTTTGTGGCGCTAAGAGCTGTCCTCCTATCAAAACATACAGCTCTGCGGTGAGTACTTTTCACTGTTAGTTTCAATCGTTCAATTCGATTTAATTCAGTTAGCACTTCAAACGATTGATAATGTATTTTGCGTCACTTTTCCTCCAACGGGACTCAAATCAGGCTCATGGAAAGTTGATACCCGAATTCACGACATACTTATTCTTACTCCTACTCCTCGTTCATTATCGGTTGAGCCCCAGGTTTGAGGATGACGAATGATCTCTAAAAGACAATCACTATAAGACTGAAATAGATTCTATTATTGATTGTTTACAATACACATCATTGTGTATTCGATCAGTGCACTGTAGAGGAATATAAAGTGCTTTTGTAGGCAAACGCTCAATGACGTAATCTGTGTAAAACTAACAACTATCCTGGTCTATTGACGATAATTGTAAATCAGTGGAAGATAGTTTGATCATTGATTACATAACCTGTGATCTCAATTGACTAACGATGTTTACAGTAAGTTCTGCACCAGAGATACAGTCCGTTTCATAAAAAGTGGATCATCCTAAAATTTGACTAAATAAAACATAAGTATGATACAGAGAGCATTTTTCATGTTATTTCATGTCCCTAATATATTTAAATGTCCTTATATAATCTGATAAGCTATGATACAGTAACGGTTCTTAAGAAGCTAATATTTTGTGGCCCTACCCTTATTGTCAATGACATCACCAATTCGTCTAGGCATTGATTCGATGATATCGTTGATTTTTGACTGATCTAACTTTCTCCACTCTCTTTTTAACAGTGACGTAAGTTGTGATACGCCATCTGTAGGTAGCAGTGAACGACGAACGTTACGTTTTAGAATACTCCATACATTTTCTATGGGATTCAGATCAGGAGAACGAGCTGGCCAAGATAATGTCCTAAGCCCTAATTGAGACTTGCATAAGTTGACTCTACTACTCCTGTGACACGTAGCATTATCATCCATAAATAACCAAGTCGATGGATCACCAAGTTGATCTGTCATTTGGCCAATGTTCATTCGTAAAACATTCACATAGCGTTCAGAATTAATGGTTCCTTGCTGTATGTGAAGTTCAGAGCGGCCATTGGTCCAAATGCCAGCCCAAATCAGTAGAGTCGCACCACCTTGTACCCGGGTACGATGTAAATGTCTCGGAATTTCCTGATCAGATTTTATCCATAATCTCAATCGACCATCACTATCCTTCATACGGACTGATGCCTCATCAGACCAGACAACTCGATCCCATTGATTTCGCCAGTGACAATGACTCATTGCCCATCTGAGACGTCTTTTTGTATGCTGATCTGATAATTCGATCTGAGAGGGCCTCTTACAGCTCTTGAAATTCGACTCAATAAGTCTTCTACGACGAAATCTAGTGCAGTCTAGTGCGAATCTAGTACGAGTCTAGTGCAGCCATCTCAGTTAACGAGAGATTTGGATCAACTTTAACAAATCTCAAAATTAGGCGGTCTCTACGTTTGATGTTTTGCGTGGACGGCCAGAGCCCTCTTTACGACAGAGTCGAAAATCATCATTATGCCATCGATGCACATTTGTGTAAGGGACATTTAGTCGCTTGCCTGTAGCTCGCAAAGAAAACCCTAGTTCTAGCAAGGCTGACACTTTGCCTTTTGTGAATGCGATCTCGTTATTGTTCATTTGTGCTTTGTATTGTTTTCAACCGGTAAGAGATAGATTTCTAACTGAAAGCAATCAGGAGTGCTGCCAACACCACCGCAACGAAGTCAGGAAGGTATGGAACATGAAGTCCAGTTAATCACATGTAGCAGTTACATTATTGTTGATGAATAATGGTGCTATACTGGCTCTGATTGACCGATTTTCTTTATTTTTGTTTTGCTTGATAGCTTTTGGCTTGTAGAACAACATATTACATAACAAAGGAAACAAATGTAATTTTATAAGAGTGAGGTATGATTTTGTGTAACATTGCTAAATGAAGATCAAATTATCTACTACTTTTTATCTATAACAGGAAAACAACTCAATATTCATGCTTGAAATTTCCAACAATGATATTAGTAAGCACAACTGACATATCTTTCAAATTTCAGAGAAATTTGTTCAAGTTTGGCGGAGTTAGACAAAGTTGAAGTTAAGGCGATGTTTAAGGGTGATCCATTTTTTATGAAACAATCTGTAGTTTATTATAATCTCAGATTAGTCAGACCCTTGTTATCTCTGGCTCTGCACCTCGTCTGCAAGATGTTTCTAGTACTCAATTTACACAGTTAATCAATCAAATTAAATACTTAGGCTTCTAGTGCATGCAATTGATGCAGAAAATTGTGGAATCCACCATGATAGACGATAGATTGCTGAATGCTAATCAAATTTCTAATATCATATTCGGTCTTCACGTCAAAGACAACTGAATTTAGACATGCTATTACCTCAGAGATCAGAAAAAGTAATGGAAAAGTGCAATTTATCATTTCGGATAAGGAATTGAACGGAAAAAATAAACTGTTAGATTCCATTTCTTTGCATGGTTTGTAAAATCTGAATATATTGACAGAAGAAGCTCACCATCAGTTTGGATGTCAACATATGTTTTGTTTGCAATCTGAATTCCTTACAGAATATCATGGAAGAACTGAAGCTGGCATGCACATCATTCCTTGAGACAGATGACGCTATCAAAGTAAAGAGCGATAAGAATGCAGTTGCTTTATCAATGATCTTCAGATGGTACCGCGAAGATTTTGGAAATAATGACAAAGAGGTAAGAAACAAAATTATCAATTACAACTTATGCAATGATTCAGTTCCCGATGGTGTTGATTTCAAAATCTGTGACAAACTGAAACGTACTGTTGTTATGGATCAGTTTATCATTCAGTGGGGATTATTTGTTCGCCAGTAGACGATCGCATCGCAAGAAGCATTTCTATCATTTCCGAGTCTCTATCCAGATAGAGGGATGGGCATTGCTCATCACTCCGGGGTAGAGAGAGAATGGGATATTTTCAAAAAATGCACATGGGGCCGATAGTCGATTGCAGCTCTACAATGAATGATTCTTTACAATAGTGACAATTACAATAATATCACATACTGACATAATTCAATCCCCTCATGAATACTCAATTTACAGATATACGAGTTACTGGGTATCATCGGAGAGGAATTTGAACCTTGCACAAACTTCATTATTGGGAAACCAGCCGTTGGGAGCCGACGATAGCTCAGGACGTTCAGCAGTAGCAGCGGGGAGAAAGTTGTCATGATCACATTCTATCACTCGTATCAACTAACCAACTATAAAATATCTGCGAATCAAAGAAGCATGTAGGATTACTAAAGTCAAACCTTATAGTCTGGAAGCTGGCAAGAAGTTTTGTAGGGAAAAAATTTTAGGAAGAAAAATAACATTGAAGAAAGACCTCTTGCACTACTCTAGAACAACTCAAGAAAGGCGTGTTTATATCAGACACGTCACAGCTTTTCCATCAGAAATATATTCGATTGCTGGTTATTTAAAAGGCACAATTCTATGTAAAAGTTCCCTCGGCCTTATTCCCTGCAAAACTTTGTTCTAGATCCCAGAATACTACCGGAATAGCCCCATGAAGGGCATAATATCTGCTCATGGGCCGGTATATGATATTTTAGTTTCTGAAAACAATTTCATGTATCTTTATATTCCGTTTTCCGAGTTTCTTCTGCTTTGCATTTTGATATAGGCTATGACAGCTGAAATATATGATGTTTTCAAATCTCAATCTTATTTTTAAAGGCAGCATCGGCAACAAAAGGTCCACAGTTTTAAATGCAAACTTCATTGCATTGATGTTGTTCAAAGAGAATTTTGAATTGATTAATTTTGTTTGTCATGTATCCGTTCCTCTGTCTCCTCTTCAATTCATTATTTTTGCCTCTGTGGTTAGACAGATACACAATCGTTTCGCTCTCTTGTCATTGGAGATGCAGAGAGGCTCACATTACATTGATAGAGAGAAATTGTGGAAAAGAACTTGTAGAGTTCCAGAGAATCCTATATGGCAGCAAAATATCTTTGGTTTTATGACGACCTACGATCTAGGCACGATGAAATCCTCATCGTTTTCTCTAAGCACTGAACGCTTCCATGAATTTCACTAATTGCCAAGAGTACAGATAATAAAAATAAATCAGATGAGAATTGATTTGAATTATTAATTCTGTCGAAGGGAACGTTGAAACAAAAGTATGCGAGTAGATATCTCTGTGATTTCATCCTTTCATTCCGCTTGTCGACAACCGTCTGATTCTTCATCGTACACAGGTCAGGCTTTGTTATTTGTAATAATTTTTTTCGGAAGTAGGTCAATCGGTCAATGCTCACGGTGTGCCAGGAGACTAGGTTTCATTTCTAGAATTTCCCATTATATTTCTCGACGGTTTCTGATGCATTTTTGTGTGAAAATTTCAAAAATAATGGTTTAAAAATCATGCATTTTGTCCTTTTCGAGAAAATTGCGAAAATTCAAAAAGGCGGACAGTAAAACCGAAATTGAATTCTGATGCTGGATTAAAAAAATTCCCAAGCATTTTGTCAGCAGTTTCCTATGTAATTTCAACGGCTCTCTTTAAATATAATTGTAAATAATCATGCAGCCCTTTTCCAGAAAATAACGAAAATTCAAAATGGTGGACATGAAACCAAAACAGCAGTCTGGGACTCGATTAATATTTATTGTGCATCAACAGCAAGTCTTGGAGGTCCTAATAGGTTCTTAAAATTTCTTGGAAGTGTCATGTTCGCTTGTGTGCAAACCAAAATTTGTGAATCAGTGGTCCGCTTCAGATCGATCAGACCTCCAAGGCTTGTTGTTGATGCATAATGAATAAAAATCGAGCCTCACGCTGATGTTTCGATTTTATGTCCGCCATTTTGAATTTTTCTCATTTGTCGAAGTGCAAGGCCTCCTGATACTTCAAAGTGATAACTGAAAAGACCGTGTCAGACTACATAGAAGGCTGCTGACGAAATAATTGAGACTCTTTTTAATTTAGCCCCATAATGCAGTGTCGGTTTTTCTGTCCGCCATTTTGAATTTTCGTAATTTTCTCGAAAAGGTTTAGTTGTATAATTTTTAAACCATGATTTTCGAAAATTTCATACAAAAATACATCAGAAAACGTCGACAAATATAATGGGAAATTCTAAAAATGAAACCGCCTTTCCTGGCACACCGTGCTATGAACTTGAAGACGAAAACAAAATCTTCATCTGAAGTTAGAAGCGCTGTGAATTCAACAGCTTCTCACTCTAAGCGTTCATGTCGAATGGTGAACGTTCATACTTCTCTGGTGTCTAATTGCTAGTCTATTTTTCGATGACTGCCCAATGATCATCCACATATAACAACCCTTAGCTGTGAATAAAGAAGAATTGACCAACAACATTACTTCTTTGCTACATTAATTTGCATGCTCTCTTCGGATTATTATTTATTACTGTACTGCATGAAATACCTTTTCTTGCTAGATACTATTTTATTCATTATGATGACGTGAAAACATATTGATATGAAGGGATTTCTCCACGTACCGGGAGTATAGTGAAAATAGCCAAAGAAATTTGTGAAAAATCTCGGATACAAATTTATTATACAGAGCGCGACGTTTCGGCTTACGCCTTATGCGTGATTCATTTGTCAAGCTAAGAAAATCGCCACCAGTATTCCGATAAACCAGTAAAATTAATAGTTAAATTTTGTTTATCGGAATACTGGCGGTGATTTTCTTATGATATGGCAGAGAGCGGGAGGACCATAATTCAATGCGTATGTAAAACCAATTTCAATACTCTCCCGATATGTTTAATGCCGAGTAAAATGAATAAAGAAGAAAAATCGCCAGACGTTTCGGGTCCAGACCCTTTGTCAATGGCAGAACACTTAATAATGAATGACTTCTGCACTTCTACACTTGTAGCAGAACAGCTCCTGTTGTTTCGTGACGCCTGTTCATGCTTGGCTTCATGAAAAAACTGACAGACTTGTCAGTTGAATCACAAATGAATAAGGCGTAAACCGAAGCGTCGAGGTCTGTATAATAAATTTGTATCCAAGAAATTGGAAATTTTTCACAACTTTTTTAGGCAATTTTCACTTAAAACATTCCAAATTTTTACAAAGGTAACCATGCTAGTTAGCATGCGTGTACAATCATCACTTAATAAAACAGTCACTCATTTAACTTATCTATAAATCACCGAACAAAATTGCCGGATATTAAACATACAAAGATTTTCGTATGATAATGATAATAATAATAAAATGCGTATATTTCTGAATGAATGAAAATCGGTTTTTACATGGAAGTCATACAAAAGATCAAGTGATGTCTTTGAACATGAAAAAGTACTGGGGAAAGTATCGAAAATACAAAAAAGAATATGTAGAGAAGTAATTAACTTTAACTGCGTTGATGCTCATGATTATAACAGCTGCAAGCTTTCAAAAAGAGTGAATTTCCGCGTCGACAAGTTCTCCGAACTGGCTGTATGAACCGGCCTGATACCGATCTCTCCGGCAACAATTTGTTCAAAATATGATTTGGCTTCATGACGGCTCTAAGAAATCGTTGAGATAAAGTGTCTCGTCTCTGGTTCATAGAGGCCATACAATTTCCAGCACATTCACAATCGGTACATATCACTTTATGAAATCGTTTTTGAGCACGCTCAAGGCGATTGGCGTCTGTGTTAGATAGACCTTGAAATAGTGGGGCACAATACTCGAATAGTGAGCGAACTGTTGCATAGTATACAGTCTTTAACTGATCAGATGATATGCAAGGTTTGAGTATACGAATGGGATACAGTCTGCGGGATGCTGTTCTGACGATATTGTCAATGTGATCGCACCAAGTCGCCCGGTCGTTAAATGTTACTCCCATAATATTCAACTTGTTTACCATTGTGACATTTGGTAAATTTTCAATACTCATGTTGTTGAAATTCCGTTTTCTTATCAGGAGTGCCTTGCATTTATTCGAATTGATGGGCAAAGACATTTCTTGAGACCAATTTAAAATATTATCGTGTTCTCTTTTGACATGATCATTCTTCTTGGAGACGTAAATTGGCAAACATAAGGTAGTGTCATCCGCGTATCGTATTACGTGACTATTCTTGGTTGCTGCTTTATACGTTGCTGTTGTAAAGGCATACAGGTATGGACCGAGGATTGAGCCTTGCGGAACACCTGAGGTTACTGGACATTCATAACTTGTTGTGAGACCGATGCGAACCATTTGACTTCTCTCACTTAGATAGCTTGGAATCCATTTTACATGCTTCATTGGAAACCCGCAATCAATCAGTCGCTGTATGATTATATCTGATCTCAATTTATCGAATGCTTTTGAGTAATCATAGGATATGACTAGCACTCCGCAAGTTTCTTCACTATCTAAGTATTGAGTGAGATGTTCATTCAGCGAAACCAGAGCACAAAGCGTTGAGGATTTTGGTCTAAAACCGAATTGAGAATCATCATAATATCTCAGGAAATACGATTTCAAAAAAGTTATTACAACTTTCTCAAGTAACTTTGCAGGAAAGCATAGGAGGCTGATCGGTCGTATGTCATTGATCGTTGGTGTAGGAACTTTAGGGATCGGACAATCAGCTGAGATTTTCCAAAATCTTGGTACACTACATTGTTGAATGGACTGCTGAAATAATTTACTGAGTGGCTCAGCTATGATAGAGCTCACGGATTTGAATATTCGCGTAGGCAAGTCAAAGGTAGCCTTGTTGTTTGGGCATTCGTCAATAAGCTTGCAAATTTGCTCCGCATAGACAGAGAAAGTTTGGTCGTTTTCAGTCTCCTCATCAGAACAGTAAGCGTCAGTAAGAATGCCATCGAGATGCTGAGGAAGAAAAACAGAGCTTAATGTAGAGTTTATGGAGTTCACTCCATCCTGAATAGAATCAAAACTTGACAATAGCGACATGATGGAAGTTGAAGGTTTTGTGCGAAATTGAACGTTTACGGCTTTCCATAGATTGTTGGCGCTGATTTTCTTAGTCCAATTAAGCTTTGCTTTAACTATTTCTGTTCGAACTTTGAGTTTTAGATGATTGTAGCTCACGAAATCTTTGCAGCGATATGCCTCCCAACGCTTATTAATGAGGTCTTTAACAACAGCAGTAACCCAAGGTTTGTCGTTTACAGTGCACCGAATGTAAGAAATGGGTAAGCTTTTATCAGCTGCATCTTGAATTTGGGAGTGAAACCGAATACATTTATCATTCAGAGAATTTTTTCATCGTCTACGAAGCTCCAATTGCTATTCTGCATAATCGTAGAAAAGTTGCACAGATTGGATTCTCGCATGTCAAATACCTGACGAATTATAGAATGAGAGTCAGTGGCTTTTGCATGCGGAGTCGCCAAAAGAGATACATGTGGTGTCTTCGAGACATCAAACGGTGCGTATTCCGTCACTTTGTAGGTATCACACAACTGTTCAGACATAAGGATATAGTCTAACTCCGCATTCCCATATGTTGGAGTATTGTGCATATTGATGAGATTGAACGAGTTACAAAGATCACTTACATTAAATCGATTAAGGTCACCGCATAAAATGACATCAAAATTTGAACAAAAGTTCAAAAATTCATCCAAGCATGAAGTCACAAACTCATTTATCTGAGAATTGTCACGAATGGCACAAACAGGTGGAAGATACATACCTAAGACGACCACTTTAAACGACGGTAAACTTATGAATATGTATTCTGACTTTATCGACGCCGGAAATGTACGTCTAACGAAATGAATATGGTCCTTTATCCAAATCGCTACACCGCCTCCAATTCGATTTCTTCGATCATCTCGTATACATGTATACCCATCAATTGAAAACATTTCGTCCTCATGCTTATCTGATGAGAGGCAAGTTTCTGTGCATACGAATATGTCAATGTCTTTTATTAACAATGTTGTTCGGACTTCATCAAACTTCATCACAACCGAGCGAACGTTGGAACATAAAATAGATGGATACTGGGGAGTATTAATCGAATAAGATTCCAGAGAACCAGGTAAAACTCGTAATGGAAATTTTTTGTCTTGCTTTCTTTAGCCACAACTTTACCGTTCCAAATTACAATTTCTTCACCATTATCTCGCCTTTGTTTGAGTTCAACTCTCAATTCCTTTTCTTTCTCTTTTTGAAGGCGAGTCAAATCAGGGTTAATATAGACTTTTCTATACAATAAACTTTTGTTCAAGTTACGTGATTTTCTCAGGATATTATACTTCATGGTCAAGTCGGAGCATTGAACTCGAAGAAGTCTTGGCTTCTCATGCCTTATCTTACCAATTCGTTTCAAGGAAAATGGACCGATATCAGATTCCTCAAGACCAATAACTACCAGGATTCGCTTGAAATTTTCAAAATCATCTTCACTTCTGTCATTTAATGATCCAGTAGCATTTTCAGATAGGCCGGATACAATCAGATTATGCTTTTTGTCATTTCGTAGCATCATCTCATTCAGTATCCTTTCCTCATCGACATTATTTGCAGAAGCGAAGTGGGACTGCTTCATATGAAGAAGTTCAGCCTCAATGTCATCACATCTTGAATTGATTTTTCGTTGATTCTCTACCAAACTTGATTGATGTCAATTTCTATACTTTTTAAATATCTTCAAGATGTGCTGCGCGATGTGAGATTGCTGTCACTAGTTACACTTTCAAACCCCACCCACAGATTTAATTAATCTTACATTTTTCTTAGAGTGCGAGTTGCAACTGAGATTGCTACCTTAGTATATTTCTAAAACAACCACGCCCACATTTATGTGATATTTCCTCTTTCTCCTCGCTGTTTTTCCACATAACACATTAGGGAAATCCTTACATTTGTCGACCTGGGTGAGTTGAATGTCACGATTAAGATATTCGACTCAAGATATCAATTGTGTTATCAGTTATCACTCACCCTTCCCGTTATCGTCTGTCTTCCGAACTTCGCGGTTTTCTATCGAAGACGATCTCCCATTTCTCTCGGTCTAGAGCGCCCGGCCTCCTGAATCGGTGAACTGACGGAAAGAGTTTGAAGTCGCGACTTCTCGGTTGCATCAGGCACCCCTGATATCCCTGATATTCAGCCAGTCACCGGTGCACATGTTTTGTCAGAGCCTAGCCCTGGGAAGCGGTCACTCTAACCCCAGAATCTGGCGGACGGTAGTGGAACTCCGATGCGATCAAGGCTTCAATATTTCGTTTTTTAGTGCTCTAGAAGTTATACAGCTAATCCTAAAGTCATATGATGTCCCATTCAGACTGAAAAAGTTGGTGCCAGAAATACTTCCCATCCGTGAAATGTTTTCCACTTACTTTTTTATCATAGCGTTTGCATTGATTGTACAAATCAGGGAAAGCAGGATAGACCAAAGATGTAACCGGGCTTCATGCCTTCATGATATTGCAATTAGATGGAAACCTGGGAATGTCTGATTTTGACTGTGGCATGACATTTATCGTCACTGACATTACTGACCTCTGGTTTTTCATATGGTGAAAGTTCAACGTAGCAAAGTGCGTCAAGGTGACAAAATTTGAAAAAAACAAGCTAACGACTAGTTAATTTTTTAAAAGGTGCAAATTATGATTTAAGAGAAACTTATTATATCCTAAAATCTCTAAATATTAAAAAATACTTGCTACAAGGACAAACAACAGTTCTCCTCTCCTCATGTGTAATGAATTGACGAGTAAGTCCTTCTGTTCAAAATTATGTTCATCACTTATACAGTATATTGAAAGGATTCTATTCAACAGTGCCCATTCAGATGGACTATACAGTAGCCACATACAGTAGATGGATGGACTGTTTCGGCTATCTCTGTTCGATATTAGAGGTGTTAGACCTTATGAATCATATTTTTCTCCGTTGGGCTCAGACTGACGCCATTAATTGGAATGGAGTTAGTTACCGCTTGTCTTGCGTGACGGGCCAAGCACACATTGCAGCATATCGAGGGTCAACGGTCATGCATTTCATACATCTTTGCGAGCGAAAGGACAGAACTTTGACTCAATTTTTCTCCATGACAAATTCGTCCCATAGTGTTCACAGTGTATCCAACAAAATCGATCCTTACAACCAACTCAATCTTCCAACTTCATGCGTGTAGTGGTGTTTTGGTTTGTCAGAATTTACGTTATGTTCAATGTTAAAGTGGGCTTCTTGTCCATCGGCACTAGTTTTGGCCGTGACTGTCTGTTTTCCTGAGTGACATCTCTTGATTAAATATTGAGGTAGCCGAATTTACTCTGTGGATGCTGCGAACCAAAAAAGTATTCGCTCCATCTCAGAGAGAGACTTCACGAAACTTCATAGCCTTGCCGTTTTCTATAAGTGTTATTACTGAAACTAGAACAAATCAAAGCTTCAATCACAACTTTCAACAGAGCAACATTTCCGCAGTTTGAGCTTCTTGATAATATACTTCTTGAATGCAGTAGTGTTTTATGCATGATTAACTGTTCTTACAGTTACATTTATTCAACCATTGAGATTCGTTTTCAATTACCGTAGCCTATTCAAGTCCATGACATCCGTTGATTTTAATCAGTAATCGTCTTCCGAGTTCATGTCTAATAAACAGTCGAAAATTAACACTAATCAATTCATGCTGAGCAGCTATCATAGGCAGATTGTCTGCTAAGAAATCATCAATATGTTCCCCAAAATATTCACTTACAAAACTAGTTGCGCATCATGTATTTTGGCCGAACGTTCAATATTCAACATTTTCAGGTTGTCCAATGGATTGAGAAGAATATGGAGGATGGAGCAAAAAAAGAAGCATTGAAGAAAATTACTGCCACTGGTAATTTCAAAATCACTCACATGTCATATGATTGGGGAGTGAATTCATAGTTGATATTTCTCCACCATGTCTTGCGTTGCCATGTATTTTTCTCACTTGACTTTGGTTTTTAAAGTCTATCTGAACTGTTTAGCACGTATTTTACGAAGATATTTCTAGTATTTTGTGGCCTCAACCGTCCAAACATCTTTTGAACTTAAAATTGTTCTCTTTTATATCGTTGTCGAAATCTTGCTGTTCTAATTCTGTATTGCAGATCATGCAAATACACAAATTTCTGCATCTGCTGTTTTTGCAATTGTCTATCACGTGGCTAACTATCGCAATAAAAGTGTAATTAGAAGTTAAAGAGCACAACAGAAAATGAAAGTGAAGTGAAAGCACACTTAGTCAACTCGACTCTTAGTCGAACTTCATATTTTATGTCACTTAATTGATTTGCTTTCATCTGTCTACTGCACACGACAATATACTGTACAAGTGTCATTCTATTGAAAGGTGAGAGACGAATGGAATTGTCTTAGTGACAGGAACTGCAGTGCACATTAAATTCAAATCTGAAATTTTGCAATTAGTCTTTTAATTTTTGGTGATTACCTTTATTTGATCAATCTTCTGTATGATAATAACTTATCATTTGCAAGTTTCAGCAAATAGATAGTTATCATGCGCTTCTCTACCTACTTTTTAAAGCTGTCCAGAAAGTGTTCTGACCTTCCTTTAAGCACAGTTCATTCAATAACTGTCAAATCCATTGAAAATAACACCACCTTTTCATGTTTATCTCTTAATGACGAAACACAAATTGATGGAACTAATTATTGTTAAATAAAGCGTCCCAACTTCTTTTCGCAAAAATTGTATTACGCTTCATCCGACGAGATTCATATAGCAAAACTCCGAAAGACGTTTGAACTTCAATAATTTTGCCAGAGAGGAATATCTGTTATCATTCAGTATAATTCGAATTTTTACTTATCACATAAAGTGTAAATCATAGTTGAGATCTTATAAACTGTACTGGTGTTTAGGCTTTCGTGGTTTTATAATGAAAAAGGTCAAGATCTGCATTGGCACAGCAAAATCAGCAGATCGCAGATCGAAAAACGAAGTTTTATTACATGCTATTTTTAGTCTGTTAGATTTATGCTAATAGTGTTGAGAAAATCGGGTTTTTGTAGGCTACAAATTCTATCAGGAGGTGTCAATGAAATAGGCCTACTGGCTGAATTTCATCGGCATTGGGCCTCATGCTTGTGCACCATTCGTTGCCATTTTTCTAGCAATGATAATTCGTGAATCTAAACCAGAAACGATGGGAGGCATCTTGAAATTATATTAATTGGATGTGTAGGCCTGTAAAGATGACGGTGAAAAACGTCGTAAAATCAAGGCACATGTGGGCTGACAGAAAAACTAAGGCACCTAAAGGCTTATGGAACGTGGTCACATGTGACAAGCTTGCCGTAGACCCTTTTAACTCGTTATTGCTAGGTAAAAGTAAGATAGGATGATCGGATTTGAATTCTGAACTTGCTTGCAAGCTCATGAATTTATCAATAAACTAAGTATATTTTCGTGAACAACATTAAAACCAAGGACTGAAAGCAGGGTTGGAACAATTACAGTAGTTGGCAATTGTAATTGTGCAATTAATTACAAGTTTTGAAGTAATTGCTATTGAAGATTTTGATTTTAAAGTAATTGTAATTACACTAGGTGACATGCCACGCTCAATCACGCGTGATTCACGCGTGAACCACGCGTAATTACACATGGCCCTAAACATCCGTGGCTATGCGAGATATTGCTGCAATATAAGTTAGTAGCCTATAGTTGGCAGTCCTGTTATATAGACATTGGGTCTCATGTGTCTGCATGTATCCGAAGCTAAACAATATGATAGGACCTCAATTTCATGCTCAGGGAAGACAGAACATGTTTAGCGGTTCATCTTAGTGGTTCAAGCGGCAGCGCAGACAACCGTGGACGACGCACAAACTATAAACACTCGCCCACGCGTATTCATAAACATTTCCCATGTTTTAACAGCATCAGATCAAGTGATTTCTGACTGTTAGTGCAGCGCGTATGTACGCGGGTAGAAGAATAGAATGTCCTTAACCACGGATGTTTAGGGTGTTCCGCAATTACGCGTGGCATGTCACCTAGTGTATATTTGCTATTGCGAAAGCTCAACTGTAATTGTAATTGAATTTTTATGATGTAATTGTAACTAAAGAAAAATGTCCGTCAACTACACGCCAATTACTTTTGCCTCTCTGGCTGGGAAGTGCACAGACCGGACAGGTCACTTTTGGGACCGGATGCATTCCGATCACTTATGTAACTTTGAACATTTTTCTAAAACAATATTGTGTCAATATAATTTTTTTTGTGTTTGTGTGAATATAATTTCTAAAAAAAAGTTGTAAATTCATCTATTTGAATGTCTTTTTTACAGATCCTATTATTCCCCTCGTACATAGGCCATGGCATGCAACTCGGCATGCTAATTGCTGATACGATGTGATGATATGTTGATACAGTAACGTAATAAAATACAGGCCTTATACTTTGTTAAATCTTTGTTTAGATAACACTCGTGAGATCATTCAGCCTAGCTCTCGCGCACTATAGTCTACATCTATGAGATGGCTAGTAGAGCAGTCAGGAATCAGCATAGGCCTGGCATCAATATTTACAGTACCTGTCATAAGTTTGGAAACCCCATACACGAAAGCAATAATTTTGTTAAATCAAAACTATACAAAGTAATCCAAAATTTACATGTATTTCTGAAGTGACTATGAATGTCTTTATTATATTATCGTGGCAGGCTATTTACATCAGTATTTTGATGGATAGTACTTATTCTTCATCACTGCTTGAATTCTTGAAGGCACTGATGCCACAAGTCTGTTGCACAACATTGGATCAGTTTGTTGGGTCCACAGATCAATTATTGCTTGTTTCAACTGCATGATGGAGGTTATCTTCAATTTGTTGATTTTTCTTTTCATTATGCACCATAAATTTTCAATGGGATTTAGGTCGGGTGAATTCGGTGGCCACTTCAGAGTCTGGATAGCATGATTTTCAAGCCATTCTGTGACTTTCTTTGATCTATGGCACGGTGCGCCGTCTTACATGAAAATGCTTGCGTCTCGGATCGTCATGAACGGAAGGAGATGAGACTCTAGGGTTTCTAAATATCTTGATGAATCCATATTGACATTCTGAGGTAAGATAGCCAAACCTCCTCTTCCAGTGGCGGAAAAACAAGCCCATACCATCACGTGCGGATGCTTCACCGTTGGTTGGGTAAACCGATGATCGGACGGATCACATTGTTTTGGTCTTCGACACGCCACCTTGATTGATCAAACAAATAAAAGTTAGACTCATCTGACCACATGATGTGACCCCAATCGTCAGCTGTCCAATCTTTTGTTCGCATACAAAATTCTTTCCTTTTTTGCAAATGGGCTTTCGTCATTAGAGGTTTCCGCTGAACTTTGCGAGCCCATAAGTTAAAGTCTTTCCGCAAAACACGAGAAACTGTTTCCGTAGACACACACCGTAGAGGAGATACTTCTCGGATGAGATCATTAGAAGTTAGAAAGGATCTGCCGATATGACCTTCTTCATTTGTCTCTTTGTATGTTTGGATACCTTGAAAGGTCGACCGCAACGGCTACGAACTGAGAAATTTCCTTCCATGTTGTATCGTTTCAAAATCTTTGATACAGCTGATTTTGAAACTTTCAGCTGTATGCAAATCATCTTGTGGCTGAGTCCTGCTCTTTTCAGCTCCACAATCGCGCCTCTCTGTGCGTCAGTTAGTTGTTTTCCTGATCCCATTGCAATGCAGAAATGAAAATGAGATGACTCGTCACTGATACTTAGAACATACACCCGTATTAGTAAGCTATCTATGCTATCGCTATGACGACGACAATGCAGTAAGCTCGAATGGGATTGACAGCCTAGATATCTGATAATCATTAAAATCTTTAACTGCTATTACCATAGAATCTCTGTTATCTAGGGGACATTCCAAGCACATATTTTGCAATCAGTGGAAACGCAACAGCCTATGACAATAGCAGGCTTCAAGCGCACACCTAATTGTAACCGATCACGGTCAAATTAGGTCAAATACCCGAGATGAATTGTAGACGAAAATCTGAATTTTCATGTCCCACCTGGAATAATTGGAATCGGACAGTCCTAGCGGAATCTACAGCTTCCCCAGTCCACATCTACTCTCATTTTTCAATCTCAACAATGAATTTTGCTTCGGAGCATGACCCGCCTTGCTAGTCTTCCATGGTGCCACTGGCATTTCGTCATGTCTCCTCTAGACAAGCAGAGGAGGGAAACATCCATTTCTATGGTTATTACTGTGGAGTGAGATAATTTTGACAAAAAATTAGGATACGAGTGAATGCAGTATGAATTTCATAAAATCACTGATTTGGGACACGGGGTTTCCAAACTTATGACAGGTACTGTATTACGTGATGTTACACAGGCCTATAAATACACATATAGCCTACAATTCTTACATGCACGAGTGTAGCCTACATGCAGGTCTGATTCTGTGCCGCGTTTCACCGAATAATTGGAATAAGCCTCTACAACAAAACTCTACAACAAAATTGAAAATATCATAATATGGGCATTTTCGAATTTATACATTAATATTTCCTCTACTAATTTACGCCAATCTCTAGTAAACGCCGCAGGTGAGAGATTTGCAGAGACAGACTGAGTCAGACACAACTCGTCCTGTTTCTGGCGGTTGCTGCATCTGTATCATCGAGATATGACTCATATCATGACTGATTAGGATAAAGTTTTTGGTATGTTCCACCTTAAAGTAATTATTGGAAGGTTGCAACGTTGCAATTGCAATAGACAATAGGCCCTACTTCTTTATGTTGTAGTCAAAATCAAATTTACTAAGAATCGTTTTTGACAACTAACTCATAATTGACCAACATTTTTCGGAAGATCGATGTAATTGTAATTGTGCAATTAATTACAACTTTTGAAGTAATTGTAAATGAAAATTTTGATTTTAAAGTACGTCGTAATTGTATAATTAATTATGATTGTAATTGCAAAAGTTCAAATGTAATTGTAATTGAAAAAAAATTGTGTAATTGTTCCAACCCTGACTGAAAGCCATCTTATACTTTTCTTTTAAAGCGTTTCAGACGCTCTCCAAACTAAACTCAAGGCAATGGATCCTGACATGACTTTAAACAAGTTACTGAAAATCAGTGTTTGATATTTGCTGTCACCTATGTGCCTACAATAAGCGGGTGATTATGTTTAGCCGCAACTTTCCGACGTAATAACCTACTAGTGCCGTTGCAAAAAAACAAAATGACTCAAATCATTGTTAATCATATGGCTCTTGTTTATTGTGATGGAAGTCATGCACTGATTGATATTTCATTTTTTTACTTGCACAGGACACCAAGTATTTTTCAGTAAATATAACGATGATGCAGCAGGAGGTGTGGGCTTTATTATAGCCCAAAATAGGAAGAAAGCATAATTTCCTACACTATGTTTACCAGGTACGCCGCTCTGATCCATGAGACAGATTAAAAGACAACTCTAAAAATTATCGCCTGCTTTGCTCCTACCTCAGCGACTGACGACAAAGTCATAGAAGAATTCTACCTCAAACTTGAAAGTACTCGTATTATGTGACCAAGCTGTACCTATAAGATCATTGCTGGAGACTTTAATGCAAAAATAGGCCACAGTGAAAAAGCTGAAAGATATATTGGCCGTCACGGAAAGAACGACAGGAATGCTACAGAGGAACGAGTGGCTGCGTTCTCAGAAGTAAACAGATTCTACGTCATGAATACCTACTTCAAAAAGAGATTGGGAAGAAGATGGACATGGATTTCCCCCAATAAAGAAGTCAAAAGTGAGATAGATTACATCAGGACAAACAACAAGTGCATTACTCAAGATGTGAAAGCCATCGGTTTCTCAAAATTTGATATCCTCTCCAATCATAAACTCCTTTTGGCGAAAGTCTTTATCAATGGAAAGCAGCAGTCAAGATTACGACAGGTGAAAGCTCAAATGCGCAAGCCAGAAGTGATTAATACTGATGTTTTCCAAACGATGAGCAGTGAGGAAAACTGGAATATTTCCTCAAACGACATAAATTAAGACTACTAAATTTTGTCAAGAGACTCACATTCTTGAGAAAAGAGAGCGCCGACCCTCCTCAACCAACCACTCGAAACCGCTTGAAACCAGACACCAGAGAACTGCTAAAGAAGCGCAAAGAGTGGAAGGACAAAGGCTTAGAATACACGATTATTGCTAAACTTCTCCGCAAAAAGATGAAAGAAGACTACGACATCAGATTCAACTGGTGCCTTCGTGAAAATTCCCACTCAATGAAAAATATCGAAGACTGCGTCGATTTTTAAGAAAGGAGCCACAAACGACATAAAAGAACGACCAATTTTCTTTCATCATCAATTACAAGATTTTTACCAGGCTTATCTTGGAAAGGATCAAAAGCACTTTAAATGAAGAATGTTTTAGAGAACAAGTGGGGTTCAGAAAGACTTTCTCGACTGTGGACACATCCACAGCATTCGTCAGATAATTCAGAAACACAACGAACACAATAGCCACTTCTACCTGCTGTTCATTGATTTCGAGAAAGCATTCGACTCCGTAGAACACGACGCAATTTTGAATGCTTTAAAACTCCAAGGTGTCCGGCATCAATGCATAAAGTTCATACAAGCCATTAATGACAACGCCACAACTAATATCAGGCTATTTAACTCCCTATAAAAATTTCGATCGAAAGAGGAGTCAGACAAGGTGATGTCATCAGTCCAAGTCTCTTCACTAGCGCTTTGGAACAAGTCTTCAGGAACATCCACTTCGATCCAGGGGAGGGGATGCTGATAGACGGTGAAATGCTTCGCTATTTGGCCTTTGCTGACGATATGCTGCTCCTTACAAACAGCTCAAGATCCCTTGAAAGTATGCTAGTGAAAGTAAACGTCGAATCAGAAAAGATCGGCCTCAAGATAAGCTCTGGTAAAACCCAATGGCTGACGAACAGAACACAAAGCACAAGCAGCAAAATCAAGATGAATATGCACTTCATCACACAAGTTGAAGAATACAAATATTTGGGTCAAATCATAACAACAAATGTGGTCATCTGCTTGAAGAAGCGAATAACAGAATTAAAAGTGGTTGGGCAGCATTCAAGAAGATTGAAACGTCACTAATATCAAACCAAGTTCCCAAAACAACGAAGTCCTATCTATTCAATACTATCATCCTTCCAGCAGTGACGTCTGCCAAGAACGTCGAAGCTAAGATCCGAACGGTACAGAGAGCAATGGAACGCAGAATGACCCACATTTCGAAGAAACAGCATATTCGTTCAAGTGTCATTGGGAAAAAATCAGGAGTAACGGATGCGGTCAAGCACAACTACCATGCGAAACATCGATGGGCACGGCACGTAGCTAGAATGAAAGACAACCGATGGACGAGGCGGACGACTTGTTGGTGTCCCTACAACTATCCACGGAAAAGAGGAAGACATCTTATAAGATGGGATGATCCCCTCCAAGGGCAACATGGAAAAACCTGAATGAGGATTGCGATGGACCGCAATGTTTGGAGAAGAAATGGTGACGGTCTGCATCAGTGGCGCATCACTTGATGAAATAAACACCACTCAAGTAACTCAAGTGAGTAACTTGCAAGACATTTTACGAAAAGCGTTTGTCGACGTGCGATGATGACGTGCTCTCAACATACCTTCATTGGAACTGTATCGCATTATGTTCGATTTGATTTTGATTTACAAAATGATCAAAAATCTGATGGATTTATTTATTGATTAGGCTATTTCTTTATTGCTGTAGAAAAGACGCCCACAAGAAAACATTGCTATAAATATTTTGATGTTACTAATGTTTGCAAACGCTTGCCAGCGTTCAGGGCCTATAAACACCTGCTGTCTTTTTTTTCAACCGTGTCGATCTGGAACCCTCTGTCTGAATCAGTAGTACTATCTCCCTCACTTTAAGTTTTTAAACGTAATTTATTAACTCAAACTACCTACATGTATCTTTCAAAGTACTGTAGTCTACTTGTTTCGAAACTGATTATATTATTTGTGTTATTAAATTTTTGAACACTTTGAATTCATATTTTTGAGGCTACACGTTAATGTTGCCTTGCAACCAGTGATAGCTTACATGCATTTTCTATGTCTCATTATCGCTTCTCTGAAGAAGGATTATAGTCTGCTTTGCTTTGATGACTAATAACTGCATTGGCAATTGTGGACTCGCATACAATTTCTCAATGATCGATCAAGGATTTTATAATCGAACCGTAATTGCGCAGGAACTAATGACTGCTGGCAATAATCAACAATGACTTTTTTTAGACCAGCTACGTGACTATCAAAGTCACGTTAAAGTTCCTTTATGAACCTGATACCTTTAGGAGAAGAAATCGGATGAGCTAGGATTTCTACCGGCTAGACTTTCTGTACAATGAATAGTGATCGCCAAAACACGATATAAGGCATAAAAGTACAAAAATGTTTGCTTTTCGTTATAATTAATTAAAATTCGATATCATATTTTTTGGTTGAATGGTCCGTCGTTCTGAAAATGTACAGTGGCTACCATTGATAATGACACGGTGTCAATACGTTCCAAACAATTCACCCGAATCGATGGCCTCTCACTTGTCATCAAATTATATGAATATTGTTATGCATTATATAAGTGCGAACCACGGAATTATGCAAACGAATTGTTGTGATCATAGACATCCAACTTTTCGATTTTGTTTGACTAGAATGGAAACCAGCTGGTTATTAACTGTCATTTCAGTCACTTGTCTAGGCACCGATCTAGGACGATGTTGCTAGAGCTGAGGAAGCGAATTACTTAAACCTGACATAGTTGTAGATTGACAGTTAGAAGCTGTAGTGTAGATTCTGTAGTAGTTGTAGTTGTAGATTCTTGCCGTAAGGCGGTTTTTCGTAACTTATTGCTAGTTTTTGTATATTTAAAAAGAAATGAGAATAGCTGTGAATCTTTGTATAGCACACTGATAAGGTATGTGTACTTAATCATTGTTAGCCACTAAAAGCCATCATTCTTTAGGTACTGTTGTTATTTCAACGCTTGTCCAAGACGTAATATTGTCTTCAATGTGCGTGTCCGGTCTAGTCCTTCAATGATAGAGTGTCGAGTTTCGATGTTCATGATAATGGAAGCCAGTTATAGAGGAACAGACGCTGCTAACTACTGAACTTGCTACATATACTAGCTTGTTTTAGTGAAAAGACTTCATGAACCCGGCTTTATGCCATGATGACATATCATAGAATCAGTAAGCATTGAGCTACATTCTTAGTTGAAAAATGGGAACAGATCTGAATAGCTGCCATTACATCCAAAAGTTTTGGATTACATTCATTTTTGGTAACCGACTGCTACAATCAAAGCTCAAAGATTTTCACTATCCTTTATCGAAAAAGAGTAGGCTGATCAAGTGATTCTTAACTTCGTTGAAGCAATGCATGTGTCTTTATTCGGCACATTTATCTTATGCATTGACTGTTTTAGTAATTTACATGTGCAGAGTTAATATCACTGATAGCAAATCACGAGTGTCCTCACGATTCCTAATTTTGAGGCACTCTATAAAAATATAGGATAATTGGTAACTATATATTTCAAAAAAAGGTCAATGTCCCTTCAGTAACTTGAAAAACAAAGAATTCTATAAATAGATTCTTCACTTTGCTTCCACGAGATCCTTATTCCAATTCTCATTCTGATGTATAGCGTTAATGTTCATTTTCCATGGCGTCCACAAATATGAGAGCTGGACGAAAGATCTAATATAATATAAATGTAATGTTATAATAATATAATGAAGAAATATAATGGTAAATACAATGAAGAAATTCTTTGTGATATTTTTATACTGTATGTTTGAAAAATTAATGGCTTCCTTATAGGCCACCTAAAATCAATCACAAAATTGCAATATTAAGATGTAATATATTGTAATTTCATGTATGAAAAATGCGAACAATAAAGTAAAAATACCAAAATATAGTTTCACATCGGCTTCAAAAATAATCTCCAGACATACATCCATTTGCAAATAGATTTCACATCATCTCTTGTTTTTGCCACCTGTACACATGCATCTCAAATAACAAGCATTCTTTCATTCATTAGTTCATTTTCTACGGGTTATAATGTAGGCCTATTATAACAAAAGATGTGAAATATCGGATTAGAAAATAGCTATCTGTGGCGTTCATGACGGGGTTCAATTATAATATTCTATATCTTTGATACTCATGAAGTAGCTAGCATTTTGCAAATAATTTTGTACAATAATAAAAGTGCTTGGATAAGAACATGAATTAATGATATTCAATATCATTTGACTTCCTATAACAAAGAAAATTCCTTGTTCATGAAACATCTGAAATTTGTCCCAAAATTGGTTGAACTTTTTCGCATATGTGACAAAAGAGAGCATTGATTTTAAAGCAAGTAAATATTATCTATACTCGGAAGGACATTAGGCGAGCGCCTTTCTTTCATGTGGTCGAATTTTGTCTGTCCTATCCACATTCTTTTTTCATGAATGTTTAGCAATGATGCAGAGTGTACCTATCCGACCTATTTTTGAATTCCTTGATTTGACTAGACCAAGACTTGAACCCAGATCCCCGGGGCGTAGAGCCAACTTTTAACCGCATGGCCATAGATAGCGCCGGTTCCGTGCAGAATCATCAGAGGATTCAAAAAAATTCTAAGACCAATATTCAAATTTCTACAGCCAAAGTTGTTTAAGGCGTGATCGATAAGTTATTGTGGTAGCCCTATGTTAGATCCAAATCTTTCGAAATGATAGCAGAATTTTGACTCTGAATTCAAAATCGCTTCCTATCTGCGTGTGTGCATTTCACATCCAGACCACTTCACTGAATCTTGAAATGAATAATATAAGGATAAACTGAGCATATTTCTGATAGTTCACCCTTTCATGAGCAAATGAAGTGAATTCGCATTCACATTGTTGGTGTCTACGGTGATCAAACAAAATTAGGCTTACTTATTTGAGCTAATAAGTTATCATAATGACATGTTCACGGACCTGGTTGAGATGCACATTATACCCCTAAGCCAACAGCAGATAAATATTTTCTAATGAATGGCTCGACAGAGGGTTATTTCGGATCACTAGAAACTGATAAATTTGATTGTGCATCATCCGAGTTTGAAAGTGAATGCTGAAGCATGGAGGATGAGATTGAACCAGTGTCATCGAAGTCACCAAGACCAGAATCTGCCTTGCATCGTTGAAGAGATTCGAAGTCCTTCTCGGTCAAAGATTTCACAAGTCTATTCCTTTCAGACCGTGACTTATCTAGTTTCCAGTCTTTATAAGCAATATGGAAAGCTCGACGTAGCGTAGCAGCCATGGTTTGAGCTCTAGCATTTTTTGATGCAACCACGGCGTGACAGGTCAGCTGCTTGACCTTCTCTGCACTGTTTTCTGCACAAAGAAAAGCGCGTGTAACGTCGTCGGCTTCATCGTCGTTCTGCGCTGGATCTAACCCTTGAACAAGTTGCTCACTTCCGTTTTCCGCAGCTGAGGCTAAGTCTTTAATTTCTTCCCTTATCTCTTCCGCACTTGCACCCTTGTGAAGAAGAAGGTCAGGTTTGTTGCCGTTCGCAGATGCTTGTTCAGTCTGCTTGTACATTGATTCACGATGAATCCATGCGAAGATCTTCTCATGCACGTCAGTCTCTACACAACAGTATGAGATATCTTTGATATCGTGACTAACAATTTTCGGTTGTCCAGTCTGTTTTTCCGGAATTGACAAGCGAATGCCATTCAGCCCGACTTGCAGGAAGGCTTTCGGAAGGCATTTCTCATATGGACATCGAGTCCACAGCGCCGATACTACACCGGTAGTGCATCCACGGCCGTATGCACGATCAACTTCTCTATGTCCGATATAACGCACCTCGAAGATAGGATCTCCATCCGTCACCGAGAATTTCTCTTTGCGGAGTCCTCGAAACATCACCAATCTTTGAAATACTGAGTGATTGTTGCAATCAATTTCAAATTGTAGCGAAGTTATTGTATTTAAAGTAGCTATATATATATATATATATATACAGTATAGCGTCTCAGGCAAGAATTCCGCTCTCCGACGTAATAGAGGAGTAGGTGAAACAATAGGCGTTGTATCTTGATTCTAGTGGGCGAGACGCACGCCTCCCGTTGATTGGGAAAATATGAGTAGCATCCAATATTTTCATGAGGGAATAGAATTACATCATGAAAATTGCCAACAGTTAATTCTGGTGAGTCTCAAGGATACGCAAGGTCTTATCACGAAGAGTGAAAATCAAATTGATCGCAAAGTATAACACATCCAACCGTGAAATTGACTGAATTTCTCACCTGTTTCGCGTCGATTGCAGGAGAGAAGTCGTCACCAAACAGAATTTTGATCCGATCTTAATAGTCCTTTCACTAATCCATTTTGAGAATGATGTCTTTGAGAAAACATTGATTGTTTGATTCACATTAACACCTGCCACTAAATTGTTGTTTATATTGTCATCTGCCGTTCAAGTCTAGACTAAATCAAATGGATTTAATGCAAGATGTTCGTCGAAAAGAGTTAATGTAAATATGGCAAATTCAACAACCAACAGATCAGCAACAGTAACCTTCAGAATAAGCAAATAGCAATTATAGAATTTCTCAGGTTATGCAATAGTCTCCTGAAGGATCTGCAGTGCTATTCACGGATCATTGAGCAGCACGACTTTCCGCGCATAAGCAATGCATGATAAGTTCTGTCTGACTTATTTTTCTGCTGCAATTTGAAGAATTAAATAGAGATCGCTGAATCAGTGTTAACATCTTAAGGTAATTTTGTCTTCCAAAAGTACCGCCCTGTGTAGCACATCATTGCGTGAGCGTTTTATAATGAACGAAACTGAGACACAGATCACAATTTAGTAAAATCTATAGACCAGAATAATAGAATATCCACTCAATCAAAGTGTAATTATGTATTTATTGTGAATGATTAGATTCTCTTTGAGCAATGAAGCATCCAGCCTGAAATATTTTTAATTCATGCTGAATGAAAAGTGTATAAAACATGAACAATCTCTGCACGCTTCAACGCGGCATGATCTTTCGTTCAGTGACATTCCTTCCTGCAAGAGCGAACGCTTGAACCGTGAATGGGTTGTTTGCATTTCACGCATTTTACTTTTTTCTAAACTTCATTTTCCATGATGATTATAAGGAATAAAAAATCACCTCCTGTTGGGGACTGTGATAACTTACATGTAGATGTTAATAACAGAAACAGATGCGTTGATTATTACTATCAAAATCACTCCGTTCTGATATACTAACAAATGTGCTTGGATTTTTTCTGGTATAAAGAATCGGACCAGATGCCTTGCTATCTGTTACCGGTTATGTTACCGGCTATTATAAATAAAATTAAAAGATTTTTTCTAAATTGCTAGATTTTCAGCAAGTAAAAAAGACTAATTTAATTGTACTACTTTAATGGGAATGAGAATCTCTGAAGTTTTGTGATCTATCGATCAACAGATGATAGTAATATGAATATTCATGTTTTTATCAACAGAAGCGTTTCTGCTTCTTTCAACTAGAGGAAAACTTGCGGGTAAATGGATCTTTACATCAGCGCGGAGAATCCGACTTGTAGAACATTTACAGCCTCAGAATTAGACAAGTGCTCGTCATTTGTCTGTAGACAACAATCACACGAAGTTCATGATCACAGCTGTACCTTGTATTCGACCTGAGTATCCAAGGGGCCAATCCTTCATCCTTGGGTTCAAGTAAGACTTCCCAGTCGTGCTGTAGTGTCACTCAGTGACAGATTGTCTATTCTAAACCCAATGTGACTAACTTTGGCGAAATTTGATGATTTTGGAAAACTTGAAAAATGTGGGAGGGGGAGAATAGAAGTACCGCTTCTTGTGGTAACACCAGATGTTTCGTCGTACTTCCGACTTGTTCACGGGAAATAGCCGTCTGTGCACTAAAATCGGCTTTATATAAAACATAGACCATTCAACAGCGCTCATGAGTTCGATTGCAACAACCGCTTCTTAGTTTGTTGTTTCACCTGCCGTATTCACTAACCGTCCTTTTCATTTAAGATTCAAATAACACAAATCCAGTATCCAGAAGCAAGACAATAAAAGCGCCCTTTCAGAACATTGCAAAGCTCATAATTATTCTCTATCAATTGATGATTTTAGCCTTGAAATGTTTAACCGTTGCAATGATCCGATATTCACTAGATCAGTGTTTCTCAAGCTTCTATTCCTCATCGCCCACTTTTTATATCAAATTTAATAATCGCCCCCTCACTGATAATAGTATACATAGCAGTGCGTTTGATGGAAAATGCAACGTAATTCGTACACCATTGATTTCATAAATTTTCATTTTGAATGGGTGTAACTCAATCGTGAGCGCAGAAATCATTTTATCAATACAGTTGACATACATGCACATGTGACACATAGACCTGTAGTCTTTCTTCATAAATCCTTGGTGAATAATTTTTAAGAACAAACATTCGAATAGTCATCTTTATCTTAACTGTGACAAGTCGAAAACATGGCATTCATGCTAGATTTTTATTCAGTACAGGTAATAAAAGTAGTATTAGATTGTATTCATTGTTATTTTCTAATATATTTGACTTTCTGACTTAGTTATCCATATTTAATAGATTAGTTAATACTTAGATTGCTACTTAGTTATATAGTATAGTCATATAGTCATCCCCAAATTTTTTCTTCTATTAAATATTTCTTTTCTTTCTTTCAATTCACTTCTGCTGGGGGACACCTTTGGTGCATAGGCGTGTCCTTTCCCCCATACATTCATTGAAAAAAGATTCACTTCACAAATCATAATTGCGCGCTTTCTGTACCACCTTTAGCATCTCTCTTTGCAAAATTTAGCACAGCATTTTACCACCATAATTTATATCTTTTTGCAAACTTCGAAGTACTGCAGAACTAAAACATGATAGAAAACTACAAAAACAATCATGAATCGATACAAAGTTATTGGCATGAGTATAGTATACGAATGTGCTCACTGTCTCGCAGGCTGGGCGTGATGTTGTTTGACAAGCCTGTTTGTGTCTGGCATCAGCTTTGTTAAAAAGAGTCTCAAGTCTCCGCGCTTCTCAACATTAAGCATATTTCTCTGCTTATTCAAAAGATAAGTCAATGCAGAAAATCTTTTCTCAACCAAGTATGATTTAGGAAAAGATCATTATTCCTTCTTCCAATAATATCGAATATAGATCGGTTAATCTGCACCAAAAATTCCCGCAATTATCGGCTTTGAATTAACTTTCAGCCTCGATGTCATTTTTCAAATCGATAATATGTTCTTGGTGGTGAAGTTAATGAGTTAAAGTTAATTTAATTTCTAACTCTGTTGTTAGGCAATTTTATCTAATGTACCGTACGTCAAATGAAGGGGAAAATAATTGGAATCAGAAAACATCACTTTTGTGAGTCAATTCTTCATATTTACGGAGAAAAAGTTTGAGTCCACCGTCATAGTAATCCTTTACTCTATGGTTATCACGTTTTAGATCAATAATGTTTATGCTTATGCAGAGTGATACAGAAGGACAGATTATCTCCCAATTAAATCTTCTTCAATATGTCAACAATAAGGAAAATAAATTGAACGTCCTGTTCACTTCTCGCATGAGACTTAAAAGTGAATCTTCATTTAGATCCTAAATGTTTAATTGAAGTATTTTTTAAAATGTCAATTTTTGTAATCACCCACCAACTGAGCATCTCCCCCTTTATCGCCTCCCAAAGTATTTTCGCCTCTCAGAATCATTTCATCGCCTACCTTGAGAGTCAGTGCACTAGATTGTCAGAAAGCAACTTTATCAATCAATACAAACCTGAACTAAACAGGAAGCATGAACGCTGTTGAATGGTCTAAATGGTCTATAAATGTTTTATCTAAAGCTTGTTTTAGTGCACAGACGGCTGTCGCCCGCTAACAAGTCGGCAGGACGACGAAACGTCGGGTACCATTACAAGAAGAAAAATTATATGTAAGTATGGGAGTGAAATTATTTTTCTATTTTTCACCAAATGGCCAACCTCCAGTGTGAGACTATAAACAATATCTGATTAGATTGAAAAGAATCTAAATAAATTATAACCAAATGTTCGCAAATAAAACAAAAGACAGGGCACTGCACCTGGCAACCGATGGGAAAGTTAAAACCATTTTCCAGTGTCCCTAACCCACAATGCGATAATTAGAGCGTGTAGCATTTTTTGATTAGGCCAACCGATTACTAAAAATGTCAGCATATGCATTTATAAATGCACGCTGCTTCCTATAAACATTAGGTGGCTGAAGGTTACTAATACAGCTGATCATAAAAAACGGACCACCTAAATTTCACTGAAGTCAATTGATTTTCATGCCCTCCAATCGCATCGCTCAACAACGTGCCACACATCATTCCAGAGCTTGCATTCTCAGCTTTAAAATGAGCCAGGATAGACGTGCATTCATTATTGGATTTGCTGAGCAGTGCTCAAGATATGAAAATCAATCAATTTACAAATCGCTATTTTTCAAAGTGAACGCATGTGGATATGATCATGAATCAGGCACGGAGAGAACTAGCATTTTCTGAGCTTTCTTTTGATATACTGGTCATCAAGATCGGTGAAAAAATAAAAATTTAGTGATATTGTGAAGTTATCATAAAATCAAGACCTTTTTGGTTGAAAATGTTATTTTCTCACTTTTTCATCAAAAGTATTCATGTTTGGTATCTTCAGAATTCTTGTGATGTGAGGAGTACGAATATGCAAGTTATATTCACATAAGTTCAAATGTTCTTTTTTCAAACTTCATCAATATTTTTCTCATTTCTGCAAAAGTAAACAAACAATGAAAATAAACAATCGGCAGCCGTTTTGAGGGAACAAAGACATGCCCTCGCTAATGGTCTTGTTTTGAACCTTCGTTCACCCTACATGTTGTTTGTGTACTTTCAATGTTGTGTCCCCGTTCGAGGCTTGAAATTTGGAGGTTCCTTGCGGACGGGGCATCGGCACATGAAAAATCTCTGACAAGCTGCTTTCCTCTGCTCCAAGGGGTTAGATTCACATCATCCAGCCTGTCCCCGTCATCACAGTAGAGGTCTGGGTGACGATCTGTATCATTTAGAGTAATTCAATCTAGTAGAATTTATTAGACGGTGCTAATCAGCAGTTAATAATATGATCAGCAATTTCTCTCTCACCTAGATACCTACCGCAAAAAGGAAATTTTATAAGATCTAACAAAAATAAAACTTTGAATCCAATTTTGAAATAAGGTATTTTTTATGCTACTGCTAATGACTTTGCAAGTAGTGCCTAAAAGCCGAAAACATATTCCAAAATATAATACATGAAAAAGGGGACATAACGGAAAGTCTGTTTATGCAGACAGTTTCTATATGTTGTGCATTGCGGACCACGAAGACGATCATTTGTTTTTCTTTCTACTACGAGAAGTGTTCAATATTGAAACATGGAATCGAACTGTGTTAATTTTTTCTAGGCTTTCATATTCTAATATAATATAAAAATAAAATATTATTTGAAAATATTAAATTCTAAAATAATATAACGTGCATGCCGCTCAAAAGCTGAAGATTTTGAAATCAAGCACGAAGCTGTATGCTGTTGTAAAGCATCCTCTTATTCGTTCAATCGTGAAACATGCATAATTTTCACTGTTTACTGCTGCTCTACAAGCATCTGGGTAACCATTAAAGGAACAACTTTCTCGCATTCGTCAGGGATGCTGAGTAGAAGTCGGTACCATAGCCAGGAATAGGAGTCGCAGAAACATTATCGACCTCACCGAACTACCCGTCCGAACTTTAAAGTTCACTCGAGAAAAAGCTCTTACTGCTAAAAGCCGTTATTTCCAGTACTATATCTTCGGCATGATTCCTTGTTTAAAACTGCAGTATTTTTTATTTTAGGTGCCAATTTTGTCTTGTCATCAAGAGATTATTGAATCAAAATTTATCTGAATGCTCATTTAAGTAGTGATCTAAGGACCGTTTAGGTGTCCGACTTACCCGATATTCTTTACTTTTCTGTGCTGATTCTTTGCTGGTGGGCGACCACTTTATGGTTTGTCCAAATGCGTTCTTTAGGTTTAGTGATACAGTTAGATAGCAACTGTCAGTTTCAGTGTTGAATATTCCAATCGCAACAGATGTGCTTTTTTCGAATCGCATTGTAAACGAATAAGTGCTTGTCGACTGGATTTGCCTAGTAGCCGAATATTAGTATCTACTGAACTCAATCCAAGGACACTTGGTTTCAAAAGAATGCCAACTCTACTGAAATTGATGACTTCCACGCACATTGGTAGTTAGAGTTTATATGCAATTCTCGTAATTTCGATGGCATCCAAATGCTGAAACAAGGAGGAGGTATAGAAGAGTTGGTAGTCATTCCAGCCTAGCATTTGTTCTACTCTTCCCTATGTCATAGTAGATTCTGAGCGCTTAATCTACTAGCAGACTTCCACAAAATGGAGAGAACATGCATAAAACAGGACAATGCATAGAGATCGAATCGTGAAAATAAATGTGCTTCATAGCGATAAATGTCCAAACAACTCGAATCAAAAGTTAGGTATTCTTCGGCTCGGAGAATACATAGGTTGTGATACTCATGAACATCTATCTCCCAAAATCATGTGGGATAATATAATAGGCTACCTAGATTTTATGAAAGAATGTTAATTCACTTGAAAGCTCAATGTGGACTGAATACTTGTAGATTTTATAAGTCTTAGGAACAATTTCTTGGTGTCAGCGACGATTGTTGTCTGTCATTCCCAGGTAAACACCTAAACCTTTTAAAGCTAGAATTAATAAGCAACCAACGATAATGTAATTTTTCGCCTCTTATCACATCGTTTTAAAATGCATCCGTACACTTGTACCTTTTAAATGAAGTAAAAACAAGGCATTAGAATTCAACTTTCATTTTTTCTTCAATTCTATTCTTCTTTCTGACATTGCAAAAATGTCGATCGATAACCTCTGAGTGCCATTTTTCAGGGCCACTTTTTATTACACGGACTATGAGTTCCTTTTCAATCGAAAGAAAAGACAAGCTACACAATCTCTCATCGGACATACTCGTCCTAGAAAATCTTATAAATAATTTGTTAGAAATTAGAAAAGGATCCTGAAGGACAACTAGACACGCTAAGCGTGGTGAGTGTTTGGGTAACTTTTCAGTCGTGGGAAAAACATCAGAAAAATCACGCATCAACAAGTTCAAAACCCTGCTGCACTTACTGTCTGACCAACAAACTCATCGGCTTCATACAAAACGTACAATTCAGTATGCAATTTGTTTGGCAAAACATGCAACTTGTCTTTATCGATAGAGCAAAGCAAATCATTCGGAGATAAGACAGATATAGCATTCCCGTAACACTAGGTAATATTTGAGAGGAGTCTTTACCCTGATGTCTCTGCTAGGGTGTCCAATCCCGGAGCAAAATATCAATCCCGGGATTACGATCCCGAATTTTCTCAATCCCGGGATCCCGGGATATCCCGGGATTGAGAAATTATTATCAGATTCATGCAGATTGCGTTTTTTGCCTACTATTTTGCCTTTGTATACGTTGGTTTTGATGAAATAGACGTACCAGCTCCAAACGTCACTAAAAAACTAATTGTCAACTGCAATTGAAAATCATTATTTATGATTACGAATGTTAAAACTTTCTTTTATCCTTATTTTACAAGATGAGACAAATTAAAAAATAGGCTTTCACGTCATGTGCACTTGCACATAAATTTATCATTTTATTTCATTTTAACACTGATTAATTACATGATCAATAAAGTGATTCGAAGTAGGCCTATAACAACATAGAAGGAACTGGAATTCTAACAAATTTATACTTTTATGAAACTTTGTTTGAAGTACCACTTCAAAACGCACATATCGTTTAATGTGCCGCGAAGTCGGTAACGATTTTGCTGATTGTGACTCTTGATTTTGGTAGAGAATTTATACCGTATCTGAAATTAAACAGATCTCGAATGTCGTCAGATTCCGCTAAAACACGAAACGAAATGTTCGACACTGCAGCCATCCGTGCGAGTCGCGCCTGCATAGATATTTCGCCGGATGAAAAAACGAGCAATTGCTGTTGCAGTTTCGGCTTCTTGGATTCTGGGGCAGGGCAGGATTCAGTGGACGATTCAAGGGTCTGATGCACAGTCGAGAGGTGAGTGTGTAGTCCTTTAGTAGAACCTCCGCTGCACCATTAACGAGGTAACGCAGTGCTCGTCATTTCTTGTAAACAATAGCAGCGCTCTGATTGGATAAAATGATTCCCGTGTTGAATATTTTCAGTAGTGACCGATTTACGCAGTTAGAATGAGAAATGTGAAATATTGTGTGCCTCTTGCTTTTCCTTTGTAGTGATTTGTATGTAATTTCTTAACGAAAAGACTGATAAATAACGAAACCAATCCCGATGAATCCCGGGATTTCATGATTATCAATCCCGGGATTTGAATCCCGAAAATTTTATAAGATCCCGGGATCCGGGATTTCGGGATCCCGGGATTGGACACCCTAGTCTCTGCCAACTCGAGATATTGCTGGATGACGTTTATCAACAAACGATGTTTCCATGCCAATACATAATCACATCAGATGTGTGTCTATCTTATTAATATTGAATCTTCTTTCACCATGTAGATTTCACCACTGTGTGATGTGTTGCTAATAAGCTTCAAATATAGTAGTACAAATATGAATGACACCTATGACAAGAATTAAATTTCTAAAATTTACTTTAGGAGCGAATTGCTCTATCATTAAGAATGAAATGGTAAAAGTTGGTCTTACATGATAATTTGACAGTAAACACTGTTTACCTCAATTACCCTGAGAAATCGTCACTGCTTGGTGTCAAAACAAATCCCATGAAATCCCATGAAGCTTTACAGTAGATATTTAAGATTAATCGGCAAATCAGGAGAGGAGATGTTTGCATTCAAGGTTTAGTCATTTATGGGACACGCTACTTGAATACTTTAATTATAAAAGCATTATCTACAACTTCGGGTGCTTCGGTTCCCAACCCTTTATCAACGAGACATCTCCGTTGAAGAAGGATTATCACACACGAATAATATTTTGTATTAGTTATCGTGCATAAGAAATAATGGAAGACATCACGTCCAGATCAGGTAGTCACAATTTTCATGAAATCGTCAGCAGCTGAACGGAGAAATATTTGGATATAATAACCTTTGTTTTAATATTTTGCCTGTTATTGTTAATTTATAACTAAAAAATGCATTCAAGTCATTTTGATATTGTAGTGCCACAATGCTTCGCATTACGCAATTTGATGTATACATTCTTCAAATCAAAGTTTCGTGTACTTTCAATTAAATTTCTACATGTGCATTAAAGATTGTGAAATAAGGGAAATAGAACCCAGCCCAATACAGTGGAAGATAATGACAGGAAAACTGAAGCTAATACATGCTGAAGCCGTGATCTAGGTGAACCAAATAATTATGAGCGAATAGTTTCATTTACAATAGAACAAATAGATAAACACGTAGATCTGCATGCACTCAGCTGCATAATGCTTGGAACTATTTAATCTCTCCTTCATTCAAGTCTTTTTTATCTTGCTTCTGGTGGCTTGCTTCTGATAAAGATGCCGTAGTTTCTTTCACATCGAAAATGAATCATGAGAATTGGATATATAGGATATTAGATGCGTGAAAATTCTTTTTTTCACACCGAGCTTTGTATTGAGTCTCTGAATGAATATTTGCCATCTCTGAATAATATTCCAAAACGTTACTACTTAAATTTATAGAATAGTAGGAATAATCTGAACTAAGAAATCGGATAAAAATTTTCCAGACAGATATCCGAACTATTTCTTATTTCCCGAAATGATTGAATTTCGCTGCGACTCAACCTATATACTGTCCTTTTTTATCATTTTCAATCCATCAAATTAAAGCAATAAATGAATATGCTAAAACTTAGTCATGGGCAGCAAACTACAGCCTATAAGACGCTGAGCGTTCGTCTTAGAGGCTGTAGTCTGTTGCCCATGACTAAGTCCGTGGACGAAACGTTGGGATTTCATTTATATTATTCGAATTTTAATCGAATAAAGTGTCTAAAAAAAGCAAGGAGAGCTCTTTATCTTTTTTATATGTAAAATTCATGAAAAATCACCTCCCTTTCGACGCTGTCAATTATGGCAATTTTTAGTTTGATTGTTTCCTAACATAGAACTTTCTCCATCCAAATTTCAAATTCTTCAATAAAGTCAATCTTTTAGTAAAGAATCTTAGTGTCCATGTTCCCGTTTAAGCTGCTTTATCTCTGAAAGTTGAATGTACACAGTCTAGGAATGTCGCAATATTTGTTAGCTTCTGTTACGACCATCTCAAAATTTTTCAAGGTTTCTCCGTTATTTGCAGTGCTAAATGACCTTTCTGCTAAATTAAGTGCATGTTGCACGAAGCCTAAAAACGTACATTATGCAAAGTCTGAGTGTAATGAATAGTTACGCTGTCATTTAACCGAAACAGCATAACTCTACATTAAATTATTTATACTATGCTTTCATGGAACTGATGCACAAAACTGCTACGCATTTTGCGATAAACCCCATTCTCAATAGTTTTAGCTTCAAACTTTCATTAATTCAGCTCTACTAAATTACACCCGTAAAAATGTGCCACTGTACAGGTATTTCAGATAAATCATGATTCAAGCAATTGTGCCCCGGTGTTCATTTTACTTACTAACGCCAGAACTTTCATTTTACTTATGTATCGTCACAAACGCGTTTCGTCTGCTCCCAGTCGGTGTGACAAGGCGGAATGAATCAAACTGATTGAAACATGAATACTGTTGGAATATCGATCAAGCAATGGACAGTTACTGGACAAACAGACACGAGAATAGAAGTGAGTAGTAACTAAAGTGCATATACAGAAAAATCACTAAAGGAAGGGAAAGACATCGACAAAGTAAATAAAAAGAAAAGTAAAATTACAAAATTAAAAATATCACCAAGGTAAAAGTAACGTCAACAAGTGCTCTTTCTGAGCACAAAGTTTGGTGCAAGCCGCTTTATCGCTAGGGCCTCGAGTATGCACAAGTGCCAGTGGCACAGTATTCATGTTTCAATCTGTTTGATTCATTTTGCGTGTCACACCGACTGAGAGCAGACGAAACGCATTTTGTGACGATCATAAGTAAAATGAAAGTTCTGGCGTTATTCTTCATTTTTAATAACATGATTCTTCGGTGCGTCATAAATACTTCTGGCCAGGGCAATCAAGCATTGTAATTAAAAGCACATGTCAAACAATCTACGTATATTGTGTATATGATTTATAATCCATTTACAATCACTCACATCGCATGATTTTGATCATAATTTACCATGGAATATGTGACATAAAAACACTTTCCAGTTATGCCTTTTGAATCAATCGTTAAGAATATGAAGCTTATGAATTAAGATTTCTAGTCCCAATGCACCACATGGTTGCATGGCATTTGCTGAAGTAAAGGTAGGGCTGTTAAATTTTCCAGTGATCTTGATAGGCTGTTCAATCATCCTTTCATCCTCCTCGGTATTTGTGAAAACCTTACTTCATAGCCAATCATCAAGCTAGTCTATCAAGCAATATCTAAATCTACATGTATGCAGATCGTCGTTAATATTCCAAATAGCTACTGATTTCATATTCTTCAAATTATTTTAATGTCATCCTAAGCCTGAAATACTAACTAAAGCGGATACACCAACTAATGACAGTTATACAATGGCACTTGAATGCTAGAGTCATTGACTACAAGCAAGTTACAAGCTTCATATTTCAAATATCAAATTTCTAATTGATGGACTGACAATCACATACTCTTGATTAGAGTAAACAAAGTAGTTAGAGAGGTCCAAATAAAGATCAAGTGATCGCAGTTATAACTTTATTTTGTAATTAGCTCATTACACATGGAGGAATAGATATTGTCAAATTGATGTTATCGTTATAAGGCAAAAAGTATATACACACAAGCACAACAAAACATGCAAACAACTCAATCAGTGAGCATATTTATCAACTGTCAAAAGAAAGTGTTCGGATATTTTATTACATTTCAATTGTGCATTAGCAGAACATGTTAAATATTTGCTTCAATCTACCAACGTCAAGGTATCGAAAAAATTCAAATCTCTAAAATTTAGCCACTCAGCGCCAGATAAGAATCGCAGTTCTGCGAGTAGCCTGATGGTAGTTTGTGAAAATAAGTTAATTGAAATATTCCTCCTAATTGATTTAATGATGCCAGAAGAATGTCCTTCACTAAATTCATGAATACGAGTATTAAGATGAAAAAGCGATAAATTGATATACAACAACAATGAGATCTTGATTATATATAAAATTAATGAAACAATGATAAATAATGAACTCTACGATAACAGCCATTTACCCTGAAACCTGCCGGAGTCCTTTTCTGTGTAATCAGATTAAAAACTTCAAACTTCATCGGTGATCTCAAGATTAAATATTTTGAGGACTTAAATGAAAGCTGCCAATTGAGAACCAAGTCGAGCCTGTTTGAAGGGCTTCATGTTAATGACATTAGCGTTAGAGATATGGAGAATGAACTCCTAAAACTGCAAACTGAGACTCGTGCATGGTGTCCTCGGAACAGAAGTGAAGCCCTGCTGTTTCGTAAATTCAACATGCGGATCCCTGTAGGCTAACTGATTGATAATCTTAAAGAAAACATGCAGCAAACAATTCTTTAAGATACAGGATGGATGCAGGACGGTCAGGAGTCCGAAACGTCGAATTATAAGACGAAATTTGCAACATCTCAGATTTGCCAATGTTTTACTAACCTGTCAGCCTTATGTACGTTTGGAAGATTAAACTTGTATTTGACTCGAATCATTTTTTTCACACATGAAACGATTATTGGGGTTCATTATTGTATTATTATATACCATTCACGATTATTAGAAAAGTGAGATATCAATAGATAGATTTTATGCGATGCGAATTTACGAATGAGTATTCCAATTTCCAAGTCTTTCGATAATTATCAAGATATTAGCATTGCACTCGAGATCACAGTTTGATCCACAAACAAATGATGAATGACGTCACAAAGCCATATTGCTGGAAAGAGTGCATGATGCAAATCAAGCCTGGTGTACACACACAACGAACACACTGCGACGTAAATAGGACGCAAGGAAAAATGTGAGCAGTGTGATATTTCAGGGAAAAAAGTACAATTGATTAATATATATATATATATATATATATATATATATATATATATATATTTATATCATATTCAAGAGGTGAGAACAAAATCTGACTTAAATTATTACGGGAGCTACAAACGATTCTGGCTTATTTGTCGTCATCAGTGTAGTATATACTATTGTAGAGAATCAGTAAATCAGATGCCGACAAATCGTCATCCGACATCTACAATTACTGAATTAATCAGATTTTGTTCTCAGCTCTTGATTTTTTTTCCTTTCGGGGTCTCGGCATGTGATTAGGATTATATATATCATACTATATCTACGACGAAAAACAGTAGTCGAGCTTCCTGCAGTGTTGGCAGCTCGAGGACATTTTTAGTTTCTTGCGCATTTTTCCTTTCAGCAGCATTTTTGTACTAACGCATCACGTTTCTTGCTTTTTTCCCTACATTATTATTTATTCCCTATTGTCTTCGTCATGTGCACGTTCACGAGATTTAATTTGCATCATTCATGACGTCATGCATCGTTTATTTGTGAATTAAATTATGATCTCGAATGTTATATCAGTATCTTGAATAATTGCACAATGTTTCCCACAAATATCATATAGATAGATTGGACCACTTTTTTGTCGACTCTGCTTCCAGTGACATGTTGCAAATAAGTGTATACAGTATACATGTACAATGCACATGTATATAAGTTACAAGTTCAACTGAAATGCAGACATCCGATTTATGATCGGCTACTTTATTACCGATGAATTCATAAGACCAAAAATAGAGGACTTGCTCCCTCAGCCTCCCAGTGGATCGCTGTAAATGTTTAAGAGAACTAAGTTACAACACGAGAAGGAAGATCAATCGGCAGCTTCAACTATCACAATTTCTCAAAGCGAAACAACAGAGTTCGTGTCATATTGATAAGCGATTTTGCAGGTTTCAATGCGACAATATAATAACTGGAACTGCCGATTGATTAGCTTTCTCACACTACAGCTTAACCGTTTTCTTGAAGCTTCAGCTCTTAAGGAAAACAAATACATGAGCATTCGTGATTTCAATCAATGAAAGACCATATCGATGAGTTTGCGAAGAACTTATAGGATTTATCTTTCCACAGTCTGGAGCATGCAGAAACTTACTGGTTCGTGACATTAACTTGCACTGCCAAACTGTGCAGTACTAAGTAAGAATGCATAGCGCGACTTTTTAAAAAGTTACTGTTTTTATTCTATCTAAATTTCAACCTAGATTTTCCGGACGCAGAGCGAAGACTAGGGCATGGACCACTGCGACTGCCGTAGCAAAAAACTATGTAAGGAAATGATTATACACGTTCATGATCTGTACGGACTGTACCTGGTTACATGCATCATTTTCATGGACTTACTCAATAGGGGGAACTGGGCAATAGCTCCACCTAAAGATTTGATAGCTGGTAATTCTTTCTGTAAGAATTAACATGCTAGTTGATGAATGCAGGAGTATGATAGCATTAAATTGAATGTTGCTGCTCTGTCGTTCGATTTTTTAGACTAATAGAGCGTTTGTTTCACCCCATGAGTGCGAAACATCGTCTGCATATATTTTAAAAATATGAATGGCGTTGATACCTTGAAATGCTCACTTCCTCGATATTTGCCATGTACTGATTGGCTATTATGCATCAATAACATACATACGCATCATTTATGTATTAATTTCTCATCTAGTTATGTACTCATATTACAAACAAGTTGATTCCGTCGCATTTTAAAATTTCAGAGTTTAACTAGTCCCTGATTTGACGCACTAAGTTCAATATTCAAACTACTCGTGTGACCTTCCTAATTCAAAAATCTGTTTCATGCTTGTCATGTACACCAAGTACAATAATTGTATAGAAATATCTAAAAATGCAAATACAAGTTAATATGAATTTACCGTTCGTTCAGGCCACTACGAATTTGATGTGCATGTTTATTGATATTAACTATTTTCGCAGAGGGGCGAAGGAATTAGCGAAGGGGCCAAATTTCTAGGTCCCCCATAGCTACAGTCTACTTTTGGTGCACTTTTTCCGCTTTTTCAAAAGTCTGTGGACATATGTGCCCTTTTTAATTTTATCATTACCATAATTTGCAGCACTTATTCATTCAACACTTTTAATCATTAATTAATGAAATTCAAATCCGCGCAACAGAATCAATACCAATTAGTTTTCCTCACTTTCGCTGTTAACAGTGACTTATTCATGAACTAATCTTTTCAATGCCTTGTTAACCAAATTGAATATTTGTTGTCTATTCACAACACCTTTATGGAATGACACTTCCTTTTGACAAGTCACCATCTCTGATCCAAGTCATTCATCCTCTCGGCCCTCAGTACTGCTTTGGCATCATTCCGACAATTGCAGAATCGGAAATGTTACATTGCTTTGATTGCAACGTTTTGGCTTTTCGTTATTTAGGAATTATGACAGTGTTTGACAACCCATTATGCTTATTAGCGTCCATTAATTAGAATCCAATAGGTAGAAGCGTAGGAAGTAATCTCAATAACCAGGAAGGGCGTGCACTAACACTAACCAACAACAATCAAGAGAGTTTTGTGACTGTATTAGACATAGTCGTGCAAATTTCGGGTCTTCACAAATAAGGTTACGCAAATTTAAGTGAAAACGCTCATTACTGATTATTAGGAAAAGCATGAAAAGTCTTGTGTAACGGCTCGACAGAATCCTGACAATTTCAATAATTGATATTCCAAGACCCATAGTTTTACCGTGTCAATAATGCGATGTGATTGTTAAAGAAAGTTGTTGAAAGCATGCGTAATACCATTAAATACAGTTGCTCGGCGCGATTATTGAGTAGTGAGCATTTAATAGTCTTCTACTTGGTGTTAAGTGTCAGATGAAATTGGCAGCGTGTTTATCTACATCAGACTGTCGATGAATGTCTGTTATTCTAACCCTCTCAAATAGCAAACACTCTGTGGACATCATATTACAAATGCCCCCTTAACACTTTATGTGATTTCAAAGAAAAACACTTACTAGAAGCGCGGTAATGGAACGAGCATCGAAAATCATAGCAAGAAGAAAATAAAGTAGATTCCCGTCTCTTGATCCCCAAAAATGACAAAAGCAGTGACACAAGAAGTGGTCACTCACACTGAAGAAGATCATTTAGGTGAAGATCTAAGAAAATATCTGAAAATCTGTTCAAATCGGCATCACTTTAGATAAATCTGAACGCTTTTAATTTGAGTCATCAGCAGGCCTGTGTCTGGATTTCATTAAAAGAACAATTTTGTCAATTCAGCCACAAATCAGAAATAAACATTAAAAATCCTCGTCTCCTCTTGCGTCCGCATTTGCCACTCGGACTGTTGATTTTCACCTTTCTATGTAGCCAAGTTCTGAATAGAGTATCTTCTTTCGTTTCATCCCAGTGCAGCACATTGGGTCCTAAAAGTAGATTTCTCAACATGACTTTTTTGTAGACCTATCGTAGCTGTTGATGCGCTGTTTGTCTTTGCAAAAGAAAAATTTTTGCTATTTGTGGTCACGCTTGTCCCCTATGCAGAAAACATCAAGAATGCTAGCTGTAAAACTGGGCATACATTACAAGCAGTGTTTAGATAGTTCATCAAAAGACAATGTAAGCATACATATAGATATGAAAATACCAGTCCTGTCCGATTTTAAATGCCTGACAGGGCTCGTCTTTTCATATGTCTGATTCAATTCAAATGAATTCAGTGATCAATGTTACTTCTCGCGTATTTCAAAAATGCATTTTTAAAATATACAATATGATTACAAATTAGTCATATCAAGGTCTCAAGTTTTATATTTGTATGCTTTTATTTGTCAATGCAAGTCTACTGGTCTGATTTGGTCTATATTATTCAAGTTATCACGCCAATAGTAGATATGAATGATCGGCTTACATTGTAGGCTATCAATTCAATTTGAATGTTTATACAGTCTCTTAGCCTTTTCAACAGTTCTCTTGTAAAGGCTTACTTTGAGTAGGCCTACTTGAATATATGCATCCGTGCGAGTCTAGATTTTTTCAAATTCGTGAAACTGTGAATGACTTCTAGAATCAGGGAGCATTTTCTTTTTAATGCAAATAGTTCGTGTTTCCTTCTCAACAATTAAATTGATCAGTTGTAAAAGTAAAGCATGTAATCTCATTGATGTAACCAGGAGGATATCTTGTTGGAAAATATGGAAATCTGCATTATCTCGAAAGCACTTTCAACCGACGCCGTCCATAGCGAATCATTCCATAGCTTCGTCATTGTATCCTGAAATAATCGTGAGTGCTCTTTTCAAGCCAATATCTTGTGCAAATATCTTCAAACCAATACTTTGAGATCATTACACCAATCGATTAAGAAAATAATTAATTGATTCACAGTTATATTTGCTACTAAAATAGCTGTAACAGAAAAGCCACTGAAGAAGAAATCCAATCCAAGAAATGCCATTTGTTGATAACAGCGATAATTGTTCATCCATCTATGATCAATTTAGAATAGTGTCATCCTTTATTCAAATTAGAAAGTTGGGGACAATATTGAGGAATGAAGTAAAGATATTCTGGTTTTCGCATTTAATTGTCCTTTGTTTTACCCCTTACTGATCAGCTACTCACTAAATGGATTTGGAAGCTTCTGCTATACTTCACTGACTGCCAAATGAAGTCTTCAATTTAACAAGTGTTGTAATGGCTGCACCTTGAGTTCAAATATTAATTAATGTTCCATGTTATACCCTTGTTGTCACAGCTTTGTGACAATTTTGGTGATGTAAATTGAAAATCATAGAACATTTATAGCTGAAAGTCGAATTGTGTCCAAAAAAAGAATGTCATCTTTGTTCCCGAAAATATATCATGGCTCAACCAAAAATGATCTATGAGCTTATGGGTTGCATTTGTAAATCTCTCGAGGTTTTGGGTATCAGAATTTGATTACATGCAACGGGAAAGCCATAGATGATTTTCATTATTTCAGCTTAATTTTCCTTTAATTCATCTTATCTTTCATCTCGAACGGTCCCGGCATCAGCGGTTGAGACTCCCATGATCTTCATGCTCCCTCACTAATATAGTTATGAAATTCATAGTTGTACTTTCATAGTTATTTGTAACCTTCAGACCAAACTCTACTAGAAAGATATTTATAAAAATTGATGAAGTAATTGATAAGATATTACTTAATGCGAATTAACTTGCTAGAAGTTTTGAATATCCACTGATACACTTTTGGTCTTCAAAAATGTAAATACAATGTGTTAAAGTGACAAAGTAGTTAATTTACATAAACGAGCAGAATTGGCAACGACTGATTTTGAATGTTTACCAAAACATGACTCATTAAATTTGAATTTTTATTCAGCAAATGGCATTTAAAAGCACATGTTAAACTATTTTTGATTCTTTGAACAATTACTTTGCTTTTGACTGTGATCACTGTGTTGGAGAAAAATGTACTATTGAGTGAGGCTTCCATGCCACAGGTTCATTGTAAATACATTCGGCCCGTCTGTAATGTATGAAAAAGGTGATCGTTGGATCTAAGCAGCAGATTTGTTTATTGTAATTGCAATAAAAAATTAATTGATCAATTAATTAATTGAAATTAACTGTTTTTATATTTACTTTTAAAAATAAGTTTTCAAGTGATGGAAAACAATTAAAACAGCAAGACTTATTTTTTGCAAAATCGATTAATGAATGAATCGATTTTCAATATTTGTAATTTATATAATATTATGTTCTGCATTAGTAGGCAATCACTTTTCAAACGCTGTTCTGTATTTCGTGTAGCTCAAGCATGAATGAAATGTAAAATACATAATTGACTTCTCCGATTTCTTCTTTTCAATTTTGATGTCTATATTCAATATGAGTAAGGACAAGAAATTGAAAAGGCGAATGCAGCAATATTCCTCGTGTCTCAATATCCTCCACTTGCTTATACAATTATTATCATAGTAATGTATCGGCAACTATCAATTGCAATCGCATAGTTATGCGATCATCCTCACATTTGTTGACGAAATAGACGTGTAACTTTGCATTCCAGTGGCCATCCACTTCAAAACTAAACAAAATGGAAGCCTTGCTAGAAAGACTCTAAAACATGAGAAGTCTAGAGCATGACCAGTAAGCAGAATATGCCGGTATTCTTTAACTCATGAGTGCATCACACCCGATATGAAAGTAAAGACCGCTAGAGCTTGCAATTCGAGTACATATTAAATAAGGTTAGATATCAAACCATTTGATCACTATCATTTGTGAGCAACATACAACATTCATTACGTTCAGTTCCTATGCATCATTCAAACTATTTAAGAGTTTCATTGGTCGACTATTTTTACTTTTTTACTCAGCTTAATCGGGACATTCGGGAATTGGCATTTGTCCCGATTAAGCTGCTCTCCAAATTCCTAAATAACAGTCGAGATTCCAACATTGCCTTAATCAATTAAAAGCGAATTTCTTAAATATATATACTTTTGAAACACTAATAGCGGTATGCAAAGAAATATCCAACTATATAGAAGATTATCGCACTTCTACATTGCAACACTTGAAATTAAGGGGGAGTAAAATCAACTTTCGAAGATTTCTAGTGTTTCGTTGAGAGATTGCATGCAGCATACAAGGAAATCAACTGTCTTGCTTCAATGTTCAAGCATTGCTAAGTAGATGTTGCAGATTCCTCGGATGCTAGTGCGCCGGTCTCTTCATCTCACGATTTAGACAAGAAGTTGCCTCACTGAAGAATTATTGAGTGTTGTAGATCCCAATCATCCCGTTTAAACGCAGAGACGTCACGACTTACCTTTTTACCAAAGAGGTGGTAAAATCGCTTTTAGAGTCGAGGAATAAAAATTTCCCAATAAAGCGACTGTCCTGATTAAACGGAGTGCACTTTATTATCTTTCATTCAAAAACGTGGGTTTCGAGATTGAAAGCGTGGAATATACGGAGATCAGATAGTATGGAATCGAATCACAAAATTGTTGAATAATCATCATACATTTTGTACAATATATATGGGCGTCTTCAGTGACAACATTTCATCATCATTGTGATTTAAACGAAACGCGCAAATCCTGAAACACCATTTGCATGCTACAGGCACATTACAGCAAAATCTTGAAAATGGGACTTTTTAACTATTGACATTTTGCTGTGAGCATTATTCTTTGTGTCCGAATAGAAGTCTTATTTTGGAAAACAGCAGAAGGCGTTTCGTGATTGGTTGACATTCACGACCAAGTTAATGGAGATACTTAAAAATTACAATTTTTTATGCTTGCGCTATAAAAAAACCTGGACTGAAATTTGTTTCTTTAAATTAACTTTTATAACTTCATTAGGTGACTGAACGGGAGGTTTTTTAAATTCACCATTGCTTGATCGAAATCAAAATCCAATCTCTCCCTTTTTTATGTCACGAGGTTTTATTGAATATAAAATAAAATTCCCTGACCCGTTTCGTCTTAAAGACTTTCTCAAGGGTGCACTGACACGGCTACATGATGCGGGTTATATACTCAGGTCTTGGATTTGATTTCCCCTCACACTAGCTCATGACGTCTATTCATTAAATTAGGCATTTGGACGCAATCCAGCGAGATTCAGCCGTCTTAGTAGATATCGCCGATTTCTGTTTATCCAAAATACTGCAGTTGGAATAATTAATGTCCATCATTTCAGCGGTTTGGTGTTTTAGATGATGGTCACTCAGGGCACTTTTCTTGTCTCTATTTCTGACACTACGTTCGTGTTCATTATACCGTGATCGAAAAGGTCGACTACTTTGACCAATGTACTTTATTTGACAGATTTTACACGAAAATTCGCAAACTAAATATTTGTCGTTACAGTTATATTTAGGACCGATCTGTTTACAAATGTCATACAAATGACATAAAAAAAGGGAGAGATTGGATTTTGATTTCGATCAAGCAATGGTGAATTTAACTTTTATATGTTTATCTTTTTTATAGGATTATAGTTTAAGTGAAGTTCAATTTTGATTTAAAAAGATATTATCACTTTAATTTGAATACTTCAAATTAATTCCCTATTGGTTTATTAGGAAAACATCGCATGGGTTTTCACTTCCATAAGGTAGACAGTAAGATTCTATTGGTTAAGAATCAATGCAAGTCATAAAAGAAGTTTGATAAATGATGCATACGATGAAATTTGCAATGCAATTAATTGTAGCATTCTCAAATAAACATGGCGGTCTATTACACATGGTATTGGAGAATAAAGCAATTTCTTACAAAAAGTGGCCTATCAAAGCTATAGAATGAACAACTAGCAGTTGATAAGAAATTATATTTAGAGACTACAAATGGTCGACTAATTACTAATCATAGAGAACAGTGGAAATCCTTAGCAAAAAGATGCTATTTTGGACTAAATTATTTTGAGTTATTACTACTTGAGAGTACCATGAGATATATCAATGTGATATTGAAATTTACAGCACCAAGTCTGAGGTTGGAATTCGTCATCGATTGGTGCTGAAATCGCTTGAGGCATGAGGAACGTCTATATAAGCATTGACTTGCAGATGAGATATTTTCATCATTTTGTGATTTTTAAATGTTCAAATTAACAGAAATTGCGGCAGGAAATAACATCGGTATTATGACACTACGAAAGCATCTTTGAGATTTATAAGCTAGAGAATGCGTAGATTCCAAAAAATCTTTAATATTTTGATAAAATCTTTTAAATGACTAACGACAAATTGATGGCCGCACACGGGAGGTTTTCCATTTTCATCTTTGTTTGTGAACAACAAAACGCACTCCCTTTAAATTCACAACGATGTAATTAGATAAAGAAGAAAATACACGTATTGACCCGACGTTTCGTCGCACAGCAACTTGGTCACGGGAGACTAAACTTCCAACATGCATGTGCAGAGCTTTAAATACTCTGCGAGACCATTTAACAGCGTTCAAATTTTCTATTCAGTTCTGGATTGCATTGGTTGATAAAATTGCGTTCTGACAGTCTAGTCGATAACGGATCTTTACAATGGTTAAGAATATCTAGGTTAAAATCGTCAATAGAGATAGGTAGAGAATGCAATCTGGAATGTTCCGATAGAGCGCTTTTAGTGTCTTTGTTGTGTATGCTGCGTTTATGCTCATTAAACCTCAAAAAGAAAGGGCGATTAGTTTGCCCAATGTATTTCTTGTTACATAGACTACAAGTGAAACAATAGACAACAAAGCGACTTTTACAGTTCAAATTATCGCAAAGGGACTAACGACAATTTGCTAGAGAAGCTACTACAGTCCGTTTCATAAAAAGTAGATCATCCTAAAATTTGACTAAATAAAACATAAGTATGATACAGAAAGCATTTTTCATGTTATTTCATGTCCCTAATATATTTAAATGTCCTTATATAATCTGATAAGCTATGATACAGTAACGGTTCTTAAGAAGCTAATATTTTGTGGCCCTACCCTTATTGTCAATGACATCACCAATTCGTCTAGGCATTGATTCGATGATGTCGTTGATTTTTGACTGATCTAACTTTCTCCACTCTCTTTTTAACAGTGATGTAAGTTGTGATACGCCATCTGTAGGTAGCAGCGAACGACGAACGTTACGTTTTAGAATACTCCATACATTTTCTATGGGATTAAGATCAGGAGAACGAGCTGGCCAAGATAATGTCCTAAGCCCTAATTGAGACTTGCATAAGTTGACTCTACTACTCCTGTGACACGTAGCATTATCATCCATAAATAACCAAGTCGATGGATCACCAAGTTGATCTGTCATTTGGCCAATGTTCATTCGTAAAGCATTCACATAGCGTTCAGAATTCATGGTTCCTTGCTGTATGTGAAGTAGTTCTAGCAAGGCTGACACTTTGCCTTTTGTGAATGCGATCTCGTTATTGTTCATTTGTGCTTTGTATTGTTTTCAACCGGTAAGAGATAGATTTCTAGCTGAAAGCAATCAGGAGTGCTGCCAACACCACCGCAACGAAGTCAGGAAGCTATGGAACATGAAGTCCAGTTAATCACATGTAGCAGTTACAATATTGTTGATGAATAATGGTGCTATACTGGCTCTGATTGACCGATTTTCTTTATTTTTGTTTTGCTTGATAGATTTTGGCTTGTAGAACAACATATTACATAACAAAGGAAACAAATGTAATTTTATAAGAGTGAGGTATGATTTTGTGTAACATTGCTAAATGAAGATCAAATTATCTACTACTTTTTATCTATAACAGGAAAACAACTCAATATTCATGCTTGAAATTTCCAACAATGATATTAGTAAGCACAACTGACATATCTTTCAAATTTCAGAGAAATTTGTTCAAGTTTGGCGGAGTTAGACAAAGTTGAAGTTAAGGCGATGTTTAAGGGTGATCCAATTTTTATGAAACAATCTGTAGCTAAAAATACACATTCAGTAGTAAAATATCTCATTCTTCCCACAATTTTTCACTAAAATCGACCGAACCTTGCTTTCGTGCTTTGTTCATGTGAACGGGTGTGCATTTCCCTGTCTCCTGCATGTGTATGTGTACTTTCATGCATGATTTTAAAATACCGGTATTTGGAAATATGCATTTATTGACTCATTGACTTAGGTGATTTTCTATAATACAGATAACTTGTAGAGCAAATCGTAAAATAAACGCTTTGCCGCAAATCCGAAGAGAAAAGCAGTCACAGTAACTATAATAGCACTTAATTATTTATATGTTGATGTCTATCATTTCGATTTTGTGTGATTTTAAGTGTCCACAGCTGCAAAAGTCAACCATCCGCATATTTCCATTTTACATGAGTACTATTGAATTTTAATAGCCTGCTGAAGTGCTTTTCGAATGATATTCTACAATCGTGTATTCGAACGATCAAATCTCAGTAATATTCAACTCCGCGCCATCTTCAAAATCTAATTTTCAAGCAAGGTGGATGTATCCTGCATTTTGTCTGATTTAACTGTAGAAAATTAAAGTACTTGACACCATTTACAGATGCTCCAACAAACATTTGAACTTCTAAATCGTTTAAGCTGTGATAATGATTGTGAATTTCGTCGTCTTTAATGGCTTAAATCTATCCACGAGCGGCTTAGAGTCTTTCAAGTATTGAATGAAATCATTATTCTTGACGTATTAAGAAGGTAATTTGTAGCACCATTATGAAACTATACTATTGAGTTAAGTGAAAAGTTCGATTTCAATAATCTTCATATTTACTTCATAGTATTTTTCAATTCTCCCTTTCTGGTTAAGTAAAGAACTCAACTACTTATTTCACCCTTCAATGCCGGTTGATCGCGAATGAGGGATAATCGATTTTTGTAAGATAGATTCTTATCAGTATTGTCTTTTTTTCAATTTTCTAGCAAACTTTTTCAAATTTGGTGGTGAGACTTTTCTTTACTCTCTGTTCACTATAATATTGCCTAAGAACTAAAAAAAGTTGTTTCTGTTTGCTTGTTAACTGTGGAAATATATTTCTAGAATCGTCGCTTAAATTCACAAATCTATTTAACATTATGAATCTTGCTCCTAATATGTAAGACTTTCAACACGCTTTAGAACAACAAGATCTTATAAGTAAACAGATATGTGGTGTGCGGAGCTCAAAGAAAAGAGAAAATAAAAACATGTTGGAAATAGACAATATGATATGTCAACCCTAGAAAGTATGTTTAAGTACATAATAACTTGAACAAACTGTCAATAGAAATTCAGTGAATTATTTTTCGTCTACTGTGCTATTAGCTTTCTGTCGAAATCAGCTCTCGTGACTCCTCAATCACGATTTCCAACTTTCTCAATCAATTTTGATGAGACTTAGATTAAATGAGTTATATCTTTATATGCTATTTTGATGTGTGTCTATAGGATGTAGAATGACCCAAGTCGGGTTAGGAAAGATGACATGAGTTTGATAGACCACGATTTAATGAAATTTGCTGAATTTGATTGAGCATTGAAAGTTGTAATTACAGGTTCATTAATTAGGTTCATTTGCTGGTATGTGTGCTCGCTTTAGCAACGCATCGCAGGTCCTGCCGCCTCTTCAAGCAATTGTTAATTATTAGGCGGCCAAGCGAGTAACTGCTTCTGATCAGAGGGAAGAACATCAACATGAATTAGCAGAATAGTACTTCACCACCTTTTCATCACATTTAGGATTTTTGCAATTACTAAGGCAATTACCGGAAGAAGCAGCAGGACCTGCGACCCGTTGCAAAAGCGAATAAACGATTTACGGCAGATAGGTCTTTTATACATTGGCTTTCATATATCGAGTAGTTGTGTGATGAATCCATTCTTACATGTGCATGCTATTCGAGACCGGAAGTTCGAGACCAAGTCTTCGTCTGATGAGATCAATTCTGTTATCGGTGATCGAGCCCTGGGCCTATATGTAGTGAGAAGAAACAGAAGAAGTGTTGAAATTCTGGTTCTATGGAAGATGGCTCGGAATAAATGAACATGCTGTAGATAGACACGTCAGTGATGGAATCAGAAGCTGACGAAGCGCATCTCCGGTCACTAATAGTGGTCAATGTAAGAAGGATGAAGTATTTTGGTCATACCACAAGTAGGATATCAAAAATGGCTTATTAACATTAAAACACGTTTTTCTTAGCTATTGTTTGCCTTTCAGACAATTTAAAATGATGACATTCGACATTTGTTGGTTTCAATCACATATTCCCAGTTTTCAAGAGTGTCTTTTTGATGTTTGAATGAATTTGATTGTCACTAACGGTACATTTATATTTTTAGATGTGTTTTTCATAACCGCGGTTGTAAGCATTTTTAGACAGCATCTTTATACATACACTATGAGGATGGACAAAAAATTGCGCATTCTTAGATGACTGGTTTGTTAAGAGATTTCATTCATCGTTTTCATCAAGTATTCCGACAACTATCAGGGCTAATAGATTGTCGATCCATGCACACGACATTGCTCTTTTAAATTACATTTGAGATCTCAGTAATTGATCAGTTCGACCAGCTGACAGGCACCTTCATGGCTTATTCAAAGCGACAGCAAATCAAGAAAAGCAAACCAGTATTCCTACTGTCTATTCATGGCTTGCTGGTGGACACGAAGGTTTAGAACACTTTCTAGAAATTGATCCGCTGCCGGCAAGTATAATTAGCATGCTGTAAATACACAACTTAGTAAATGCACGAATAACATGTTTTTCGACACTACAGGTTTTTCATTGCCCACATCAAAACAGCTTTTGAAGCAACCGACACAAACTTGTTCAATTGAAAAGAAACGATAGAAAATGCCGGACTAAATAAACACACAAAAACATGGCTTTTTAAACACAAGTCACCAAGCAATTAGAAGGTTTTTAAAGGATGTATGCAACAGTATTAGGAGAGGTTGTAAGCCTGTTTGTCCGAAAATAAGGGTGAATGGTCAAAAAAGCAGATGCCCAAAGTTATGCGGATTAGTGGCGGTGGATCTGATTCTATTGTGCGTCCAAGAACCGGCTCGGTCTTTACCGTAGACTTTGATTATCTTGCTGCATATTCCTAGGTTCGAAAGATTCAGCATAGGACAATTTCACCTTGGACACAAGGATCGGACGAATTTCTGGCTCTCTTGATAGACAAACTCATACCGAATATGTATAAATAACCTTTTGATTACTTTAAATCATACACGAAAACGGAGCTCTGATCGCTCGACACTCCGTCAATAGCCCTCGGCACCTCGTCGGCGTCACATCAGTGCAAACTGACATCAGTGCACTGTGCAAATTGATCTCTGACACAGACGAATGGAAGGACTGTGTATTCCTCAGTAATCGAAATTTGTAGTCATAAATATATCATAAGAACGAAGACGGTTCGATCGAAGTGACTGAAAGTTATGTGCTTAACAATTTTAATTCTTTCTGTGCTGTTCTGCTGCAGGATCTTATTTATAAAACACTTGCCAAAATGTTAAAGAATAAATATCTTAGAAAAGCAATCGAAAAATTTTGATAATGTAAACATTGATATTTAGTTTGAAATTTGCCAATTTGTATACTTTGTGGTAACTATACTTTCAACCGCAAATATATCCATGTTTCCGAGATTAAATTTTAGACAATAATCAATGTCTTTGAACATGTCTACGTGCGAACGTACACAAAAATTTTACACTAAAGTGATTTTGAATTGGGAACTAAATTACTGTATTATTTATCTTGATATTTCGAAAATTCTCGCGTGGCTATAGCGGTGTACTAGTCGTGAACAGCTATTTCGGTTTCTACATTCCATTCTGTTTCTATTTCGATGTAGCTGTTGAGGATAAAACGAAAAACAGCCCGCAAGTCTTGCATCAATGCTCGTACTTCAACCGTGTCACTTACAAATTAATTAAATTACAGTATATTAGCTGATAATTTTGTCTCTTAACTTTTTGTTACTTCTTGTTCTTACCATTTTTGTCTACTTAGATCTAAGTCTATCAAGAAAATAATGAAGCCAAAAGAGATGTGACACTGAGCCTCAGTTTCACATTGTCCTCGTAGGTGGAAACAAAAATTGATAGAGAAAGTGGGATAACAAGAAAATCGGCAGTTTCAGTTGCTGCAACTTTAGTGAGATCTTTGTCTATTGCGGTTTATTATGCATCATTTTTTCATTGTCAATCAATATTCCAATGCGAATTGTAGAGAGAACACACATCATGCATGGGTTGTCTTCATTGTCGGAGTTAGATCGTCAATATCTGTTGCCCTATCATAGACATAAATTGAATGAAATGTGATCATCAACAATATTTTTTGCTTAATTGAATGAATTTTCAATTGAGCAGACTATTAAATGAATGGTGAACCACAGAAACTGTTTTAATGTGTGTAATGTCAACTACATACCATTTGTAAATCAATACCATTTTATAGCTAGTTGCATGTTCAATAATCCGTCAATAGCTACCAGGGATGCGGAGTCGGAGTCCCGGAGTCCTATCATTTTTGCTGGAGTCGGAGTCCTATCAAATGATAGGACTCCGGACTCCGGCTTATAACTAGGCCCCAAATATAGCACAAACAGATTATTTATTTTCGTGCATAGCTGTCACTGTCTTGATGTCAACTTTCTCCGTCAAACAAAGTACAGAGACAGCAGTGCATGCAAAGCTTGCAATAGTTTAGGGAATGATTTGAACCGTGATAGTGAAAAAAGGATTGTCTTTTCACTCGGTGATTTAGTGGAGAAGACAAGCCTTCCTAGCCTCGATCACACCTACGCACCAAAGGTCACATCAGAGACAAAAATGAAATACCAGTTTGTTTGAGAACATTACCTCTTGCCCTCACGTTAATCATCCGTAATGTCTCCTCCAAAGCGCCCATTAAAATCGAAAGTGTACTCATTTTTTTTGAAGAAGGATAGGGATTTTTTATTTATTTATTTATTTAGTACACCAAAAAGTGCAATGAGCACCAAGGCAACACAGGAAATACATTCAGGAGGGAACAATTAGAAGTTACAATAAAACATAAAAAAGCTTTCGTTTAAACTGTTTCACCGTTTCACTGTTCACAATATCGTCGGTGAGGCGGTTCCAGTCATCTATGATGCGATGGGAAAAGGAGGATAGGCGATAATTCAGATTTGTTGGGTGGCGGAAAATTTTGTAGTTATGTCCACGTGTTCGGGAAGCACTAAAGGTGAAGAAGGAATTAGGATCACTTGGAGTAAGGTGGTTACATATTTTGAACACGGTTGTAAGGTCCATAATCCGACGACGACATTGTAGTGTTGGGTGTTTCAGAGCTCTCAGTCTTTCTTCGTAGGGTAACGAGGATAGACCACGGATGCTTTTGGTGAATCGACGTTGTACACGTTCGATAGCCAGAGTGTCTTTGTTCAGGGATGGATTCCAGACTGGGATGGCATATTCGAGGTGAGGGCGGACCAGTGTCCTGAAGAGACGAATAAGCAGATCGGCGTCCCGAGAGACGAATGTCCTGAGGATGGCAGATACAATACGATTCGATTTCTGAATACAGGTCAGAATGTGCCGAGAGAATTTTAGGTCTTTAAAATCAGAACTCCAAGGTCTTTGACACACTTGGAATTATTCAGGAAACTTCCATCCAGACGGTAGTCCGAGGCTGGATTGCGAAATCCAAAGTGTAGAATAGAGCACTTTTGGGGATTGAGCGATAGCTGCCATTTCTTCGACCAGGTGGTTACAGCGTTGAGGTCAGCTTGCAAAAGTTCTTTGGCTTTCAGGGGATCAGTGCGCTTGATTTCGGAGTACAATTTTACATCATCAGCATATTTCAATAAAGAAGAGTTTGTCAAGGTGTCATCAATGTCATTAATAACGGTGACAAACAGATCTGGGTCTAAAACGGATCCCTGGGGGACACCAGAAATCATGCTGTAGGGGGAAGAATGCACACCATCCACGACAACACTCTCAGTTCTATCCTCAGGAAGTCAAACAGAGGAGACGAAAGTGAGGGACTGAATTGAACGCTTTTTCAAAATCGAGATAGATGACGTCAGCCCACTGACCGCGATCCACAACAGATGTTAAATCCTCGAGGAATTCTAAGAGCCGGTGGGTACTAGACGAATTGGATCGAAAACCAAATTGAGAGCGCTTGATTATGTCATATTGGTTCCAGAACTACCACAGGTGATCGCGAACAATCGACTCCATCAATTTGGAGGCAGTACAAGTCAGGCTGACCGGACGGTAATTCTCTGCCTTCTTGCGGAAACCTTTCTTATGTATAAGAGTAACCAGAGCGTGCTTCCACACTAGCGGGATATTCCCCAGCTCAAAAAAGATCTGGAAAAGGCGAGCAAGAAGTGGAAGCAGAACAAAAGCACCTTGTTTGTAGCAGATATATTGAATGCCATTAGGGCCAGGGGAGGAGAAATTCTTCTTATGTGATAGGTGGAAGCGAATTCTATCAGGTGTGAAGACTACATCAGCGAGGCAATGATCAGTTTGTGTATGAACAGCAGGTATGGAAAGAGACTCAGAGGTGAAAGCAGATTTGTAGGAATCACCAAGAATAGTAGCTGAGTGTAGGGGATCATATACTACTCGGTTAGTGGACGGGTCGACAAGCGGACCAAAGGTGGATCGAACCTTTTGTTTAGATTTTACATAGTTCCAGAATCGCTTAGGATTGTCGCTGTTAGCCAAAGATGATTCAAAATTGTAAATAGATTTGCGGATTGCTTGTTTCAAGAGGCTAGATGTATGATTGCGCAAACGTCTAGCCACTTCAGATCTGGTGTCAAGGAAGATACGTTCCGCCCTTCTGCGGTGTAGTTTTAAAGAACGAATTTCAGGAGAATTCCAAGGAGGTCTGTTACTTCGAAGATAATTCATGGTCGGAACTGCTGACGATAAAGCACCGTGAATAGCGGATTGAAAAGAAGCCCATATCTCATTCCTGCCTGGTAGAGACTGGAGAAAAACCGTGTAAAGCACACATCAAGAAGATGGGAGGAGCAGAGTCGCATGCATCCAACTTGAAACGACATTTGATAAACCTTCATCGAAAATGATTGATAATTGATGCAGCAATGATCACTAAAGATAGGAGTCGGAGTCCACCCGGAGTCGGAGTCCTATCAACCCCCGGAGTCGATGTCGGAGTCCTATCAAAATGATAGAACTCCGCATCACTGATAGCTACTATCTTGTTCATGTCATACTACTTATAGTTGTGGGCAGTAGCTCTATTTCTTGGATGAATCCAATATATCTGCATCCAATTCTAGAAAACCATGAGCAGACAACATAATTTTTGAATTACTTCCGGTATTAGTCTGTTCTCGCTTTGAGTGAAACATCAAGACGCCTGTCAACACGCCTACCATCCTCATAACTTATACTGGAATTTGAATTAGAGTTTTAAAAATATGGTATTTTTGCCTGTTTCATACATATTTTTGCCAGGTTTGCAACACTGTCTGAGAAACACATATTTGAAAACAAAGTCACAAATCATCTTTGAATGCAAAGTTCTGAAATTATGCTTAAAGCATGGCTAGTAAACCATGCTTGAAAGCAGTTTTACCGGTCATGACTTTTAACCTTAGTCATGACAACGAGGAGGGAGATAACTAGCAGTATTTGCTCAACAAACGAACATTCGCCAATTAAAACAAACAAAAGCTATTATTTTTCTTTTTATTAGGATTCAGGTCTTCTAAACTCTCCTTTTAATTCCAATTCCAGCTCTCAACAAATTTGGATTCCTTTCATACAACAAGCAAGTTAAATTGTATCTCGTCATCATGATCTCAGTTGTCCTTATAATGTTGAAAATCAAAGAAACACGAAATTAACTTTACATGCGAAAAATCTGTCACTACATAATGTCACACGGATATTCCGCACATACATGCAAATTACACTGGCGGTAGAATTTGTATGTATGTATTTTTTGTGGAAATTACGCAGATTTGCTACATTTTTGAGAACCCTCATGATCCTTCAAAAGAACCACTTTCTCTTCAAGTGACACGGGCTGGCTTTGATTCCCGATTATTGATTGCCTGGTTGATTCCAAATTCATTACTAATCTTTATATCCTTTATAAATATGATACAACAACTTCGGTTAGTTCTGAATGCCACTTCAGGGTTGGATCACCATACGTAAACTTCAGTTGATAGAGATAGCATGTTTCTCTATTAGGCCTATTGGGTGTAGAGCATCATCAGTTTCCTGAATAAATAGATAGTTGCTTATCAATGATGAGGCAATACATGACCGTACAGCTCGAACAGCAAATGACTTAAATTAATTACTGATTACAATACGATAATGTGTCCTGTGTTCATGTTCTTGTATTCACTTAATTAATGTGATCCAATAGCAGTCATTGTAATAGGCAACTTTTCATACTTAGTTGAACCCCCGGGTGATTGCTCTAGTACTTGGAGGAATTTCTTGTCACATTTGACGCATGAATATCGAAGAAAACTTTGTGATGAATGCACGAGACAACATACAGCGACATCCAATTTGCAGTGGTCACTGCTGAAGTTGACATCAACAATGGGTGAAATCACAACGAACATTGCATTGTGAGTTAGATTTTACGCCATTCTTTCTCAAGCACCTACATTCATCCTAACTACCGCATCTGCACTTCAATTAGTAACTTGATTATTCACTGCTGAGTCGACACACACACAGACAAAAGGAGAGAGAGAGACGAAGAGAGGTCCGATCAGTTAATCGAACCCAAGACTGCAGACATTGAAAGATAGCTTCCAACCACTTAGCTAATACACTTCTGTATAGTCTCCATATACTCGCAATTGTTCCAGAAGTTGGAATATTGTAGGAAAATTGGCCGAGAGGTGCTCCGTTAGTGATGACTGGCCTGTTTGATTGTTAAGGCAAACCATACGGTGTCTCCAAATGCTCTATTTAGCTTATAGCCGTAATTATGACTACTTTATCAGCAATTAAAATGTAAATATTACCGTTAATCTTGTAACTGTGATTTTTGAAAAGAATAAGCATTATGATGTGTATCAAAAGACAATGCCTGCTTACATTTGAAGCGGCAAATGAGCAAACAATTGGAAGTTATTATCATGGGACTTCAGTTGGTGACTAGGCCTAATGTGCTTAGCATATAAACCAACAATGTGTCGGAGCCACCTTCTCTCTCTTAATATTACTCAAACAAGACGAATGAAGGAGAAGTTTTAGAATTGCTTGTAACCATGGTATATTAACAAAAGAGTTTGTTTTTCTCAATCTTCTACTGTTTTGAAAAAATGAAAAAATAATAAGTTTCCTAGACAGATGAGAATGGTGACTATTCGAAGTGCACAAGGAGAGGAAGTTGTGCTAAATGTGTTTTATCATACATGATGTCCAAAAAGTGTGTTGTTAAGTCTCAATGTTATAATCATGAGTTGTAAGTTTTGAATGAAGTAATAAGAATTTAAAAACTTATAAGATCCATTAAAAGTTCAACGACTTAAATCATTTACTTAGCGGATTCCTTTTTGTTTGTTGGGCTGTAGCCCCGAAGCATTTTTCAAACTAAATTGTTTGGTTGCTGGACGCCACACAACAACAGCCATCTCCAAGATTTGAGACGAATAAATGAAAAGTAAGCAAAGTAAGCAAAGTAAAGCGGTCGCCCGACCTTCCTGTGTTTGCAGATTTATCGAATTATATGAAAGCAAAATGATTAAATCGGCACTTATTGAGCTTTGCTTGGTCGGAAACAGTGTACATAGAGATTTATCTCATCGTTTCTCTCTTAAGCCGCCTCCGTAATGGTTCGTTCTAAAAGCCCACACAAATTTTCTCTCTGACTTTGTCATATTTGACTTCTTACGATTTACATGCTTTGAATCGTTAATGTGTGCGTAAACATTGGAATACACTTATACATAATACCTTTAAAGTCGTTAAATATGAAGGATAAAACGATCTAATGGCTAAGATCGCCCACTGTGGGTGAAGATTTGAACAATCGGATTGCATCATTGTTACTTGATATTCCTAATCCAAATACGGTTGGCGAGAAACAAATTCAAAACTGACGTTTGTGCAAACTTTGTCACCCTTTGCTATTTCCTAATATCAATATGTGCAATAAAATAATCGATTCGAAGGAAAGAATAGATGTCCATTATCAAAATTGACCACATCACTAAACACTGGAAGGACATTTCTGGGGTCTAAGCCATTTGTTTATCTTAGTTCCTTTCCGGTAGTGACTACAGGAGGACAATAAAACTAGAAATACTACTCGGAGCCACATAATCGTCTCTTAATGTAGACTGTAGACTGAGCCACAGTGGGAATATTGTTGGTACGATCTAAATAACCTAAATATGAGTGTCAATAAAAATGTAATTTCTGCATCAGTATGTCGGTGTTTTGAAAAAATGACAAATGTTCATGGCACAGTTGCATTTTCAAAGCCCAAACAAAATTTCCATCAGAAAGAAAAATGTAATTTCCATCACTGGGTATTAAGTGTAAGGATGCACAAACCGATCATTTTCTATGTAAGATATTATTCTAAAATTTTACTTCAGACGTAATTCTTGCGCTGAATCATAAATCATCGAAATCGATTTGGGTAATACCATGCTAAATTTTCACGAGTTAATATATTCTAACACAGAAATAAAAGCGTGAAGTTTAGGCTAAAAGCTTGACTGTGACTCATTCTATGACTGGCTAGGTATAATATTGAGTTGGGGAGTGGTTCAAATTACTTTTACTTTCCGCCATGATATTAGCCAACACCATCAGGTATCTATTCACTGCTGCGTCGACAGAGAGACCGGCCACGGTAAACACCATCATTCAATAATAACTATTATATCTTATAAGATCCAGGGATGGCACCAGCCCAGATTTCACGGGCCGTGATCAGCTTTTAATAGAAGCAGATATGAACGATTGATTTCTAAAATTGTCAATTGTCGCATGTGTTGATATTTGATTTTCTTGCATGAATAAAACCTCAATTGCATGCAAATCAGAAAAACTGTTGCATAAACAAAGTCCTACATGCCATTTACGTACATGCCTGTTTCTAAAATGTCTCTCGCGCATGAAGCCTTTCAAAAGAAAGCGTTGAATGGTGACAGATGATATTATCTTCACACATTTTGCAATATGCTGAGATTGAGATATCATATACCTGCATGTATTTGATCCCACAAGTGCAACAAGTGCATCTACTCTTCGCTGATGGAGCATCTCAAGGCACCGATGAAACTGAAACTGAGCGAGATGATGTCACTGTTCTCACAGTTTGGTCATCAAACCTGGATTTAGTATAGGCCTATATATATTGAAAGACCAACAATTCTCTTCTAGACAATTTAGAAAAATCCTAAATGAATTAATGAGATAAGCAAAGGTTTTATGAAAATGTGTGATTATGACAGAAATTTGTGAGCTCAATCATGAAATTAGGCAGGCTTTTGGGCTAGCTAGGCGGGGGTCGGTTCCATCCCTGATTAGATCATTATCGGGGCTAGTGTAATCTTTGCGAATTACGTGCATAGTAGAAAAGTTATTATTTTTCCAAAAGTTGAAATTTTTGATGCGAATTTCAGATCGTTTATTGGACAAGTGTAATTCCATCATTACCTATCACTGAGTAACATAGCCCATGACTAAATGTCATCCTTCTATTATTAAGCAGATAGGAAAATTATGAGGTTATATTCCATATGAATTAATTACTCGTACAACTATCACAAAATATTGATAGTGAATATGATTGTCATTTGAAAATATAAGCATCCCTTACCGACTCAAATCGATAGCAATACGGAAACTAAAATAGTCTGTTTCATATCGTTTATCGCACAATATAAAAAGGCTCAATATTCAATTCATATCAATACTTGACTGTTCTGTCGCTTTGAAGTCGTTTCACATAAACAAAATAATCACATCAATCATATTCTGTCTTCAGATGTTTGTGATACAATCCGCACTACTGAAAAAATATGACAGATAGCTTAAATCACAGAACTGAGTTTATGAAAGCTTACACTTGAGCGCGGAGTTCCGCTTTTTAACAATGTAATTGTATCGCCTTTGTTCAAACAAGAAAACGATTTCATTAATGAATCTGATTTCTTTCTTTACGGAGACCAGTCCGACAAAGATCTTTGCTACATGGAATTCTTTTACTAACAATTAGAAGCATCAGTCAAAATGTAAAGTGATCTGGACAAACACTAATTTTCAGGAGCTGATTTACGAATTAAAAATGAACTGATTTTGTCCTAAAATTACATTTGCATCAATCTTATAAGAAACAAAGTTTGCGCTACTCGTGGTGCATCGCTGTGGCATAAAGAAGAAGGAATTTCGGTATTACTACTTGAACTTTCTTGAAAAATTCAACAAACAAGCGCCACAGATTTAGTTGTACAAGGATCAAATTTCTTCTGCGATATAACAAGCTTGACTGAAAGGCGCATGAAAGGCTGAAATCTTGTTCATACACTACACACACGCTTACACACAATCCGCAATAAAGGTGAGTTGCATTCAAGCCTGGATTTTGGCCAAAGAACGCGAAGCGAACTCAACTTCTACCTTGTTCTTATTCTACTTTCATTCAAAGATAATTGAAGATATCACTGTAATCTAATTCTTTAACGCAGTCTTGACTAAATTCCTTAGGCATTATTTTGGTTCATCGATATTTGGCTGATCAGAGTCCAAAATAACACCGTAGTCTTGACACGATTCTATGCGCGGCTTTCTGCGCGCGTTCCCGAAACAGCTGAGGTGTAAAATTTTTCGAATGCACCTGTGAATTACGCACGCTAATGCCGATATTATTTAACGCGTGAAGAAATTCAGTTGAAGGATTACGGGCCCCGTAACCCCTTTTGCAGCGAGAATCAAAGCTGCTCGTGGTAATGCGATGATCTGTGAGCTTCGATGTTGAAGACTTGGGATGAGAAAAGGCAATTGCAGTGATGTCTGTTTTTACTTTCCTTCGTGTGTATGAATCGGCTTGTTTATATCGGTGTGCGTAAAATACAGTGCCTGAAATTTCTATTATGCTTTCCCTATATTCGAAAATCTTCGTCAGTTCGCAAAAGTAAAGATTGCCATCTTCCTATTCCATGTTCAATTAGGTGATAGAAATACGCAGATGCCAAACCTACTATCACTTCAACCGTTGCCACACTCAATTGTGTGTCTCTTTGTGGGTTGGGCAAGTGCTCAAGAAACAAACTCTATCGCTTACGATTACCGGTTTAATTGAAGAAGCCTTAAAACTCAATATTTTTAATAACAGTATTAGGAAAGAAACAGTTTAGAGTATTCTTTCTCTCGGTGTTTGTAAGCTACTTGAGGAGATTCCTATATCCGAAGGACAAGTTTCCATTTGCAAATCCAAAGAAATGTGTTATTGTCGCCCTTTATTCCCAGAATTAGGGACGCCAGGAAAGATAATCGACAAAAAATGTCTCAAATAATTCTTACGGACAGAAGAGAAGCAAACACTCAATCCGAGTGAAAGTACGGTGGGATAGCTGTTGTACGATAGCGTCATGACGCTGAAGGCAATCTTTGCAAATAAACGGAAACGAATATGAAAGATTTGAATAAAGAGATTTCAATGTAAAAAACTTGATGAAGATTGAATTAATTAACAATTAGAAGAAGAATTCAATTAATTGAATCAATGGAGCGTTATAATGAATGCCTCAAATTTCCGGCATTTGTGTAGAGAATGAAGTAAATACATTTTACTAACTGAAACCAGTGGATACATAATAAATGGCAAAAATTCATATTTAAAATACATGTGCATTAAACAGTTATTTTTACTTCTTTATTGTTCCTTACACATATCAATCTTGTAATATTCAATTACTTTTACATGTGTACATGAAACCTCAGTAATTATCTCAAAATAAACAATTACAAAAGAAAAAGACATTCAAAAAGGCAGGATAATCAAAACAATTAGAGTATTGGGGAAACAATCTTGAATGTAGCCTACAGATGATGCTTAAAAACACAAGCCCCTTCGTCCATAATCAATAGTTTCCAATTTTGTACATAAAGGTCTTAAACATGTTATCATGACAAATAACAGCAACATCCATGATTAATTAGTATATCAGACACTTTTGTGATCACATGTTGTAATGATATATCTATCTCCCTGTAAGTACGTGGGAATATATACATGTATATATAGAGATATCCCTATACATTTACATGGACCAAGTATACATGTACACGTACAACATGATCATATAGGCAGGGAACCCTAGACTGCGCCGCAACGTGCCTAGGAGTCCTGTCATTTACCATGACGGATAGATAAGAAGATGAAATATGAAAATACATGTAATTGTCTAAAAATACCGGATTTGTGGGATTTGCAAATCTAATTGAATAAATACTTACTTACTTAATAAAACGGAAATTTCCGAAGAAATCTGAATTCTTAACTCACCATTGTATGAGACAAACAAACAGCAAAACTATACCAATATTACCTCACACATCAAAATTTGATAATTCCTCTTCGAATAAATTTGTTCTTGCAAATCATCCAATGTCAAAATCGCCATGTTCTGGAAAGTAGAATTAAAGGAACCGAATTATTCCTTTGCACAATTTTCATTAACTTTAGGAACGAATAGTTCACACGCTAATGATCCACACTCAAAAGTAAGATGTGATGACATCTGTAATCGAAAAGCATCGATTTAAATTTTAAAATCTTTCATATTTGTTAGTACAAGCTGTCCAAACGGAGTTGACATCCACTTCAGTTATAAAAATCCTATAACTTGATTTCTCCATTCGATAAATTCGATATCTCAAGAAAAACGATGGCACTCTTTCTTTGAGACAATTTGTTGGTGACTTTTCAATAATTGCTTAAGTTGATACTCATTTCAGTGAGTTTTTATGATCATGTTGTCTGACTACTTCATTGAAAAAGGACGAAGAATTGTAGAGTAGGTATGCAGTAGATAGTGTCAATTAAAGAGCAGTGTCATTTAAAGCATGGGCCACATGATTAAGCATATTTCACTAATTTAAGAAGCCATGAAACTTTTGTGCTCGTATAATTCCAGATGTGCTAATCATTCAAAAATTTACGGCATTTGTGCATCCTGAATTAAAGACTTCATAATTCTTATTCAAATTTCTTGTCATGAATTTGTAAAATTAGCAAATTCTTTAAGTCAGCTCTGTAAGTGAATGAAAGCTATCAAAGGACTGTCCAGCATTTTTACACAGAAGTATATTTCATGTTAAACATTCCAATGCCTCAATGGTATCACTCAAAAGACAGAATTTATGTAAATGATTGAGGGTTCAATTTTCGTCATATTTTTGATTGAATTCAATACTTTGCGAATTAGTGAGAATTGATAGAGATGTTATGAGGAAGAATATACATAAGTCCTAATATACATATGAAAAGTCGTCAGAACTTTATAATAAATTAAGTTTACATATCTCATTCAGATATCAAACTCAAGAAGAAATAAAAATGATCATGAGCACTTTTGTGACATTTCTTCAATTGTATTTTTGTCATGTTCTCGGTTTTATGTCAAATGCTTTAATTTTTCTTAATTTTTCGTATTTAGTGTAAGTAGCCAGTAAATCGTTTGCCTCCTTGCAGTGAGAGGCCTCAAGTTTAATGCAATGGAGAACCCTTTCAGGAAATCAAGTGAAGATACCGATACTTAAAGTATCCAACAATGATGAATGTCAAATGTTTACAATGCCTATCGCGCAAAGAAGAGCAAGTGCGAAAAAAAGGCACCATGCACGCGGCAAAATTAATAGTCCGGCAGCCAGAACGAGTTTCTGCAGGGAACGAGGCCGAAATTGAGACTTTACACATGATGTATGTACAACCCTACTACCTACGAATCGGCGGCACTGCGATCGATTCTGTGTTCCTCTTCTTCTTTCAGGACAGACATCAAAAAAAAACATGTAAATCCCAATGGGACGGACGGAGGACGAATTTTTGGTCAAAACGGAATTTTCTATGTTTTCTCTGATTAAACGAAAAATAATAACCCCAAATCCAATAATTTTTGGCATTTTTAGTTGGAGGTCATTTTTCTCATTCCATGTTATGCCTCCCTTGTATATAGCTAAACACATTAGCTATTTGAGGCCAGCCACCCCCACGAGCCACAAAAAATCGGGTACCACTCTACACACTCTGGCACAACATTCTCACATACATTGCCGACACATCACATGAATACATTCATTGCCGATCATTGCATGAAAATGCATATAGGAAATGACCTGAAAAAAAATGAAGACTAAACATACGACTCTAGACTTAATATACTTAAGTGAAAGACAATTTGAAAAGTATTTTTTTGGAAAATTTGGAAAAAAAATTAAATAGCGTTTAATTGTTTTTTGATGTGTTTTTGTTTGATAAGAGGATAAGTTGGATAAAACTCGGAACTCACGGCAAACTCACCGATAGACTCCGGGTGTCGTGGTTTCATAGAGATTCATTAGGGTGTACACCTTTCTGTGAAAGTCCTCAAATTCGGCAGGCGTCTGCTGACTATAAGGGTAGTGATGATCATAGAAAATTATTCCCGGATGAAATGCCGTGATGGCTAATGACAATAAACAGGGTAATACTTATCTTCATTGATCTGACCTGACCTTCATCTTATCTGACAATAATATTCGGTCGTGTGCGGTCGTGCGCTCTTGATGTCTCTCGCGGTGTGAATTGGTATTGCTAGTTGTTTCATACTTTTCTGGTGGAGTTTTTGGTGATTTTTTGTGTCTTTGGCATCGTCTTGTTGCCTGCTGTTACTGTGTGCCACTGGATTTGGTCGTCGGTTCCCTTTTGGTATTCAATTTGGGATTATATTCTATTATTCGTTGATATCTGATTGCATCGGTGTTTTCCATCCACTTTCGCTGCGTCGCTATTGGCTGTTGCTGATCTCGTGATTTCTTCCATCTTGCCCGACTGTGATAGCGTCCGTTTGTTGATCCGGCTGGTATTGTCAGCTGATAATCACCTGTTATTTCTGTCAACAAGAAACCCTCCCTGTCGGCGAATTTTCGAGATATCGATTTTTGGTGACGTAACAGTATTGGACGTCATCCTACGTAAGCCTGGTGGTCTTGTCATCTGTACAACGTAATGTCACGACAAACAGCGAGTGTTGATGATATTCTGGCCATGTCAGACAAAGAGCTGGTCTCTCGCAAGAATTCCTGCAATAAACAGGAACCTCTTCAAGCCTTAGTTTCTATGAAAAGAAACTGTAACAATAACACTGAGACTCTTGTCAATGATTTATCTCAAGTAATCGATAGAAAACTGGACGAAAAATTGTCTCCATTGTTTGATAAAATCTTGCAGTTGAGCAATGAAGTGATTACTTTGCGATCAAAGTGCTCGGCCCTAGAGGCTGAAGTAATTGAATGCAAGAACAACAAATATGAAATATTCAACGAAATAATTCACGAAACTGATCAAAGAAAGTATAGGGAGAAAAATGTCATTGTGAAAGGGCTTGCTCTGCAAGCTGATGGGACAGTAGACGATAGAAAGTCAGACGACTTAAGAAAGATTATTAGAGTTATGTCTTATCTAGGTCTGCCAAGCGATATTGTTGACGATGTATATCGATTAAAGAATTTCAAAAATTCGGGAGCATCTTTTCTCAAGGTCAAATTGAAAACTTTTGACGACAGACAGTCTGTTCTTCAGAAATGCAGATCATTAAGATATTCTGGCGAGTTCACAAATGTTTATGTCAACCCTGATCGCACCTTTTTCCAACAGCAGCAATTTTTAGAATTACGAAAAGAATTGAAACGTCGTAAGGACACTGGTGAGGATGTGGTGCTCTATAAAGGTAAAATTATTGGCAAAGCTCCGCAACAGAATTTTCAAGACTGTTCTTAACTCCAACGACTATGTCTTTGCCGTCGACTATCAATCCAACTAGAAATCACGTGAATAGTCAAAGTCTTCCAATTATTTTGTCTGCTAATGTTCGATCTATCATGAATAAACTTGACGAAACGTATGTAACTCTTTTATCACAGAAAGTTCATCTTTTCGCGGCCACCGAGACATGGTTACATGATGGCATTGCTGATCACTTGATAAATTTTCCGAATTTCTCTGTTTATAGGTGTGATCGTCAATCACGTCGTGGAGGCGGAGCGTGCATATGGACTCATTTTTCATTAGCAATAAACCGTTTGTCGCCGATGGATCAGCCGGATTTTGTTGATGCCGTTTGGCTGAGCTTACCAAAGATAAAACTGATTTTTGCTTGTATATATTTGCCTCCTGACTTTGTGTCTTCCTCTCTGTCCGCATTAATCGACAGGTATATTATTTACAACTGTGACCTTTTTCTCGCCCAACATTGCGACTTCGATGTTATAATTTGTGGGGATTTGAATCGTTACAACATTTGTCATATATGTCAACAGCTTGATTTGACGAATTTGGTTACTGAGCCTACTAGGCAATCTGCGATATTAGACTATTTGCTTATTTCTAGTGATCGCTCGGCGGACGTCTCCGTTTCGGTGATGGCTCCCATTTCTTCGTCAGATCACAATAGCATTTATGTTTACCCTACTGTGCCTCTGAAATTCGAAAACGTTGTTGTAAAGCCAGTGCATGATTTGCGTCAGTCTAACGTCGACGATTTTGTCAAACAAGTTGCATCAATAATTTGGTCACCTTTCTATCATTCGAACTCTGATTTGGACACTAAATGCGATCTTTTGCATGATTTGCTGCATGACGTTTTCGAAAGATACATCTCAACTGCGTATGTAGAAATGACTGATACAGACAAGTCTTGGATGACTCCGACTGTCAAACATTCCATTCAGCAGCGCTGGAACGCTTTTCGCAACAAGGATTATGCCTCTTATCATCATTGGAAAGAAAAAACCAAATCATTAATATCAGCTGCAAAACAAAACTGGTCGTCGAAAGCAAAAAGCAATTCTAAGAATTTGTGGAATGTGGCCAATTCTACGATCGGATCAAAGAAACAGAATAAAATCTTTTCAATAATCAATCAATTTGATTATGTTGAAACAGCGGTTAGCGCAATAAATGAGTATTTCACGTCTGTGTTTGTTCAGCATACCAATAGAGCATTTGATGCAAACAAACTGCCGCCTGTTGAAAATGATAACCCATGGGATGTGAAGATCACCGTATCTGAAATTGAAGAAAAACTGCGAAAGTTGAAAGCAAGCAAGGCAATGGGTAGTGATGGTATACCTTCTTTGTTGTACAAGGTTTCTGCTGAAGCGTTAGCTGGTCCCTTGGCTCACATTTGTAGCTTGTCTATTTCAGAAAAGCGATATCCGAGAAGGTGGAAGTTGGCACACATTTGTCCACTTCCAAAGACATCAGGCACCGACGTCAACAATTTGAGACCCATATCATTGCTCCCTACTCCTTCAAAGATTTTTGAGAGGCTGGTTTTGCAGTCAGTTTATCAAAAATTCATGGACAACATTGGTAGTCACCAGTTTGGTTCACGGCCAGCAAGCTCAACAACATGTGCGATCATCAGTCTTCTGAATCATGCGTTGTCCTCTTTAGAGGCAACAGACATTTCTGGTCTCAAAATTATCGCTTATGATTTATCTAAAGCTTTCGACATTTTATCACATGAATTAATACTTCGGAGGCTGGCTCAATTCAATTTCCCACAGGATTTCATACAGTGGGTACAAGGCTATTTATCTGAACGAACTCAGGCTACACGCGTAGGCTGCTCAGTGACCACATCAACAAACGTTCTGTTAGGAGTACCGCAAGGTTCAGTTTTGGGTCCGATGCTTTTTTGTACAGTCGTTAGTACTCTAACCCCGGTCAGTCGTGGCACGCAAATAATCCAGTACGTCGACGACATAACAATATGCATTCCCCTTTTTAAGAATTCTGACAATCACCATGTCACTACTGAACATCAGAACATAATTCAATGGTCAGAAGATAACGGCCTCAAGATGAACCTCACAAAGTGCATGCAAGTCAATATGTTATTCTAAGACTGATCCTATCATTAACGTATGTCTGCCTGATGTTGAATACGTAGAAGAACTGCGTTTTCTTGGAGTGCTGCTCAACAACAAGCTCACCTGGTCCTCGCATATTCAAACTGTTTGCAGAAGTGCTTCACGCCGATTGTACGCCTTGCGACTTTTAAAGCCGATCATGTCACCAGATCAACTTCTTATTGTTTACAACGCTACTATTCGACCGGTTTTGGAGTATGCCTCGTCAGCGTTTGTAAAGCTGCCTGAACATCTAAGCTCGGAGCTTGATAGAGTTCAAAATAGAAGTCATCGGATCATCTGCAGTGTACCATTTAGAAGTCAATGTGATTGTAGTCGTTTTTCTGACCTGTCGACGAGGCGAAAGATTGCGGCTATGAAACTGTTTACCAGTGCTGCTTATGACGAGAACCACATTCTCAATAATGTCATTCCACTAAAATCTAGCTGATCACATCGATTTTTGCAGCCTTTCTGTTCTACGACTAGATATTTGAACTCTTTCATCCCGTTCACCACAACTCTCATGAATGAAAACCGCACATAACTTTTTTGTTTATCCTTTCTTTACGCTTGTCATAATTGATGCTTGTAACATACTCTCCTACTATGATTTTCAGTATTTTGAAATATACGATACTTACTTACTTACTTATTGTTCATACTTTTTAGCAAGTGAAAATTCTGCCTTTTTTATTCGTCCTTTAATCAATCAATAAATAAAATGCACAGGAAGCTCGACGTTTCGTCCTGCTAGGACTTGCTCACCAGTATAGATTTTGATGCGGCCATGCTGAGGGTTTCAAGGTGGTTTATATACACGAATGACCACTCGACAATTCCTGCTTGCAATTATCGAATGTTTGTTAATTAGGTTGTCTTCAGCAATGCGGGGTCATCAAGACATTGCAAAATCATGATGTCAAAGTCATCAATAGTTAATATCGTCTGATTGTGGTCTTTCTTTACAAGTTCTGAGAGAGCTCTGTTAAAATCGTCTTCGGCAACCCTCTCACCTTAGATCGATGTCGCTACCCAAACTAGGATTAATAGGAAAATTAATCGGGATTAATAGGGAAATATTTCCACTCAACTCAATGTTAATGAACTAATTTTCTACTACATTGAAATTTGATTCTCCAGGACTGCATTAAATGCTATAAATTCTGTATCACAGTGAGATGCTTTCAAGATTCGTTGCATTTTCCATTATTCCGTGTTATTGCATTGTCTATTAGCAATATTTCAATTATTAGAATCACATGACTATGGTATCCGAAAATAGGATAAACAGTTAAGTTCTATAGTTCAATAATTGCCTCTGGCTTCTTAAGAATAAGACGAGTTTTGATGTCCGATATTCCTTTGACAAAGAAATGCGAAATATCGGACATCAAAACTCGTCTTATTCTTGAGAAGCCAGAGGCAATTATTGAACTATACAATTTTCCAAGAATGGCCAAACTTGAACAAAAGTTAAGTTCTATGTTTGAACAATGAAAGTGAAGATATGGGCCTAATAATTTTGCTTTTAGAAACTTTAATTATAGACTATTGGCAGTTATTCCTCTGTAGGTAGTCTATCGTATTTTGCATCCAAACTGAATATAAAGTGTCATGTTGAATGCAATCTAAAATTGCATTGATTGAACAGTTAACTCAGAACATCCATCTATATATCCCTAATGAATATTGTTGAGACTGTGGGCACATTTCAATTTTAGGCGGCCCACCCTTTTTGAAGGAATTTAACTCCATGTTTCTTAGCAATTACGAAAATGTGTATTTCAAAATAAGCAATAGGCAACTTTTGGAAGCTCGTTAGGCACGAAAGTGCTCTCTAAACATTGAAATTCGATTATCCATCTTGAGGGAGCATGATGCTAAGCAAGGTTAGGGACCTTTTTTAAAAAAGATCCCACTTCAGCGATTTTTCAGACTTTACATTCAAACCATTTACTTCTTAGCATAGTTTTTCAATGTATCACATGAATCCTCACTTCCTCACAATATAGAAACATCAGTAGCTGAGTGATGAAGAGAAATAAGGGAATTACTTTCATTATATTTCGAAAGTTTTCACTATTTGTGAGAACAATGCATCATAGCCATTACAGACAATACCCCTTTTTTACTTTTCAATTGCAAAGCCAACACCACAGTCTCCATAATGATGCCGATCAATAGTGCCTCAGATAGTAAATAATCAAACATAGTGTTATTTTTGGTGGATTCATGACGGAATGTGAAGATGTGCTAATAAGCTTAATTATAGTTCAATCATTTTTAATGGAATATTTGCAAGGAAGTTCCCACTATATTACGAGATAAAATAAAACAACGACTATTTATATCATAAAATGCTTGTCTTTATATACAGAACATATTTGTAATCAACAGAATTATTTCAATTCAATGCATAAAGAGAATAAATGCATAATCGAACCAAGGTCTTTACATAAGCAGTAGTATATCGATAATGATTTTAATGAGAAAATGAAAATGAGGCAGCTCTACAGTTAAGATAGATTCAAGTATACAATAAAAAGATTTTTTACACTTATCAACAGCTCGGTTGCCTTCTGATCAATATCATCTTGGTTTTTATTCCATGTGGACAGTTACGTGGAATAAAATTGGAATAAAATTACAGAACACATTTATTTGATTCTATAAATGTACGTTGAAGCATCATTTGACATTCAAATGAAAATAAATGTTTCATTCCACGATGTGTCAACGACACATGAGTTTTGATTGAAATGGAATGGCCGAAAAACATCTTCTACACGACAGAAAAGATAGCATGTCAGACATGAAGTAGAAAAATAAATGTTATACAAGCATCGTACAAGAGAATGCTGCCTCATGAATCTTTCTGATTTTTATTACACGTAAATAATTGTAATGACGACAATTAACCGTTTTGCTTCAATTTCTTATTGCACAAAGTCTTAGAATACTGACAGCCCTGCATTCAGGATTAGGTTGATATGCAGCACAATATGCATAGTCACAGGGAAGTAGTTCACCTCCTCAGCAAATTGTCAGTGCAAAAATTTGAATGTTCTTCATCATCCTCATCTTCAGGTTGAGTAGGAGATGTACGTGAGGATTCTTCAGCAATTGTATGAACAGATCTGGGAGTGTCATTATTGAGCTGATCACCTTCAAGTCCGAAAGAAAGACTTTTAGCGTCGGATTCTGATGGAGATTCAGCATCAAAATCTTCATCGTCCAAGCGTTTGTCAATAGAGGAAGAATCCTGTTCTCGTTTTTGTTTCCGATATTTTGCGCGACGATTCTTAAACCAGACCTGCAATCATAAGTGGGAAATTAAGCAAGTAATCAATATTATCACTGTGGTTTATGTGTTAGATATTCTTTTCGTGACAGAGGATAGCTCAGTCGGTTAAGGCAGAGCTGCAGAAGTTCCAGTGTTCGAGTTTGTTCGGCTGAGGAGGCAACACCGCTCGCAATGTAAGTCACTAATCCTTACTTGGAGTGAGCTGGCTACTCTACCCGCAGACTTTCTGACATAGCTCAATAAATTCATTGGTAGAATGATGTCTTCTAACTTTAACCATTGAAGCACATGATTCCTTGGCAGCCGTAGACACTGAGTTTCGCCCTACAAGGGTTCGTCAGCAGATGATGAACCCTTGTAGGGCGGGAAGCAACGTCTATGCTGTCAAAGAATCATGTACTTAAATTGTACAAATTTGGGAATCTCTTTCTACACAATTGCCAGGCTTGCACTCATAATCTTTTTGATTATTCGCCGCTCGGCAAAGCCAGGATCGATAAACGCACAGCAGTTTGTTCAGTCATTAGCTAGTTTGGGCCATTCCGAGTCGCACTGAAAGCAATGTAGGGCGAAACGAAACGTGCGTCTATGCCAAAGAATTGTGTTCTTAAATTGTTCAATTCTGAGGACATCTTTCTACTGTATGCCCTGGCGAACTGCGCCAACTGGTACTCTGAAACGTATTGAAATTCATTGCTAAAATCGCTTTGCATACTTCAATGTAACAGATCGGACAATGATTTGTCATTTCACTCTTGTATGTACTAATGATGTTTGTGGAACGACTTTCGATCTTATTATTCTCTTATAAACTTGTTCTGACCGAGAATGATTTGCTTGGATTTTTGAATACTTATTTCGCAATATGTTTTGTACATTTTCTGTAGAATTTGTGGGACTTGGGAAAATAGGTGAATTACTGTTTCCTTTTATTAAATGTGCTCATGTATCGCAATAGTTCGTCTATGATTGAGATTTTCAACTTCTGAACTGTTGATTTGAATGTATCAAATTGCAAAATCTTCAAGTTTATGTAACGATCAGATATATTTCTTTGACGCTTGTTAAATTCCACATAATTTGATGTAAGATTTTTGTAGCACTGTTTGTATCAGCGTTTTATCAGCATATAGAAAGTATGTATCAGCGGTATAGAAAATCAGCAAGAATAAGTGACTTGCATGCAGTAGGTATTCGCTTCAGTAGGTTTTAACTTTCATCAAGTTCATCAAGCAGACATTCATATTCTGCACAAGATCATAATCTGAAATGAATTGCTGCCATTTTGTTAACGTCAACTTCATGACAGCTCACAATTTTGTCAGTAGTACACTTTAATCTCCATTTTGTTATCTTTGCAACTTTATTAATCCTCATTATTTGCAGAGAGTGCCATGATGCAACTGCATTTCTCTCGCCTATTAACTGTCAATATATTAGCGCTTGCAAAATCTTGGCACTGTCCGTAATTTGATTCACAATTACCCTTATAATACAATGAAAATGAAAGTGTGAATCTTTGATTGCTGTCGTACACCGCATAATGGACGAACAAACACAACTGAATAATTCCGGTTGACAGATATTCAAGTGTAGCCAGTCTATTTCCTCTGCCACATTTTGAATTATCCAAATCCGAAATAGTGTACACAGAAACAAGTGTATAGTAGTTCAGTCAATATACAACTTGTTCACATTTGCCATCATACAACAAACCTCTAAATAAATAGACCTGAAAGACAGAGATGAAAGAGCCAACAATTGATGAGGATAGAGAAACCGTGTAGAGCACCTGTAGGCCCGCTAATTCGGTAATTGCATGGATATAAAGCGGATTACGAAGCAAGATTAAAGAGAACCGCAAATGCAGCGGCCTGCTAATGTATTTAACGAAAATAGCCTTACCAAGAAATTTCGACTCTTGCAAGCCTGCTTGACAATGTAAGACGATTTAGTGTGTGATTTTTTCTGCACTGTGAGCGGATCATGCCGACAAGATTGTTCAGAATGCATAAACACGGCACAATGCTAAGTACATAAGTAGATGGACATTATCTCTGCAGAATACACTTTTACAATAATCCTCTTCATGCGCCTATCGCCTCATTACTGTAAATGTCAAAAGATTATGAATAAAAACTGATCGAGAAACGCTGATAGTGCTACTACAGTGAAATAATAGTGGCTAAGATGATTTTTCATTATTCTTCTATCGCTTGATCAGTAATAATGTTTCGTCTTAAAAATAGTTCACAAAAGGTCAAAAGCTTATAAATTGAAATCTTGATGGTCAGATAAAGTAAAGTGTAATCTAATTAGATAATCAGATCGACTCGCTGGTGCTTCATATATATTTTGAGGCCCTTTAGTTGTCTTGTATTTTGCTTTATGAATATAATAGCACTTCATAGTCACAATTTGCTTGAAACATCAGAGAAAGAAATGCAAGAACAATGAACAATCATCGCAAAATTGGAAATTGATCCCATGAATTTGAATGATTACAAACTTAATAGGTCAATTTTTTCTCAAACCGGGTGAACTACGCAAAATCATTGTTGCATCGTATGCACAAAACAAAATTGAAAATTGAATACAAAATAAATGCAGCAGAAATATGAATGAAGAAGAGGAATCAATTCAAGAAAATTATTGTTGTTTCATAAGTAAATAAGATTGAAGTCCATTTTGTTTTATGATGTAGGATGCAAAATTTCTGTTCGACGCCTTTTTTTGGCTTTTTTCTAGCAGATATCTCGGAGATTCGATCGCCTCAGTTGTTAGGATATTGATTAAAAATGAAAAGACAAGCCTACATGACGATACAGAAATCAAAATAGCTATTGATATTATAAAAGCTCATACTTTCAGATATTATCCATGTTTTGCCTAAAAGCTATGAAGCATGAATCAGTGAAGCATGTGCTGAGAAAGTCAGTCAACATGGATTGTTTACTTAACAAAGAGCACGTCGAACAGAATTTTTACAATAGCGTTGACTGCTCTATGACTTCAACTCAAAAACAATCAAAATAGAGTTGCATGATAGGTAAGCACCTTCTAAAATTAGGAATGACATTTGTGTGTTTCCGTTACTGTTGCCAATATCATGTATCACAAAAAAGAAAAATGCTTTTGAATGTATTACTGATTTAGTAAAAGTATTTGCTAAGTAAATCAACTATACACCATACACTATAAAACGTCATTTGTCTTTCATATCTCTTTGATATATTCATTTTTTTGACAGGCGCTAGCCATCACATAAACAATGACATTAGCTAAATGATAACAATTAATATTGAAATTCACACAAGATCTTCTTAGCAAACATTACTTTGCACTGACTTAATACAAGTCCGCATAAACTATTAAGATTTTAAGTGGTACAAAGTGAGTTACAGACGAGTGAGGAGCTTCAATTATTCAATTAAAGAAAACAAGTTTCACTTTCGAAATTCTCTACAGATCACATGTGCGTGATATCAGAGCTTAGAGTGGAAGAGCATAGATGAGATGAGATGAATGTAATTTTTGGCGAAGGAGATGAAGGCCTATACAGCAACCATGCTTATAGGAGAGAAACGCCATGTGGAACGGCATTAATTTAGACATCTTATCTTCATTTGACAGCAGGACATGTGCAGCACAACTACACGTAGTATTAGCTACATACATAGCTATGCGGTTGTATCTCCATAGCCTCGAACACAGAACCATGTATCACATGCTCTTACTTAGCACTGTCGTCTGAACGAATAAGCTTCTTGGCATACAGTAATTCTCTTTCGTACTCTGATAATCATTCAAGTCATAATGAAATCATCAAAAGACATGACATTTTGATTCTCACCTCTACTCGTTCTTCCTTCAAGCCAATTCGTTGAGCCAGTTCTTCTCTCATGCCAACATCAGGATAATGTGTGCGCTGGAAGGTTTTCTCAAGTTCTTCAATTTGGTCATCCGTGAAAATGGTGCGATGTCGTCGCTTTCGTTTTTGTCCGCCCTTGATAAATTCAGACTGATTCAAAAAGGCAGGAAGAGAGCCTGCAGCGTGAGCCTGATAAACACTGTAAGCTCCTGTAAGTAATAAAGCAATAATTAAAATTCATTGAAAAAATAGCAATGTTCATATTTACGAGTATATTTGCGTTCAATCTTGACAGTAACTGATGGTCAGGTTCAGATTCCGGAATGTAATTTAATGATCTTAATTTTTTTACTGGATTTCCTTACAAATGTAATTATCCCTTCAATGCTGTCTCACCACTAATATCAGATTTAAATTCGTAGAGGCCTATGTCTGCAAAAGAGCGAGCTTCAGATACAAAATATAATTCAAAAACATAAGATGCATTTGTAACAAAGTTCAAGAGAGGTATTATTGACATTTAAGGTTTAAACTAACCAAGTAAAAAATTCACTTATTTCATAGATTCAAAAACTAGACTTTTTCCAACGTTGTGAGAATATTTTGATGCTATTTGTGCAAGTCTGCAAATTTATAGAAACACAATCAATTATTTTATTATGTCTGATTTGTGTCAATGAATCATATCATATTACATGCTTTGTTGTTATGCACCTCTTACACGTGCAAGCGGTGCATCAATTTTAATCGTAAAAATCAATCTCAATGTTGCCGTCATCATGTACATGGTTGTAAAAAAATGTTCAATATTGTCACCAGAGCTGTATCAAAATGCAAAGTAATTATTTGACTTGCCTCCTGAAACCATTTTAGTTCCAGATATCTATGAAAAGTTATTGCATCAGAAATGATTTCGAACAGATGGATGAGTCCCCTCATTATAAATGATTAAAAGTTGCTTCAAATCTAAAATATAGGAAACAGTTTTAAAACAGGAAGGCCTTCGGAACTCCATGTGCGGAGACGTGGCTCGCGTCAGTGACCTACGGAAACACCGCAATGGCTCGCACTTTTCTTCATTAGACTGTTACTCACGTTTAGCAAGCAACAAAGCCTGTGGCGATCTCATGATTTGCAGCTAGTCTTACTAGTATGAAATGCTTGTGTACTTGATTATTGACTAAATATGAGAAACAGATGAATATCAATGAAATGTCAAAAACATGCAAGAAATGCTAAAAATCACTAACTTGGATATTTTATTGTTTTCTCTGATGAGCATAATTCCCTGGAATCATTTTTGTAAGAAATATTGATAATTTGAATAGCTGCTATATAAATTTTACTATCGATTATTGACATTTTCGATCAAAAATGTGATAAAAAATGCTTAAATGTCTGTCCTTTTGAAAAATTCAATTCAATTTTTTTATAGCATTGTGCATGTACAAATAACCCATGTATATGTGTATCCATGAGAAAAGTGTGCATTTTGGCATTTTGTGCTTATTTTATCTGTAAATGAATTTCTTTGTATGCCCATGATTCAGATAAATTTTGGAATCGTTCAATCCAACGCGCAACGTGTTCTCTTCATCAATCAATTGGCACTCATTTCCCCGATTTAATTCACTGCTTAACCCTTTACTCACTGAATTCCTATAACTTCATAATCTGCTATATAAATATTTGGCTTTGGATTTAAAAAAATCTTAAAGATCAGTGTCGTAGCACTTGCATTTTACAAATATAGCTTAATCTGTTCAGTGATATTCTAACGATAAATCAAAGCGAGGGGAGAATGACTATTTAGCATGTAATTAATGCGTAAAAATTTATCATGGCATGTAAAAATTGAATACAAGCCTAGTTTGGATTTAATTCTAACAATTTCTTGATCAGAGTCAACAAACTAGATAATGCAGCTTTCTCAATGATCTTCGTCGTCTGCGAAATACATTACGGATCCATGAGCTTTTTGCTTGATACTGTGATTAATTGCTTTAAGTGTCTAAGCTGAAGAATGAATGCAATTTATTGCAAATTACTATTGCTGATTGCGCTAGTCATTAGTAATTCACTTCAGGAGACTGAAAGACTACATTTGTTCCCATCATTTTTTTTAATTCAAGTATTTTCGATTATAGAATTGTTAGGCAACTAATGGACTAACAGAGTCATGATTTTTGTGTAGTCATTATCACTCATTCACAGAATAACACATATTCATGCTTCCTGCATGTTTGAACACATTGATCTGACGCATGTTTTTGAATCTATCTCAATTGTACGTCTTAAATTAGGATAATGCCAAACTATGATGAATCGATAAAGGATAAACTTATCATTTGTCGACTCATCAGATAAATCATTTTTGAAAGTTGTGAACATCCCAAGATGAAACTATGGTCAATCAATCTTCATTTATTTTGCTCAATTAATTTTTAGTGTCCATCAAGCACGTTCTTTGTGTGTACAGGCACATGGGGATATTTCAAGAGCAACAATGAACATATTTTTCGTATTCAGCATTGAAAACAGCAAGTAGAATATCAGATTAATAGGGATTATTTTGCAATAACTTACTTAATGTAATTATTCATTGTAGCGAAGTTTTATAAACGGATTACTTTAATTATCAAAGACTTTCAGCAAGTGCAGTTGAGACGCTAAATTGCTAACTGTCTGTAGCATTAGAGAATTATTTCATGTTTTATTAATTGCTCTTTGTCATTGCAAACGATTTCTGCATTTTCACGTTCACTGATATTATGTATATATTTTTTACGAATATTGATATTTAGAGATTTTCCGAAAGAGCACTTTGAGCATATTTAACACACTGAATGAATAAATTATCTTTCAATATTTCAATTTATTATTCGTCATCATAAACAATTGATGTCATCGCGAGAATTTTAGAAATTATGAGCATTGAAATCCAAGCCTGCATATAGCTGCACAGGGAAGTCGTTTAGAAAACAAAAAGTGATATAACTTGATACCAAAATTGAAGTATCCCACGTATTCGACCGATGATAGAAAATGTAATCACTTGAATAAAATATTCCCGACATTACTGTCAATTCGTTACTTAATTAAACTCAATTTCTGCTGATAGCAACATTTGTCATCTATCCGCTTCTGCGCTTGTTCAGTATTTTATGAAGTTCATCATCAAATGATTGATAGTATTTTCTTTAATTTCCAAATGATTTTTACATTCACTGAAATTCCAAATTACTTCTGCATTTTTCTAACAATCTTAGATACTTAGCTTCATAAAGTATATGTAGTACTCTGCTTTCCTTTATCTAAAGCATTCACTCTGAGGACCAATTCTATCACTCAATAAATGACCATTTCAATAGAATTGCTAACAAAAGTAACTGATATTCTGATAACACACCCGGTTTAGAGATTTTTTCGGACAGCAACCTACAGTGTATTTCCTAATAAAGAAAATTTGTCTCATCCTCACCTTGTGAGAAATCTCTCGGTAATGCGGCTCCAGGAAAATACGGTGTGTCGAACATTGTCGGCCGAGGATGAAAGCCAAAGCTCGGGCAGCCTGGAAATGCAGCGGGCATGAAGGCGGGTGCCCCGAGTTGTGTTGGACACATCAACTGAGGAGGTTGTTCAAGGCTTCTTCTCAAAGCGCTACTTGGCTGCGGAGAGGATGCCTCTGATCCCAAAATATTGTCAATTGAGAACCTGTGACCACTACTATTACTCGGTTTGGCCTCGGTCATGTTCATCATTGCCCCGTTGGAGCCAAACAGTTGTCCAGGCATTCCCGCAAACTGTACGAACGGTGAGTGCAGAGGCACCGGATAAATTGGTTTCATGAGTGGACTTGAGACAAGTGGAAATTGGGAAAATATGTTGCTGTCGGGATTATTCATGATTCGAATGTATCTGAAAGACAAAGGATTACATGTCAGCTATTTTAAAGTGAATTTGAAATAATTCGAACTTACCGATCAGAGTTTCAGATTAATTGTTTTTCGTCGAAATCGTGAATAAGTTAACAATCCCGAGCCTTTTATGACAATTGAGCAATCTTATTGTACGCGGATTGGACGGGAGTCGGGCAAATTTTCCCTCGGCTCGTGAGCAGTCTGCGATTTCAACATAAAGAATTGTGACGTTATTTCAATAATCTGAAGTTGCACCAGTAAGGAAATAGCGCAATCTGAGTGAATCAACGAAAATGTGACAATGGAGATATTATAGATGGAGGACAGTTCTTCGATTTCGTCGCATTAAGAAGTTCTGAAGAGATTAGCAAATAGTGTTGACGTTGAAATACGAGTTGCAGTGCGTTTACACTTCCTTTTATGCTTAAGATTTTTGCAAACTGTAAGGGGATTTGATGGCACAAGAGGAGGCCAAAATGGCCTTAATCCTTTCAGTAATCCTTTTATTCTAAGCTTAGTCAGCAGGCGATAATGGCGAGTCCTTGAGCTTCGAAATTAAATGCAACAAAAGCTTTCGTCTTGGTTGGCGGGTTTGTTGATGGGTGATTGAAAACTGCTTTTGTGGTGCTTGAGACGGGGGGACGTCAATCGGGCTTGTCCAGTCAATATGCCAATCAGATGGCGAAAAGATGTTTAAAGATTGAATGTTTTTGAAAGATCTAACGACTTGAAGTCCGCGAACGTGCGAGATGCGGTTTAATGCATCGACAAACACTTTTGACCTAATTCTAAAGTTAAGACTTAATGTATCATTGGCCCATTGGCGGCGCACGAGGCTGTATGCATGTGTAAGATTAGCCACCAATTTCACGATTTAGCCGAACAACAAATATTGCTGTCGGTTTTAGAAGAGCTCAACAAATTATATCGTTTCGTGAAACTCCTTAAATCCTCTCATTCTCTCACATCGTTGTCTAATACTTGCCTATCGCTTCAACTCCGAAGTTTAGCATCGGTTACTGCAAGAAGCATTTGCACAAATAGACAAAACATTTGCGTAATTTGTTGGAATCCAGTAGAGTAATGGACATCAGTTTTAAATCTTGCAAGTCATAATTATGTGATTACTTTTAAGCAAATCTGACAGCACAGTTTGAAATCGTAAAATCTGTTGAAATGTTTAATCATTTCATTTTGAATTATCTTTCTGATGCTTTCATCAAATTTCAAATTTCAAATTTTCAAATTCATCATGAAAAACTCATGTTTATTGAAGTCGAATCAGACAATGTTTATTAAAAATCCAAATAATAATTGATGTGCTTTACAATCAAGTTGCTAAAGTATTGCTGATTCAAAAGGGGCAGTAACTAAGAATATGAAGCTGTCACTACTCTCCGTCAGAGGTTGAGACGGTTGACATGCTCAAGATTTTTCCAGAAGCTATGCACTCCGGATGGGCTTCCTGTGAACATCTTAAGACACTCTCGAGTCTCGAACACATGACCAAAAGACACAAATTCAAGCACTTCACCATGTTGCCACTGAGACCACCTAGAGAAAGTAGAAAGATGTTGTCAGAATTGAACAATTTAAACACGAAAATTTCCCGGCAACAGTCGACCTAACGGTTGCCAAGGCATCTTCGTGCCTAAATTGTTCAAGTCTGAGGACAGTTTCCTATTTTATGTCCAGGCGAACTGGTACTCTGCAATCTTAATGATCAGTAAAAATAAGTAGTAGGGATAACCTGTCGTCTTTTTGGAAAATTATAATTGAATTTAGATCATGCCAGAAAATGCCTCAATATAACTAAATAAACCTCTGAACTCTAGAGACTGTCGCATACTAAGCATACAATGAATGACTCTGCCCACTGATTAATCATTTATTGAATTGTGATATATGGACATGCAGTGCATGTACACATACAAGTTTCTTGCTGATGGAAAGCTCATTTAACAAAAAAGCTGGTTGTTATGTTCATTCATTTGGATGAAAAAGGCAGATAAATTATATTACTTGAATCAACCTCTGAACAAAGCCAGTTTGTATAGAGTTAATTTGTGTAGAGTAGTAATGACGCAAAATTTATTTATCAGTGTATCATCAAGTCGACGCGCTGTTCCAAAAACTAAAAAACTGAAACATGACCACATTCATAACCGTGTAGAACGAAAAACGAATCAAAACGAAGATTTGCCCAAGATAGCATTTTTGAAGCAACACCAGAAAGCGGAGCCAAATGACTTCTTGAGGTCAAGATTGCGAGAAACCCGATGCCATTCTTTCTATCTCAGGATTTTTACTTCATCTTGACAATAAATAGGTTTGTTTACTCACGTGACGAATTACTTCTTCATGCATCCAGACTAAGTTATATACTTAAAAATCAAAATACATTTTCTTATAGATTTCCCCAAGACAGGTAAAGAATAGCACTGCATGTTTTTTTGAATATCTACTGTGTCCGAAGAATAATGATTACGCTGATTTTTTTAGTACTGTTGTCCTTGCTTCAGACTATTACTGATAATTATCTCCATGGGTGTGAAAAACACCCGTGCCAATCTCAATAAAAAGATAAATTTATAAATATTTCCGCCTTTATGGACTCCCGATATGATGGAGAAATTTGGAAAGCACTGCAAGGTAGATTAAATTCAGGGCACTACTAATAACCATAATGAATGTGAAAAGTCAAAAGGAGCACAAAATTGTAAGGACTAAGTAGGGACTGGAAAGGAGAAGGAAGGAATTTTATTTTTTCGATTGTCCACTTCTGTAAATGTGCCGGATCTTAAAATTCATCTCAATTTTCCTGTGAAGATGTGAAAGGGAATGAATCAGAGCAGTATTTTTGTGAAATGTTTCGATGCAAATCACACGGTGTTGAGTTTAATGTAAATACGCACATCCCAGTTGGGTTCTTACACACACGCACTATTCACGAGAATCAAAAGTATTGCTCATCATGATCTAGAAATAATTCGATAAGAATACCACACATTGCGGAATTAGAATATTCTCAATACTAAAATACAAAGCATTTAGGAGTCTCGAAATGATAGTAATCGGCATCTAAACTTAGAAAGATATAGTATTGACTGGGCGCGCTTTACTGTTTTATCTACCGGGCTGCTCATAATTTGAAATGAGTTGAGTCAATTTTATTAAAATGAATCAAAAGTGTATGTATATTATACATATAATATGACACAGTTAATTTGCCGCTTATATATTTCTTGCGGACCGAGTGATCCTAAATCAGCATCACCGGCGGGTTTGGAGTCTTGGACATTGCCGATAAAACGGACCCGGTCGGGTCGGGATTTTTCTGAACGGGAGAGGGATATGCCCATCAACTAGCCTATGTATGTATGCTCCATAGCATGTCATTCTGCTTGTGCGTAGTCTCCGAAGAACACGTGATTAGACAAAGCTTAATTTCTAACTCCTATTTCGCTTACTTTCAAATATTGTTTTCTAAGTTACAAAGCAATTGAAGGAAAAGTCTTCTTTCTTAGCGTTTAAATAAACAATGTCACAGATTTGGATTGCTTGTGTCGTGTACGCACCACAGAATTAGATTCTGTGGTAGGCACATACATGCAAAATAACCACAAACGGATGTCATTATAGCCGCGGTTGTCCGGAGAAATTTTAGTCCGAGTAGCTCACTTTTAAAACATGCAAATTATTCAATGCATATGTACAAAGGAAAACACAAGATAATTAGTTATAACATCAATATACACGTACATTGAATTATTAAAGTTATTCACTTTCATCACACAATAAATAAAAACGCTATCAAATAATGAATTTTGGAAAGGCTACGAATAACAACGGAAGTAATAAAAAAGGTGGAAAATGCTGCTAAGAGATATAGAAAATTGTGGATGATCTTCCCCTCTATCGATGACTCTCAGAAGCAAGAAAATAAAACCGAATATATTTCATATTATTGGGGAAAGTCTGCAAATCACAACAAGCAGACCACCTAAATTATGGCGAAATTCAATCGAGTCTCATGCTTTCCAATAGCATTGCACAACACATCATTCGAGAGCTTGCATTCTCAGCTTTCAAAAGAGTCATGATAAACTTGTATCCGCTGTGGTGTTCGCTGGACAGCGGTCAAAATATGAAAATGGCTCAATCTACAAATCGCAATTGTTCAATAAGAAGAAAAGTAAGTATGATGATGAATCTCCGCGAGGAGAAAGAGCATTTTTGGGGTTTTCCTTTGATATATTGGTCATTGAAGTCTGTGGATAAGGAAAGAAATAGTGATACCTTAAAGCTATCACAAAATCGTGACTCTAGCGGCTGAAAATATCACAGTGCTTTGCTGCACGGAGGCACACAACTACAATTAGCGAAGGCGTGTCTTTGTTCTCTCACTGCAACATGCTCACTATTGATGTTCGTCCATTCATTGAATACAATTTTGAGAAAATGTCAAAGAAGTTTGCATTAATCAATTTATTTATTTATTTTATTTAGTATAAGAAGGAACCACTGAGATTATTGGAGTAGAACTTATATATTCACACTCCTTCAGGGGTGTAGTGGAGGGGTAACGCGGTATAACGCCGTTATACTTCCTAAGATTCTGGCCGAATCAGCGTTATACTTCCAAAGGTCATCAAATTAACGCATATATAAAAAAGAAGAATGAAATGAAGAATAAAATGGCTTCATTATTACTTGGATTCATGTGGAAGTCCTTCAATGATATAGTAATCGCCGAAAGAGGATGAGAGCGGTTGAAATTTCTGAAAGGGCGATTATGTAGCTCTCGTTATGGACAATAGTGGCACGAATATGCGTTTTTCAGCTGATACACTAAAAATCGAAAGACTTGTCACCCTTGCGCATTAGTTAACATTGCATGTGCGACAAGTCTTTTGGCTTTTAGTGTATATACATGTCAAATTTAGCGTTATACTTCCCAAAATTCAGCTTAATTTTTAGCTCTTAGCGTTATACTTCCTAAGAATTTACGACTACACCCCTGCACTCCTTACATCGCAAGGATTCTGAAGATACAAAAACATTAACATTTTTGGTGAAAAGTAAGAGGATGACATTTTCAGCCAATAGAGTCACGATATTGTGATGACGTTGCGGTATTGCTGTGTAACACGATTGGAAGGTTTGAGAATCGATTGAATTTCGATATATAGTTTCGGTGATCCGTTTTTTCAATCGAGCTACATATGTATACTTCTACATGCATACGCTTCTACATGCGGAACACTAACATGATACGAAATAATAAAGCTCAACCCGACTATAGAAAGAAAAACGATCGTCATTATTAAAAGCTAGAAGCCGTAACGATTTTGCATAGTTACGATCTATTGCCATACCCGTTTCAAATACCGTGGTATCCATCATCAGTGGCGATAGTACAACAAAAACGGACAGGGTTGTATACAATTTTGGAGTCGATGATGAACACATTTAAAAAAGGACCCGGACCGTCGCAAGGCAAGAACACAAATTAAAATCGCTAGTGGGCATAGAAAAAAGAATGAGCCACACATTGACAGAGAAATATCTGTCATCAAACATAGAAATAGAATTGGTCACCAACTAAATTAAACGTAAAAGTTCGGATGATGTTTGATTGTTCATGAGGTTTTGGCGTGATTTCATGATGAGTGATTCTGCTATTTTTGTGTGTTTTGTTTTTGTTAATATTTTGAAGTTTCTGTCATTAGGTGGATGGATATGCTTAGAAATTTCTGACGCTGGTTTCCCTGTAACATGCTCTCGAATTCTTTTTTGCAATTGTCGTCGAATTTCTCCGATGTTACGATCGGGGCATCGTTCACAAAAGTATTTGAACACAACTGAAGAGGACTCTTCGAACTTAATGCGATCTTTGTTGCGGATTAAGTTTTGACTTTTCCAAATATTGAAGGCTACTATAATTTTGCTGTTTTTCAAAATTTTATAGATTTTGTGAGTCCAAAATTGTATATAACCCTGCCCGTTTGTTGTACTATCGCCACTGATGATGGATACCACGGTATTTGAAACCAGTATGGCAATAAATCGCAACCATGCAAAAACGATCGTGTTCGTGTCACATGCATAGACATGTAGACAAATAGAGCCAAAAGTTGTATCATAAATATATACAGTATACAATGTAAATGTGATGTATCGATATCAACTTTATTCTAGGTGTATGAATGCAAAAATATTAACTGTCTCCTCTGATATGTTCTCATTGGTCGAACTTTTAATGAACAATTCAATAATGGACATCTATAGAATATGAGGCAATAATTTGAAATTCTGCTCATGGTACTCTGCATAACAGCAACTGTGAATAACAAGAGGGTTAAGTCGATTGGAAGTCGTCTATATTTATGAGATCAACGCCTTTATTCCATCATATGTCTAAAGACAACAATGCGAATCCCCTTCTTTGGAATAATGGAAACAAAGAGGGGAATAGTCATCAAAACTCTTTCGGACGTAGCTCACAGGCGAGCTAGAGCGTCGGTTGAGATAAAAACAAATCCAATGGAAACAATCGGCATCTCACTGGGTGATTTACTGGGGCATCAGTTGGTGAAGTAACACAATACCATGAAGTCTCAACACAAAATCAGTTGGTTCATGGAGTATTAACGAGTATTATTCAGCTAATTATGTTTAGCTACTTGTAGAAAGGCAAGTTTAGATTACTCTGCTCATAACACCCGAGGTAGGAGATGACCAGATTGATTTCTGCCGTATTCTACACGATCAAGGCATCGAATATTCAAAATATTTTGTAATAAGAATGCAACAGAGAATAATCTCCGATGAAACGTGTGAAAGAATTAGTACCGTCCGAAATAGTCCGTTAATTACCACCGCTAATGCGTGATGATGTGAGCAATATGACCATAAGCTCCTGAACGCTATGGTAGTATCAATATTGTGAATAATGAAAGCCTTATCACTTAAGATGATGCGATTAATTTCAACAACAGCAATCACGCGAATGTGTCGAATGCGATTAGATACAAGAGTATAAATATAGATCGGACATACGGATTGAAGCGTTGGTAATCAGATTAAATTTATTTGATTTGCAATATAAAACGGACTGCAGACTATCAGCGAAAGCAGAAGTCATGCCGACTGGTTCAACGCCTGTTATATAATTTACCGGCTAATCATATATCTCGCGTTGATGCCTTTATCAAATTCAATTGAGATACCATGAAGGAGCATGATGCTATGACCTAGATAGACATCTCACAGGGCTGAGAGATCATGAAATCCTAATAGCCAAAAACAGAGTTTCTGATATCATTGTTTTTATTATCAAATTTTTCATTGAAATTTCCATTATAAACTTTTTTTCATTAGATATCTATCTTCATCATAATATACCACAGTCCTTTGCTGCAGGCGGTTTTGATGACGCCAGACTCTTCGGTCATCAAAAATTAAGATCTTACGTGCTTAAATAAACTCAATAGGTGCACGAAAAATAGGAAATAGGGGTGCTATTTAATTACATTCAGTGTCACATTTTATTTGAATTTTTACCATAACAATAAAAAAAATCATCATTCGCACTCAATAATCAAAAATTAAAAATTAGAAGAATTTCTCTGGTAATAGATTAAATGTGAATATCATTGCACGCACCTAATTCTAATAAGATGAACTTATAGAAGGCACAAGATGCCGAAGGACTGTCAACGTTTAATCTCTTGAGCGTTCTATGAAATCTGTCGTAAACGAAAATGATCAATGATGAGCAATTTTGAGCAAGGAGAATGGAGGAGAAATATCGTGAGCTGGTCAGACAGACACTGCAGCTTTTTCTATAATAAAAATCACAGAAAAATTCCGCTAACATTCGTTTTTCATAAAAACGACACCACATCAAAAGTGTCAAAACTCAAGTTTGTGACAAAAGTTTCAAAAACCTTATCATGCACAATGATGATCAAAGTTATTTCTAGCATGGAATCCTACATACAAATCGAGGATTGCCATGCTTTGCAATTTTTAGCTTCAACAGTCTGCGGGTGTAAAGCAATACCGTTGGACCAAGAAGACATGCAAGCATGCTCCGTAACAAAAATCATGGACATTTACGATGTCGCTTCATCATTTGTCGCGTGATTTTCAGGGAAGGAAATTCTTAGCGCTGCACATGTGCATCGATTGCTTTCATACGAGTACATGGCGCTCTTAATTCGAGACCTTGTAGTCGCGTCAAAATTGGTCTTAATGGGAGACGATGCATGTTTTTCTGAAATTATGACTTAATTGGCAGACGTTTACGACCGAAATTCTTCTTTTGATCTTGTGATTATCATTGTTTCAAATTGCAACCGCATGTCATGCCTCACGATTTCCATTATTGAGGTTTTATTGCAAAATATAGAAGGGCTATTATTATTATTATATTAGTACGACGCATAATAAATCAGGAAGTATTTATCGCTTCAGATAATAAGTTAATAGCAAGTTGACGCCCCCGAGCTGTGAGTCGTTTTGTTCCACCAGGACGATAAATGATACCAATGCTATAGATATGACAAATATGTGATGTATTTTGAAGTCGAACAACAGTAGCATAGAGATAAGCAGATGGAAAACACATTTATGTTTATTTATTTCTATGCATGTGTTGAAAAGTTGATATTACCACAGCCATCAGAGCACATAAGCATTACTTTGCAGCTACTGTTCGGCTTAAAAGTCCTTGCGGTCAACAATTTGCAGTTCATGATGAACGTTTATGCTGCAAAATATTTTTGCAATGATTTTGCTTTCTCTATGTATTATTTTGATTGTAATCACGTTGAATATCCTTGACAAGTGCCTAAGTATTTCTAAGTATGGCCATTTGCCATAGACTTCTTAATGTCATGGTAGGGCCGACAATTAGGACGCTAGGATATCTAGCATCTTCCAGATAGAGATGTATGCATAGAAGTAAATAACCTTCACTCGATTAAAAAGTCCTTTTCACACAGACGTTGCTACGATGGAGGCCATGCCATTTGTCATGCCTTTTCAGGACTCTGAGCGACATCGTTCCTCGTCCTGAAAGTTGACATTTTAATCTTCGTGAAAATAATTATCTCATCTCAAAAATGCATCGATTTCCAGTTATCAGCTCTTGTCTTGAAGACCTGCACTTATCACTATTTGTCTCAGGGGAAGGCACGATGCAATATGCATTATGAATAATTATACTAATTAATAATCATATACTTTCCACCTCGTTATGATGACTGATATTACGCATGCTCTATACACACCACTTATAAATACATTTTCATATTTCAATAAATGAGCAAATTACACAAGCTTCTGTAGTATACTGATGGTGTTCTGAAAAGTTTAGTGGTATAATTAATATACAGACCTACAAATCTTATTGATATACTTGATGCAAATCTATTTTTCAACGTGTGCGAATTCATTGCAAGTATAAGAGAAGAACTTACAATATTCGAAATTTAGAAAAATGATTATTTGAACTTCTAAAAGCTATTTAGAGTAACAAGATCAATTTGGAATGCAGCACCGAAAGCATGATCGGAAAGAGCATAGCACGTTGAACGAGTGTTATTATTTTCATGAAATTCTCTCGACCATTTAAGCAACAATTACGAAACATAAAAAAATGATGGTTTGAGGTTCAGAATGTTATTTATAGTAACAAGCGAAATAGACAACCCATTATGTCATCTCCTATAAGATAGGCCCCTAATAGTTTAGGACATCTGAAGGGGAGTTCCATATCCCCCTCCTTGATATCGGTACTTTACGATACGACAAAGTCTGAGGCAGACAGAGTTATGAATGTCATGACTTTATAACAACTGAAAATCGCATGTGCACTTTAGAATTTTTTAATCAAACCAATGCTTGTTTAGAAATGTCGCGATTGATATCGATCAGTTTGTGCAGAGAGAGAGAGAGCTAGATGTGAGTTACAGTGTATAATGTTCTACACTGCAGGAAGATTCTCTTCGTCTTGCTGGTTTTGTTAATTACGTGTATTTTTGAAAATAAAATTGTAACATTTGTTAAACATTGAAAAATTAACAATAGTTAAGCATTTATTGACTTATTAGTTCAAAATATGAATGCCTACTAATGTGTCATGTGTTTGACGCTGATAAGCAAGCATAACTTGATTAATATTTGAAATTCAAATTCTTTTAATTACAACAGTTAGAAATAGAATTCACATCTATGCCCTCAACATATTGTGTATGTTATACATATGAAGCAATAACTCATAAAAGTCATCATTTAGTATCATGAGCTTTTAAAAAAAATATCAATAAATTGATGAATTGTGATTTGCCCAATCGTGATGTCAAAATTGATGATAGGAAAATGTTGCCAAAACATGTTGCAAGCCTGAAGTAACATGTGTTTAGCCAATTTGAGATTTATTTCTAAAAGGCTAAACGTAGATCTGTCAATGAACTTTCATGGTCGACATCACGCGAAATATGCATACCGTACTGTTGGACATTTGTTCTATTGGACAAAATTTGTGCGACAAATAATTGACATCGTGGCTAACACAGCGGTTGAACATCGGTTGTTACAAGTATTCAAACGAAAAGAGCATTCTCTACATCGAAAATTATTAATCGCAGCTATGTTCAGCTTTTCTTGCAGGTACATCATTGCGATTTTTCATTAAAGTAGACGATATTGAAAATGCTTCAAATCAAATTCAGTGGATAGTGGACGCGTATATCACCATTGTCTCAGAAAATGAGTAAGTATCAAGCATCAATGATGGAATTATTAACTTTCTTCCCAAAGAATGAATTTCTTTGATCCGGCAAATCACCTTGATGCCATTTGCTCGGGCATGCTATTAATTGTTTGTATTAAAATTTGTTCCTCCGCCGGAGCTGTCAATATGAGGATTTGTATGGATTTATCTCACTTTTAATTCCATTATAGACCTGATTGTCCCGTGTATAGGTCACTGGCGATCTTCTTTTTGATGACTTAGTTTCGTATAAAGTTTGCTATAAGGTTTAATGCCTTCCTGGAACTTTGATATTCGTATCTATAACGCCACGAAATCCACATTAATCTCTGAAATCTTTTAACGCCGACACCTCGCCAACAGAATGTCTAAATCTCATTTTCATGAACAGTCTTCCGTTGAAATTTCGCTTTCCCTTCACTAATTCCTTTATGCATGAATTTGGAGAATGTTGACAAAAATTCACACAAAATGAGTTTTTCAAAATCAAAATTACATAAACAGGCAGTTACACAAATATGCATACCATTGTCTGTAGTAGAACTGAACTTCCCTATTATATTTTATCTTGCCTATCGAGAAGATGATGTTTTCTTCAAATTCTCTTACATGCATTATCAGAGGAAGATGTCCTCATCAGACTGGAACAATTCAAGCACTTAAAGCTTTGGCAGAGGCAGATTCTGCGTTTCCCCTAACAATAGCTCGTCAGTGCGACTTGGAGTGGTCCAAGCTATCATCTTGCATATAGAATGGCTGAACACGCTGAAGATACACAAGAAGCTGCTCTGCGACTATTCATCTTGGTATTTCTGTGCGACTGATGCAACGTATATCAGCAAAATGTGCGGAAATATTATCAACCTCTGTGCCGCCTGCCCTCTTATTGTATTTGTCTTGTCTATCTACCTAAGGCGAAGTTTGTGTAAAGGCGGATTACATATTTATCACACAACGATTGCATCTTTATGGGATTCGAGGATGAACAGGATCTGTTTACTTGTGGGAACTGAAAAGGCAAAGATTGATGTACAGGATTTGTTTACAAGTGCGGATCGCAAAAAGCATACTGTATTTATTGATGGGATGAGTTGAATGACAGGATGAGTTTACATGTGGGAAACGTAGCAATTGAATGATGTCTGATTTATCTTTGTGACATATCTTTCAAGACATATCATTACCTATTCAGTATTTTGTCAGCCACTATGTATGGGACCCCGCTCGTCTGTGTTTGAGTGTTCAGGTTAGGGATCGAAACACAACTAGACGAGTACCTGCTGATGACTGACGGACTCCAGTATTATTATCATCCTATTATGTTTTATATCCCTTAATCGGTAACTGAAGTAGTGGTCGATGTATTGTAATTCAAATGAAGAAATGTGGGATTACATGAAGTATTATAGACGGATGAAGAAACTGGCGTTAACAAATTCAAGTGAAGAAATAGTATTTTCCATGTGTAGTCTTAGGGATAATGTGTATAGTTTCATTGCTTTCGGTGTAGTAGAGTGTCATTGTAGTTCTATTGTTTACCTCCATTTTCCACTTTCCACTTATCCATTCTCACCATTATCCACCATGTGTAGTGTCAGATGTAGTTCACTTGTAATCGGTGTAGTAGCATCGTTGTATTTCTATGTTTTACCTTCATTTTTCCAATTTTTATTCATTGGCTTCCTGTTGTTTTATAATATCCATTTTTAATTTCCTTAACCTATGGTGACCATTGTCCTTTTCTATTTCCACTACCTGCATCTGTAGTCGGTACAGTATATTAGACGTCTGTTTTGAACGTGTATGTGGCAGTGTTTGGAATCTATGGTATTAGTATATCAACAGTAAGAATGAGTAGTGTTACAAGTCTTAAGATTTCCATTTTACCAGATATTGGGCCAAAGCTGATCAATTTTAATTCGTTGTCACGAGAAAACTCCATTGAGTTCTTTTAAGAACTGATTAATCCAATGGTTACAGTAGCATTGCCTTTGTACACTTGCGGATTGGAGAACGCCATCAGTTCTCATAAGAACTACTTTAACTAATAATTTAAATTAGTAAGCATTATATTCTATTATAAATGGCTGCTGGGATGATTTTCATCATCGTATGAGAATATACACTATCTATAAGCTCTACTAAAGTATAGCCTATCTAACATGAATAGTTCTCAATGACTTATTCCATTTGTTTCAATTATTTTGAATGGTTGATGATTGTTGGCTGATGAAAGGAGCACAGTTCTTCATAAAGTCTTCATTTATTTGAGTAATTTGCATTTTCAGTTGTGTCTTCATCATTTTTGCATCATTTCCATAATTCTGTCATAACATGAGCCAATTGGCGTAAAGCTAGCAGACAAAATGTGCCTGACATATTAAATAATTTTTCAAAGCAAAATTGATTATAATTCTGTGTTTGGTGTTCCTGAAATTTACAAAAACGGTCTATAACTTTTGTTGTATCAATAATTCAATTTCTGGTCAAACTTTAAGATAACTGTCATGTTTGCTTTCAAAGTGACCTGTTTACTATGCTAACAAAGATGGAATCATCTACAAAATCGATCTTTTACATTTCCACTGAATTCGATTTTAGACGATGTTTTTGCTCTTCAATGCTTGGATTTTATTTTCAAAACGTTCAATATTACATGGATTGATTTGCTTTAAAAATAATTGTCATCGAATTTCGCACAAATATTTTTCACATCCTTCCTTTACATAGTAAACAATGATAGTCAAGTTTCTCATACGATATTTATTTATATGTCTCAAGTTAATAGTCAGACTTCAAGCCTGTTCATTTAGAACTTGAAGGAATCCGAAAAACAGGGAGAGAACGAGAGGTTAGAACAAAATCATAACATTTTTGACTCCTCAACAAGTCTTCTCACAACAATGGAATCAAACAAATAGAATATTGCTACTGCAGCTACATCAAACACTCTCGACCTTGATCTTGTGCGATGATTAAGTTCCATTTCAAATGTGTCATCTTTGAATCAACACACATTCTTCAAATGATTAATAAGACATCGAAATTAAAAATTCCAAAACTTTTATCGTCCATTGACTTCTGCTTCACACAGCAGAAGCTGTCAAAAATCGCCATTGCAACTAAATCTGGCTGCGGAATCAATCAATTGCAACACTCAATTAATTGCAAATATTTATGTCAGCAATCAATTAATCCACATGTAAACTTTTTCATTATCCGTGGAAGGTACAGGCACCGATTTATTATCTTACATGATCTCAAAGTAGTGACATACGAGAAAAATTAAGGAAAATTATGCTTTCAATCTACATATAAATGCCATTATTTGATGTCAGTTTTAATTTAGCTGCAATGGTTGGATTTTTGGCTATTCAAATAACCCCTGAAGTCGAACAGCGAGTTAGCCTGTAGCATGAAATATAGTAAATATGTAGTGTAGCTAATATTTGGCTATGTTACAGTAGCTACATTCATAACTTGACTTAGATGTTGATATACAGGTGTTGCAGCAATGTTCGATTTTTATTCAAGCCCTACTTAAATTGCTGTTGCCTTGAAATTGATCACAGGATTATACATATCATTTGTAAGTCAAAATTAATCTTGTTGTTACAGCTTTGTATGTCTGTTTTGATGTTCATTCAAGTTTTCGATTTTCGCAATGGATGTGAAAAATTCAATGGATGAGATAAAAACGCGAACTTAAAGAATTTAAAGGGAACATTACATTATTAAATAAACGATTCAAATGATGTTAGGCATTAACAAAGATGTGGGCATACAAGGCTCGGACAGCAAGATCAAAATCGATTTACAAATGCAATAAAGAACACATTCAAGGGAACTGAAACTTTATATCATCTTCTTTGTGTGCGCAAATTTGAATAAAGCTTAGAAAATTAGGCAGAGTTGTCACGAATAATTTATTTGTCTTGGCCACGCTGTGTCTCATAGAGATTCTGACGCCTTCAACGGTAGAATCCCTATGAGACGCAGCGTGGACAAGACAAATAAATTATTCGTAACAAATGATCCCAATTTTCCAAACTATATATTAATCGTTTTATATAAATATGATTTGAATACAAATTGAGCCTTTAGCTATGACACCTTGTATTATTGCAGACATGAAGTCGTGCACAATAGGTCATCTGCCTTCTATATAAGATGTACTGAACAGTGCACCAAATATCTAAGATCTAAAATCCTGTAAGTGATCAGTTTAGAAATATAATGTCAAAATATCTGTTCTTAGAAACATCCCATGACAGCATAGCTTAGTGTTTCATGATAAAACTTCATGATCAATTGTTTGTTCATTGATTGTAAGCCCTTTACATGTGCAACAAACAGAGAAATTTTCACAAATTTCATATTTCAACTTCATCAAACTTCCATAGTTTCCATAGAAAATTATGAACCTCTGCAGATTTCATAGATGAGGTTTGATTTTTCGGCATCATATAGAAATTATGAACCTATACAGTGTTCCGGTCATAATCTGGATATAATTGCATGTACCTCCAAATCATTTATCAAGATAGGCTTAGATCAGACACGTGCAATCAGCATACTAAGTTAATTTTTTGATTATTCATTAAATACTACTTTTAAAACATTGGTGACGTTTCGTGTAAGTATAGCAGTAATATAGCAGCATAGTGCTGCCTTTGAAAAATGTACGCGGAGTTGTGGTAACGTTTATTAATGTGAGACAATTATATCTGTTGAGGATTCCCAATGAAAAATTGAATTTATTTGCAGCTTTACATGTATTATCAGAGTTTTCAACCTAGGATGCAACTCAATATTTTACATTTCTGTGTAAGCAACACACGCGACTTCAGATTAGTTAGATGATATTTTATGCTACATGACTTTCCAATTGTTGGTAGAATTTGTGTGTGATATTCATTATGAAAATTAATATAAAACGATCTGCTGAAGAAAAATCTAAAAACATCCCTATGCGTGTTTATCGATAATTTCCTAATCATTTCATCGTCAAGAATTCAATATCAACATCATCAATAAGTTGAAGCTTGTCATTTTTCAGTTCGATGAATAACTTACATTTTAGATTTAATGAAATATGTCAGTATTTAGGCTTGAATTTTCAGTGTCAATCATTTTCAATTCGTCAAACTGGAATCTTAATAGATTTAAAACTTCGTAAGTCAAGCGAAAATTTGCATGCCAAATGTAATAATTGATGAAGCAGAATATAATTAAGACTAATTCTCTCGCTCTACAGACTCTGAAAATGGTTGATTAGCTCAAATTTGCACCAGCTTTCGCATACACCAAGATACTTTCTGTTGAACCGTCTTTATGTTTAAATAATTTGCGAATCAATCTGTAAATATAGGGTACAAGTAATGAAATAATTTGAGCTAGTGAACAGGTGGGAGTTAGTTTCGGAAATGTTGAATTTGTTAAGTTTAACATAGCTACACAATAATTTGAATAAAGTAGCTGCTTCTCAAAAAGTTTCAACCAAGTGAGACTTATAATGCATAGCCCAAATATGTCCAAGGGAATTCCCATTAATCTTTTGAGTTCTATTCTTATCTTCAATCCATGCACTTGATTCGACAAAACTAAGTAAACGTGGAAAATTCTACTATCAGTAAAAGTTAAACATGCTTAAATCCATCTCCACGGGATAATCCTCCAAGTTCATTATATTTGATTTACTATTCATGAATTAGCAAATATTTAGGGTCAATTTATTTCATAAATGTCCTCATAAAACTTTCCATAGCTTTGTGAATTGCAATCTTATAAATTCAGCTAGTTTGGTTCTATGAATAATAACCATGTTGATAATAAATATGACACATTGTGTTTTAGATTTTAAAAAGTTCTTGCTTCATGATTCACAGAGTTCAAGGAGACTGCATGAGAACAGCTGACAACAATAAGAAGCTGTAAGATTGCGGTGCTCTTCAAATTAGCGATGGTTTCTAGGCTGTAAATTAAATGATCAAATTCAACAAATGCCGCATTTTGGATAAATGATGATTTGCATGCAAACGAGATATTTATTTATTCTACACATCAGCTGTATACAGCAATTTAGATAATTAAGTTCTTGTATCCGAATCCGGATCTATAGGCTAGTGCGTAGAATAAGGTGAGAGGATTCTATACAGTGAACAAATCTAGCAAACTCGTTTGATGTATCAGTGTCGCAGCTAGAGTTTCACAAAAATAAGGATTTTTTATTCAAAATAACGAATAGAATAATCTGTGATTGAATATTATTCGACTTTTCTGTGTAGTTATGGCTCTTGAGCCGTCGAAAACAGCAATTAACAAACCATAGGTTTAGTTCATCATCAGGGAAATCACAAAGATACGGAATGATCGCATACCAACAGTAATACTTGTCATGCGATAGTTTACGCATAATTGTGTACATACTAATAAGCAACGATTGTCATTTAATGTCCTCAATTGTTCTTGCTTCCGAGGAAATATTGGCGAAGACAGCATAGATCGTCGATCACACAATCGTTGAGACAGCTGCGGAGCTTCGTGACAAAAACATCTACAGCCGAAAACGCTCTCTCCGCCTCAACGCCTGTGGGTGTTATGTCCTTCAAAGATTTGAAGAGCTTTTCTCATAGATGGTTTTTCCAAAGTGGCAGGCCGGTCACCAGCGGATTGAAAACTAGAAAATTCTCTTTTTGGAGTTTCTCTTTGGAAGCTCTTTTGGAATTCTCTTTTGGTTGAAGGAGTCTGACGTTGTTTCGATACCGGCGCTGAATGTTGCAGTTGCCCACTTTGATAGATCAATTTTTTTCGGTTTTATGAATGAGGCTTGTGCTCTGGTGTAGGAACAGTCATCTGGTCAAAACTAAAGTGCTTTAATATAAATTTCACTTAGATGATTTGGGATGAAAAGAAATGAGATTTGAAAATATTTTTACTGTCGAAGTTGGGCTCTATCTTATTGTGACATTTCATGTAGATACTGTACATTAAAAAGATACATAACTTTTCAAGAGTATTTTTCGCTCATAATCAATCTGTTTTGCTGGCTGAATGAAAGAGGAAAATCATTCGAGGGAAAAATATTCGTCGAATAAAATAAGAATAAGAATCTTAAGCTTTTGTCCCCGGCCAAAGACCCTAGTCGCAGCACATGGTACGTGTGAGTGAGAAGACAATCAAACAGTCATGCCGTGGTTCTTGTTATTTCCTATGTAAGGGTTCATGTGCCAATTTTCATGCACGAATCCATGTCTTCCGACGCGCAGCGGCGAGGTTAGGTGTAGAGGGTGTACAGAGGGCTACCATGCAAAAAAACATAGAGAAGAGTTTTCTTGCTAAAAAACCCGTCATCCTCCTTGCTTATGATTTTTTCAACACAATAATAGACGATGCAGAATTTACTATACAACCTAATAAATGATGGATTAGCAAAACTACCAGCGCTCAGAAGTATATTCTACAGATGTTTAGATTTATTTGATAGTCAATAATTGTAGGCTACATCCATGCAATGTTTACTAACCCATCTTCTGTATCTTAACGAGATGCACAAGTGCTGCATGTTGTACTTGTAAGAGCTTTCTATGAAGAATAAGGTTGTTTTATCAAAGAAGTGTACAGTTTTAAATTTCGTTTTCAAAACAGGTTCCTAAAACAAGTCGTGTCTTCCCAACAAACCCTTATTTTGATCGCAGTCACTGATAGACATGATTGATACAGTCCTGTTAATTGGCTGTAGATGAATGAGGTTTTGATTCACGGCCAATAAGCAGAGTGAATGCAGATTAGTCAGCATCTATCTGTCTATGGATTACAAAACAGTATTTCAGGTTGTCTCTTCATTTGATAGGTCTGTCAATTGAAAAATATGCAAAATGAGGAATACAAAGCAATAAAAACCTCTAAAGCTGAAGAGCATCGGTTTTTTTGCTTTAGGGCATTTAAAAAAGTAACTTTAAGCTCTAGTTTTGACCATTCCTGTTGACGCGAAAACTTATCAAAGTATATAAAGCATCAAATTAAATCGACTTAACTTTATAAGATTTGCAGCTGCATTTTATTAGTTTGCTACTGGGCTTCCATGGAAGTTTTCCAAAACAATAGCGGCAGAAAGCCGCTGTTGCATCAAATGAACAATAAAATGCATAATTCAATCTGAGACCTGCTTTAGTAAGACGTATGCATGACCGCGCGTAACATGCACTGCTGCCAAAATCGCAATCATCATTAGAAGATGAAATTTCAAATGGAACGTTGAATAGATATGAAAATAGTCTTTTTTCATTCTTCTCTTGATATGAAAAGCAAAGTAAAGCAGAAAAGTCTTCGGAAATTGAACAGACACACTGGGTAGGAATGAATCTATAGTAATTTCACAGGTTGCCATATTTATTGACCAGGCTTGCGATAAGATTCATTCATTAGTGTCTATTTATAGTTCCAATATGAGGCCATCAAATGCAGCAATTCACCTTCTCAATGAAGTCTTGCAGAATGTAATTCAGTGGGCTATGACTATCGTCTTGGCATTGAAAATTCAAATAGGTCGTATAAGGTCTAAGCATCTTCAAATATTTTTTAACTGATCAAAATTATGAATATGCTGACTTGCTTATTTTGTAAACACTAATTCAGATATTCTGTTAACATGATTTTGCAAATATTGCGACTCTTCCCATTTCACTAGGTATAGAGGAATTTATTTTGCTGTGGCCTTTCGTGCATCTTCCTTGGCGATAAATTATATTTCCATTTACATTCTGCTATGCGAATGCTTTCTGTTTATACATGTACAATTGCTTTATATTGCAAAAAACAAATTGTTGACATTCAATTGTTAAATTCTAAAATAGCTATAAAATTAAAAATGGATTTTACCATATAGTTGAAGTGATTAGTTTATTTACATTATATTTTATTAATCAGATTTAACAGGAGCTTTTGATAGATGTTCGTCTCTAAAATTTCATTATTTGTGTAGCGTAAATTTCATATTTTATTGCAAATATTTTTACTCTCATGTTGCAAGCATTGAATATGATTTTGCATTTTATTAACCGTGACTTTGATGATCTTTATCGCTGCTTTTAGTTGTACAGAGTAGACCATGATGAAAAGAGATTGCAAAGTGTAAGCTTGCATTTGCGTGTGATAATTGAATTGTAATTTCCTTAAATTAAAAAACTTTTTTCCTCTGTTGAGATGTATTTGGCATATTATAAACTAAGTGATTCAAAGCTGCTTTTAAAGCTCCTCTGGCAACGTGCGTTGAGGACAGCTGTCATTCATTGACATTCGTGAGACGTTATGTCGATAGTACGAAGAATTAACAGCATCCATCAAAATGTAATCACGTTCCTCTTGTCTTTGAGCAACCATTAGAGCAGTTAGTACCGCATCATGCACAGACAAAAACGTCTTACGTGGACTAACCCCTGACCGGAGAGAATCATTGAATAGAACAGATCTGACAGCTGCGCGAACATTGGCCAAGTATACGGCGATTCCAGCTTCTTTGTAATCCGCAATGCACTGATTTAAGGTTCGTACACCGACAGAATCAATGAAACTGCAGGTAGAAAAATCGAAAATTATGTGATGTACTTCATTTCTAGTTGATACATGGGTTTGAGGAGAAGATGTCTGAATCAATGGTGTGGTTTCATCCATTACTACAAACTTTTGATCATGATAGTCAGCTTCAATCACTCGAAGGGTATCTCGCAATTTTTCAATTTTATTGAAAAATTTTAGACGACCTCGAATGATTTTATACGGATTACAGTTCGATTGTTTGTACAAAGATTTTCGAAAATGATCAGCAGAAGCAAAATACAAGGAACCTTCGAATCTGAAAATTCGAATTCCTTCCAATGTTACCGCTTCAGGTGTTATGACACGATTTTTATACAGATCCGTCGATGGAATGCGTCCCAATTCGCACACATAAGGCCATTGAGTCCGAAAAACAACAGTCAAGAGCGAAAATGTAACACCAATTAACAGTCCTATATCCACATCGAGAATGAAAACTGCAATCCATGTCGTCATCCACAACAAAAAATCTATCTTGCTGACTCGCCAAAGAGCTTTCAAATCACCAAATTGTAGCAGAATATTCTTCAAGTTGACTAGAATGATGGCTGAAAGTAAACAGTCTGGTGCAGCTTGAAACAAAAATCCGAGAAAGAGAATGACCTTGAGCACAATTAAACTGGCAACAACGTTTGCCAATTGTGATACCCCACCAAGAGAGTCGTGTAACTCCGAGACAGACATCGAAGCTGTAGCAACAAAACCATGGAAGAATGATTGAGCGCAATTCATAAAGCCAAATGCGAACACTTCTTGGTTGCCATTTACCTCATAGTCATGCTTCAATGCCAAGCGCTTTGAAATTGAGTAGCCAATGGCAAAAGATACGATAGCAGAGGTAAAGGAAACATCGAGTATTTGAGGAATTATTTTTGGACTTGGAAGCTCCGGTGGCTGAAACCCCGGTTGGAAGGGACCGACAACTTCAACGTTCCAGCGATTCGCTGCGTCCGTCAGATACGAAAACAAGATCACCACTGTCATCACAAACAATTCTCCGGGTAATGGAAGCTTCAGACGACATTTTTTATTGATGAATTTAAATAAAGAAAGAAAAATAATTGAGAACAAAGAAATAGTCATTGTAGCAAGATTGATATTTTGAATATTTTTAAAGAAATTATAAATTGTAAGTGGGGATTTAAACCAACCAGTTGCGTTGATGTCAGAATGTCCACAAACATCTTTCAGGAGACTGATGACTACTTGACAAGCAGCTCCAGTTGTGAATCCGCCCACTAAGGGGTCAGATAAGTAGTTAGTGATAAAACCCAGTTTAAATATCCCCAACGTCATCTGTATTACACCGGCCATCATAGTTATTGGAATAGCCACTTGCACTGCGGCGCGTTCATATAAAGTTCCACCTCCATTGATAGTTGAGTGATTAAATCCAAAATTCGTATGCAAATAGCGATCAATTCCAGATCCGAGCATAAGTGACAGGACTCCTTGTGCACCGGTAACCATGTGATTTGATCCACCGAAGATGACATAGAACAGTGCGGAGAAAAATGCTGTGTAGAGTCCTAGTGTTGGTGGAAGCTTCGCTAGAAAGGCATAAGCCATACTTTGAGGAATTCGCATGACAGCTGTGGTTATCCCTGATACGATATCCAACCCAATATCTCGCTTCCATTTATAATGTCGCAACACATTAACAATTGGGAAAAAATCTAACAAAAGTTGTTTGCATTTCAATGCAGGCACCTTCGGTACAAATATGCTGTCAAGGAAACGTTTGTGAAGATTATTATCCTGTGTGTTTTCTTCGAAGCATTTCTGAAAATCACTTTGGGAATACACCGGACGATGAATACTGACAATGCCTGGCTGTTCCATTTGTGGAGATGTTTGGTAGATGCTTTCGCCTTCAACTCCGAGCACAGGATTGCCTCGACTGATGCTGTAACGAGATCGTCGTCTTCCTCCAACTAATCGTCTTGCGGCTCGCTCCACTTCTTGAATCATTTGATTATCATGTCTAAGAGCCGAATCGTCGAATTCTTGCTCGTCATTCGAAAGTTGAAAGGTTGTACGTCGACCCGAAGTCATCTTGCAGATATCAAGTGGACTGAGTATCCAAGGAAAATTGAACGCTAATCAATCTTTTCGTAATCAGGCCAGTTCATAGAAATTGACAACAATAAAACCTCTAGAATGGAAATTGAGATTCATGCAGTACACAATAACGGCACATAAATCGCACGCATTTTCACTCAGATGCACCTGTCAACGTTTGTATCATTGGTTAGAATCAGTCACATGAGTAAATCGAAGCTTTTAATTGGTTCTTCATGCCCCAACTTAGTTCCCCCGGATGTGCCACGACCTTGAGTCAATTTCCATTCTAGTGAACTTCAAATAAAAAGTTTATTTCTATGGGCCAGTTCGAGTGATGTCGGCACTGTTGATCAACAAGCTATGCCGTTGTGAACATGAATCCATGTAGCGTGGTACTGCTGCAATAAAGCACTGCCTTGCCTCGTTGATGCGTTTGTCATCTCAACAATGACTTCGATTGCGAGACAATAGATATCAAAAATCTCTCTACTCCAGTTCACCCATTGTTGATTTCAATGTGAATAGTAAAAAATTATATTTTCGTCATGAATTCAACAATAAAAGATTACGAATTTATGCTTCAATAAAAAGTGAGTAGCATGTCAGACATTTCTTTCGTAGCTAATTCATAGGGCGGATCTTATCGAAGAAACGAATTGCAAAGAATTATAAATAAGTGAAGCGTTGCACGTCTATGAAACATAGTTAATAAAGGAAAAACGTCGTCGATAGATAAACGCCATTAAACATGTGTAGATTATCTCAATTCTCAATCATTTTAGTCCTTAATGAGGTCCGACCGACAGCATCAGAAAAGTGGTGGACTCATAGGTGGCTGATATTCTAATCATCTCTCAGGATAAAGAAGTGTATTTGAAATTCGTTTTCATTGATATCTAATAAACAATGGTTTTAAGGTATGACCCATAAAAATTAGCCTATAAATACCGGTATGCATCTTTTTAAACCTCATCACCTAAATCGGCGATCATCGCTTCACATATACCGTAGTTCTCAAAATATCCGTGTCATGTTTATCTGCTATGCTTGCCGTTGACAATTTATTCCAATACGTCCATCTAACACTACATTTTCGGAGACAGTTCCCTTTTCCGCTGAACTACCGTAGAAGTGATGATCATCCATGATGATTGATACCTCATTTCTTCCTACATGTAGCCGTGTTTTATCATAATCATTGTCATTCCTAGGCCCGCAGAACGCGTCCGATGAGCTGTTTTCTATGGTCTGAAACAAAGGTACATAGCGAAAATAGACATTATTTATGGATAAACAGTTTAGAACAAAATTTCCTATCTTATATTGAAATCGCTGATTTTACGGATAAAGCGGCACTTGGATTATCATTCAATATTCATTTGTTAAGATCTCATTTTCTAATCTGCACTTTGAATTCAAAATCCTTCAACTGTAGGCCTACTAATGTATAAAGCTACTAATGTAAAGCTATAAATGGTCCTGAAGCTCAGCTTGAACACTAACTGTTCCGGATAAAGCTTCGAGACTTAATTTAAATGCTGATGAACGAGCTTTGCACCGTTAAAACCGAACTATCTGTCAGACTTTAGTCGGAAAGTCAATAGCTTTTGACAGTTTGAAGGGCCTACTATTTCCCCACTACAGCACAAGTTATCAGAAGCACGTGCTACAGTATAAGCAAGTTTTCATTTCGATGACCCTTTTATTTAAGAATTTTATTACAGGTCTTCCGTGGGACAGTTTTATGAAGACCATCATAAAAACATTTTGCATGAGGACCATTTTGACTTGATACAGCAGTGACAAAGTCTGATGGTTTTACAGACTACACTGTCTTTGATTTTACATTTTAAGCCCCACTTTTTTACTTCGAAAATATAATTTATACAACCTACTATCGAATCATCACTGTCCACTCAGACTTCAGTGACCTTTTCTGAGGCACGGGAGGCCATCATGAGAAAAATGTCCATCGCTTTGATGCGCCATAACTCCCGAGCAATGCTATCAATGAATCTAGGGGAGATTGGCAGACACGAACTGGTTCTGGCTGGAGCATCAAGTTATTTTGACTCTTAACTTCTTTTTCTCTCTCTCTCTTTTGTATTCGGTATGACTTCGAAAGATCATGATCTGTACATGATTTCTATAATTAAAAAAAAAAAAAGTTAACACTTGGGCTACCATGATCGGCAATTTTTGACGAAAGAATTATAATATTCGTTTGTACCAATGCAAGAGCAATTGACTATCGAATGGCAAATTATATGAAATTTCGACCCATAATTAAAAATTAGTACATTTTAATGCACACTGTACTCCTTCATGAATCAATTCATTGATTAATTATTAATTCATCGATCATGAAATTAAGTACAGTACATTTCAAAACGTACTGCTATCTTTCAAAACGGTGATCTAGCATTTGGAATCATGTCGACCTACATGTACATGTGTTAGCATTTATAGCTTTTCAGTTCTATACAAAAAGAAGCAGCCTAAATACCGTGTATAAATTGGCTCCCATTTCCTGAATTTATATAGTAGAGACTCACGGTATTTTGTAAATTGAAGCCGAAACTGGGGGATTTTATATGGTGTACTGCTTTATTATTCTGAGGTTTTCCTCCGATTATTGCACATAGTATTATATAACCTTTAATTATCGTCACATATTGCTTGAAGTACACTATTTCTAACGTTCTTAAGACATCAAGACATCTATTGATTAGTGTTGTAAACACAATCGCAGTTCACCGATCAAGTATCATGCTGTTGTTGTGTTCAACATCTAATAATGACGCACGTGTGGTGGTGAATTGTATTCACTTTGATTCGTACTGTGGTAATTTAATGCCTTCGATCAGTCATAACTTACCGGTAGACTTCGACACGCATGGATCTCGAAACACGAATTGAACTTGTTGAGCTCTTTTTTTCTAATGGCAAATCTGCTTCAGCAGCTCTGCGGCTTTACAAGTCTACTCATGGCTGTCGTCGTGATCCATTTAGTGTGTCTACCATCACACGTCTCATTCAGCGATTCAAGGAGACCTGGTCTGTGGCAGACAAGTCACGTTCGGGTCGACCAAGCTTTGAGGATGATAGAGTGTCAGCAGTCGAAGAGGAGTTGGAAACGCAACCAGCAGACTCAGAACCAGGATCCGCCAGCTGTAGATCGATCTCTCATCAAACTGGAGTTCCTAAGACTAGTGTTCAACGGATCTTATGGAACAGATTGAACCTCTATCCATATCGCATTCAGACCAACCAGATGCTCTCCGACTATGACAAAGAAAGGCGGGTTATCTTCGCAAGATTCCTGCTCTCCGGTGCTGTAGATCTTGAGTCGATCCTATGGACTTATGAGTCCTACTTCTCCATCGCCGGCCACGTCAATCGTCATAACTGCATCATTTGGGGCTCGGAGAAACCGCGAGAAGTCATGGATACCGATATTCATGCTCCGAAAGTGTGCGCATGGTTCGGCTATACAGCTCATTTTCGATTGACTCCTTTATTTTTTTCCGGGAAACGTTACAGGCGAGAACTACACCAATATGCTTCGCGACAATTGATTGCCTTCTGTTAAAATTGATAAATGACCGCTCATCATAACTCAATTGTAATCAAACTTTTACTAACCGTTTTCGGAAGGCCAGAATTAAGTCTGTTTCTGTTTGTTGATGCTTAATTATTGATGTGGCTTATCCAAATGATTGCAGCGCATCTGTGCAACTAGATTGTCATTGGTTGAAAGCGCTATTCATCGGCAAAAGTAAGGACTCGTTTATTCAGAATACGCAGCATTGCCAGGATGCAACGTAGAACATAGCCGGCCTGTCTCATCCATTCTAAATACCATACGCAAATTTAGAGTCATCCTGACGAGCCCTTACAGAGAAGAAACGCAGTGTCTACTGCTGTCAAGGAAGTCTAGCATTTACATTGCTCAAGTGCGTAGACTGCTCAGCAACAGTCATTGATCATTTGGTCTATAATTCATCGCGGTGAACGAAAAGTTATTGAACTCAAGTCTGATGCTTCAAAAATTACACGTAAATCACTCCACTTCGAAGTTGATGCATTCTTTATGCGACGATGCAAGAGCCCATAAGCACAATTTTTATTCTCTTCTTTTGCTGTGTCAATGGATGGTCGTGTCGCAAGAAGCTGAAAAAAAGACAGTGAATCCATTTCATCTTATGGAACAAGAAATTTAGTTTTTCATCTTTTAGATCACATTTAGATATTGCAATGCAACTGTAAATTGGTCCGCTTGAAAAAAATAGCACCGTAATTCTCATTAAATATCAATGACAGTAGAAGGTTAGTTTTTGTAAAAAAAATAATTCTCTGATAGTGATAGAGATAAATGATTCTCTGTAAGTGGGAAATGCACCGAATCAAGGAGATTTAAGTAAAATCTTTTAAGTTCAAAATAGGAAGAATGATGTTAACATAGCTCAATGAATGCGGCTTATTATCTTAGACAGAGTTTTTATGATAGTATTTCCATGAGTATAATTTCGCATATAATTTAATTTTCATTATTGAGACAATCAATATTAACGAATATTTCTTTTTTTGTTTTTATGGTGCAAACGGACTACTAGTAATTTCCATATAAGTACCATGAAAATTAGTGATTGTTACGTCCATCATCAAAAATCATCTCATTTAGGTGGCACAAATTTATTCTGCCAATTGCATGCATTTGATCGATTCATTCATCCGATTAAATCACTTATACACCAAGCTTCAAGTTGGCTGCAATTTGATTCTCAAGCCAAAATCAAGTATAATAATGCTCCATCAGTTACGGTTCATTCTTCCTATCAGTCGATTATTATTCATTCTGTACTTTTGATTAGCCACAGAAGATCTAAGACAGTGTGCTAGAAGGGCTATTCAATTTCAGTCATATTACAATCCTTATTTGTTGCATATCTGCTGTCATTGGGCGGGCATGTTAGCTCAGACTTTTTCACACTTAGATTCACATCAATGCCTGTGAATGGGGATCTTGTTCGGGTTATAATAGTAATAAACATCTGCATCGGGCTTTATAATCACGATTACAACTACTAACATGCCGTCGGATTATCGCAGTTCAAGACTTCAGATGATCATTGATCCTGTTTTGTGCGCAATTTATCGTAGGTGATAGAATAATGTAAAAAAAAGAAGGCGACAATGCATCTCCCAATGATGATATTTATATCGATTCAGTTGAAGATATGTTAGAGATTTCAGTTAGCGTGCATCTACATTTATGTACAATCAGCCTTACTTCCCACATTTTTTCCTACTTTATTGCATCAATTGCACACAATATTATTAAAATAGATTTTTTCGGGCAACAATGCAGGACATTTTTCAAGCGCTTGCGCGTCTTCAAATGTCCTACATTATTGTCCTCAAAAGTCCATCGCATTGCCATATCACTATCTCCACAGAATTTTAGTGCAATGTTCACTTTTGATACCATAGAGTGAGTAGGCGTATATAGTAGGTAGAGTGTCGACTCAAAAAATACTAGTATGCAGTTAAAAAATTTATAAAACTCATTTCAGATATCAAATGGAATGAAAATTTGCTGATAAGAAGCTTAATTATAAGGATATCAATTGATTATCAAGGATACTTCAATAAATCATCATAATTTAAGTCTTCATACCAAAACTTGAAAGCTTAATCTGCTTCCTGGCGCAATTTTCGAAATTGTCAACTTTGAAAATTTACTTTAAAGCTTTTTCTGCCAAGAGGCTGTGAATCTGTTAAGCTGAGACACTTGTCTAACTTATTAACTGATTGAATGCAGTCTGCGAATAGAAATCATTGTGTAGAACAAATATATAAAGGGCTGGAATCATAATACCATGAATTCGTGTTATGAATTCAATTTTATACATTTGGATTAATTCATTTTTCTAAGGTGTGATTTCATGATTTACCAAATCAAACTTTTTGTTTTTATCTGAATAGTATTGCGGACATTTTGCGCATATTAAGCTAATTATGCGATCATTGTCTTTGATTATGACATTTTGCTCGCTTAGTGTCAAGCAGTTTGTAACATATGATCAAGCGCAAGAAAGTCGATCCTCTCATTAGCAAGGCTGAGTCTTGTGGCAATAATGACTTCCATCAAATGACGAAGATAATGACTCGAGGGATTTGTGAAATTTTATTCTTTCTTCCGAATTGCTATCATGATCAGTCAATTCCGTGTTAATTTCCCCAAAACAATGGGAAATTGCAAATCTCATTTGTGGTGCTGCGGAACAGCAAGAATAAATTAACTAAAATCAAAGGTTTAATACATATCGAATATTTAATTTAATCTGAGTTGTTACTCCATCTAATGTGTGAAACTATATAATTCTACTATCATTTTCTTTGAATTAATTTTGAATTTATTAAAATAAGCGCTTTGTGCAAGTATGCATTTGTTTTAAAACTCCTCTCAGTGGTAATCAGTCCTCGACACGCTCGCAGCCAGCAACAAAACATCGCAACTTCAGAATTGGGCAAAGGCAATTTCATATAAATTTGTCCCAAATTTACTCGACCATCACAGAAAGAAAATGCAGAACTTAATTTTCCTGACAGAAAGTTTTGCAAAACTAAGATTACTACAATGCTAAGTTGTTATGCCAACTAGCTACCACGCCCTACAACAGGTTAAACTTAAGCTGTGACAGACAAAATTTATGTGAGCAAAGCCATAATGGAGGGAATTGATAACATTTCCTAGCTATCATTAAGTAGTGCTTGACATCGTCAATTTTCGCTAGCTTTATTCCGCTGGCTAGAATAGTTAGTTCCATTGACTAATACTCCGCACGTTACTTTGGAAAAAATGTAAACGGCAGTTGACGTTAATCCGTTGATATGCTAAATTACAGAATCCTGAGGAATAAACCAACTTTAATTCTGCAAGAGAAAATGAATATTTATCAACTTCTCCAAGCACCTTCAAACATTATTTCAGTATTTTCAGCATGTACAACAAAAAAGAAATACATGTATATTCCGTCTAAATGACATGACACAGGAGTTCATGATACTCATTACACAGCAAGAACAATTACAGATATGTTACTTATCTCATTTGGGTCGTCATGATAAATATAGCTGCTTGCTAAATGAGTGTGGTAAATCAGAAAGAAAAAACTCAAATAAATGAAGCGAAGGCTGCAATCCTTGGTCTGCTGTTTAGGTAAAGGGCTACTTGTAAGCCTAAGCAGAAAACAGACGTGTGGAATCGCATGGCTACGATTAAAGAATATAAATCGTTCGATTGCATTGCAATTAAATCGCAACTGCATGCAAGCCTCTTAATAAGCAGACAATTCTACTGCAACACAATAATATGCCTATTCTTCGGTTTGTAGTTGACGGCGTTAATAGGTCGATTTAAATTTTTCGAAATCAAATGAGGAAAGATTTTTCTAAAAATTCATTATACCCTATTTGATCTGATCATTTTGAAAAGGAAATCGTGACTAAATTGTCTAGCACGTATTCTTAACTGTCCAAATTCCAAATTCCCTGTTCATGTGCTCATTATTCAGCAAAATTAACGAATGAACGGAATTTCTCGAGAGTAGCAGAAGTTGGCCTGTCCGTTAATTCGTTAAGGCAAAATGTAACACTCTCTAATTGACGAAGTAATGGATTTTTGCGAATTGTGCCTTAATACTGCCCATAGGAGCAGCTCCTCTTGTCGGCTTAATGAAGTCTCCGTAGTATGCCTACATCCAGCATACCAATGCCTGAAAGTTTGGTCTGTTTTTTTGGTGGTACTTGGTGAATTGTGCTAGATTGCTACTGTGTGCACTACTTGGTACCATCGGGTGTATGGTTAACCACACCGTATGGTTAAGTTATGGAGGATTTCTGAGATGCTAATGGCTTATAAGAATAAAGTTATTAATTCATTTAATTTGAAGCAGTAGTTATGAGCTTTTCTATTTTGAAATGGCATCTATGAGCATCTTCTCTTACTAGCATATGCTGTTCTTTTACCGAGTCTCTAGGTGCACCTAAGAAAACAGGCTGCGCATTTCATCTAGTCTTCTTAGATACATGAGCATTTCAATAGCGTGATTCTCTTGGAGTACATACATTCCGTTACAAGCTATTCCGGAACATTGAAATCGACGAAGAAACCATCGTACATTCACTGGAGGCTCTTACTCAATTCAGAAAACAATATAGCGAATGTTATTGAATCAATGTATTGAATTATCTTGATGATGAGGGTCACGCGATGGTTTGTCCTCTAAGCCTTTTAATACATAAGTATGGTCTTTATAAATGATTTAATTGGATTTTCGCGCCATGTTTTGCATTTATCAATCTAATATATCGCACCGGGCCTATTCTTTCGACGGCATTCTTCCAAGAACTGTCGTCACAACTTGTTTTTCATTTGGTTACACGTCCTGACTCCATCATACTTACCCGCGATTTAAATATTCATTGTCCTTTTCATTTGTGTGTAGTCCTATGCAATGGCTTGCTCTCAACATGGATGATTTAGCAACACATTACAATGCCACCTTGACAGCTGCTTTGGATAATCAAATTCCTCTACGCACAGTGAGGATACGTCAGCGACCTTCAGACTCTTGGTTTGATGATAACTGTCGAGCTGCTAAGCGGCGTGTAATCTGGAGAGTTCCTTGTGTAGAATCCAACGTGCGGATTCCTCTTCCTCTGATCTACGCAGGTCTCTATTCTTGAGGAATTCAAACAATCCATGAAGTCTTACCGTGATTTGCTGAAAAGTAAGCATGAGTCTTACTGGTGTACAAAAGTCTCGTCAGAAATTCGTCGACATCGTGACATGTGGGCGGTCTTTTTCCACTTTGATGGGTCGTGGTCATTCTCCTCCGTCACCTGTCATCACTGCCTCAGACCTGCACCTCCATTTTGCGCACAAGGTAAATGAGATTCGCCGCACTACCACAGACTCCTCTAGTCCGTCGTTTTTCGGTACTTGTGTCAGTAATCTGGATAGCTTCCGATCGATTTCAGAAATTGAAATCTTCAACGCTGTTCGTCAATTACCTAATAAGTCTTCGGTATTCGACTCTATCCCAACACTTCCTCTGAAAGAGTTTGCTAATCAACTTATTCTGTTTCTGAGTCATCTCTTTGACAAATCGCTATCGACTGGCATTTTTCCCTCTCCGTGGAAGTATACCCTGATAACACCAGTGCTGAAAAAAGGCAAGTGTGATCTCATATTTCAAATTCGCATCGGCCTATTTCCAACCTTGCTGTGGTCTCCAAGTTGTTTGAGTGACTGGTAGCTAGACAGCTGCGCTCCTATCTCCTATTGAATAATCTGCTACCCGATGTGCAGTCAGCTTACAGACCTCATCATTCGTGCGAGACAGCCATTCTGCGTGTAACATCTGACGTGGTCACCGAAGTTGACAACGGCCGTATAAGTCTCTTATCATTTCTTGACTTTTCGTCTGCATTTGGCACCATCGACCATCTCATTCTTCTTCCCCGGCTACGATCTTGGTTTGGTTTCTCTAGTGTGGTTCTCAATTGGATCGAGTCACTTACTCGTGGGAGAACAAGTCAAGTTTCATTCAGATCTTCCTTCCCTGCCCTCTCGAATATGAACTTCAGGGTACCTCAAGGTTGCGTGATGGGCCCTTTGCTTTTCATCCTGTATACATCGGACCTTGCTCACATCGTTTCGCGACACAATTTATCCATACACATGTATGCTGATGATGTGCAGGTGCATAGTCACTTTCCTCTCTCATTTTCCTTTCTCTGATGACTTGTATTCACGTGTGACTGTGTGTCTCGATGAAGTAGCGGCCTGTTGTTCATCAAACCGTCTTCTTCTGAATGCAAGTAAGTATGATGTGATGTGGTGCTCGTCCTCTCGTCGATCGTCTAACCTTCCTCGCGATTCCCTTCGTATCGGTAATCACTTCGTGTCACCATCGACCTCAGTTCGCTGTCTTGGAGTCTACTTGAATACAGAGGTTTCATTCCGTACGCATGTGACTCATATTATGTCGTCTTGTTTCGGAGTTTTACGGCAAATACGATCGGTTCATCGATCTCTGTCCCGTCCTTTCTTGATCAAGCTTGTAGAGTCGCTTGTCATCTCACTCCTTGTCTACTACTATTCTGAACTTACTGGGATTCCACGAAATGTATCGTATCGACTCCTAACGGCTGATTTTCAGTGCTTCACGATTTTTGTATGTTACTCCTCTTTTGCGCGAATTAGAATGGCTTCCTTCTGAAACAGGGACCCGGTGTCGTCTGGCTGTTCTGACCCACGCTTGCCTTCACGGAAATGCGCCCTCCTATCTGGCTGACGCTCTCAAGAAGCTATCGGTTTGTTTCCTGTCGTTCTGGTCTTCGCTCTTCCTCCACTCAGGCACTCATCGTACCACGATTTCGGCGGCCGACAATCGACGGTCGTTCCTTTCCAGTGGCAACAACCCGTTTAAAGAACTCGCTACCGCATCACATCATGGTCATTGCAAACTCACGACGTTTTAAAAAGTTTCAAAGCAGCATCTTTTAGTCCCATGTTTTAACTAAATTGCTTTATTTTGAATGCAAAGTATCCTTGAAGTCATCGGCGAAATGTCACTTAAATACAATTCTTCATTCAAATATATATTAAGCAGTTAGCATATTGCCCGAATTGTTCGTTGTATACCACTCTCTGATAACTTTTTATACATTTATTGCGTTTTGCGGAGCCTATGGGTCTCCAAATTATGGACCCATTAGTTCGATTTCAAAAGAGTGCCCACTTTTTTTGATTTGCGCCTAACTTTGCACTTGTGAGACATTTCCTAGGACTACGTTGTGAGAATTCGTTATAAAAATGCGCTTTTATGTCACAATATGAACGTTTCGATAATCACCCATTGTTTGATACTGTCCCTCGCCGATTGAAATTTTCTCGACATTTGAATTCTCCTTTTTGCTTATTTGAACGACGAAAAACAACATTCATTCCGTATACCCGTTCTCCGGTTAATTGTTAGTTGTTACCTATGAAAAGACTTGCTATCCCATAGCTCTGTAACTCATTTCCGTTTCATGACTGCATTTAGCCTTATGGCCAAAATTTTAAGTCATTGAAATAACGCAAAAGCAGTGCTACAAAACCGACCTTGGTTTGTGCTTACTAAGCATTCCTCTATGGCACTAAGTATACATTGTTAGCAAATAAATAAGTTTCTTTCATTCCTGTGGTTTGTGAGCATTTCAAAATATTAATCTGAAAGCTCATCGCTCTATTGGTCCTAAATTTGCTTACCAACATTCTCGACTGCTGCACTCACAAATGGCTGCACTTTATCGGATAATGCATTAAAATATTTTTGGAAATTGATTTGCGACCGTAAGTGCAATTGTGACTCGTTAAAAGCATGCGCGCATTCGTTTCCATATGAACTGCGATAGGAAATAATTGCGCGAAACAGCTTAATGATTTTGAAATAAATGAAACTTTTTTAAAGCTCAAAGCAAATTAATGTATAAATGTTTCGTAGAAAGAGGTATTTTTCAAAGCAGATACCTGAAGCAAAATTGATTAATTGATATTTTAAACTCACTTCATTCCAATTGGTAGCTACATGCATGATTCTATGAATGGTAGGTTACTATTCGATTAAAAAACTCTGAATAAATTTTGTTTGTGTTTAATTTCGAACCGAGCAGATAAACTAAATAAAATGTAATTTCAAGTGCTAAAAGAGTTCGTTTAATGACGACAGGATTGCATCATACTGGATGGAGAGCTGGTCACAGCTATATGAAATATGCAAAATATGTAGACACTACTGCAGTTTAGTGCACCCTCTATGAAAGAGACGGAAACGCGCCTACTGCAGTTTAGTGCACCCTAAAACAACGGCGCATTCTCCCGCAAACGATGACTACGCACATTACACCGAAGCGCGCGCTCGGTGTAATGTGCGAAGACGAAGACACAAAGACACTCATTTATAACTATAGGGAAGAACGAACGGCATTCATTCTGTTGATTAAATCATGTTGTTCTCACATGCATTTTAGGGTGCACTAAACTGCAGTAGGGGTAAAAGAGGGTGCACTAAACTGCAGTAGTGCCAAATATGTAATTGTCAATTCGATTGCTGGTGAGTTGTTTGATGACTTAATATGTGTACCTGATTAAATTCATACTTACTGCATGTGTTCTTGTTATATTGACCGGCCCATCAAAGCTTAACGATAAAATGTGATTACTGTATGAACAAGAAGAAGACGACGCAATATTATAACTAAACCTTCTTGTTATTACGATATTGATACATAATGCATCTGATGAACTGTGGCCTCTTATTTAGACCGAACTATCACATGTCACTTATTTGTACATCTCATCTGCCATCTCCTTTATTGTGCATAACCATTTTATCGCTTATCTTATCAGAAAAAGCTATTACGCTATCCAGGTTGTAAACAAACGTTGTGGCTTTTGATTACATTAAATTATGGTGCGTAACAATTGCATTTCCGCGCTTGAATAATCAAGCATTCAAAACTCAATTGAAAATACAATGCAGCGACATCATATTACAACTATTATAGTTGTGAGAGCACTTTTACCAAACATCCTTGTTGACTTTACTGAGAGGGAGGTACTTCATCTTCAATCCTGACGCAGCAATAGATGCGTCAAGCAGATAGGAATTTGTTCTCGTAAGTTCATTGTAATCATATTCGATGAAACAAAAGAATTGAAGTACCACATTTCGGACTGTAATTTGAAAATTCCATTTATTTTTAGTCAATTTCGCACTACTATCTTACTATTCCTTCATAAGCATCCGAAATGCTATGCTAGCTAAAACGTCGAGAGTCAACTGAGTGGTATTTGATGAGCGATAACTTTGTCAACGTAGAGGTCATTTATCAAATCTCAACAGATGCAACCACCACGAGATATGTTTCGGCCTGTTGAACGTTATCAGTCGTGGGTAGGTTTGAACCAGTGACGTTGGAGCTAGAGGACGTGCAAGCATACCCTCTAGCCACAAGACCACCGGACCATCTGTTGAGAGCTTAATAGAGGTCATTGTACCAAAAGCAATTATAGCAATGAACTAGATGCTTTCTTTAAAAGTGTTATTTAGGGTCAGTGACGCTGCATTCTTTTTGCTTTTTTCTTTTGTTAATCAAAATAATTTTTCTGTCTGGTTACTTGAAAAAGTTACCGGAATATAATATTTTTAAGCGTATTTCATTTTCTCAAATAACTATCACTAATGAAATCGAGTGATAAGTGCATGTTATCTGGGTCAATTATCCGTCCTCTTGCATGTACATTTCATTTTTGTTTTCGTTGTTTTTGCAAGCGTTGGATGTTCTCCATTTTTGCATCATATAGTTGACTGGAATTCTGGAATAGTGAAATGGAATTCTTCTCTCATGTCAATGGTGAACTCAGAAGAAGATGATGAAGATTTTAACATACTGAAAATATTACCTATATTCCTGTCAATCTTATGCCGGAAAATCAGTAGCTTCTTGCAGTTATAGAATGCGCCCGTGCTTCGACTTTAGATATTACTGCTCTTTAAATTTTACTTCGAAATTTTCCTTGGACAGCTCTATCAAAGTCGAGTTTCGGTATCATTTTGACCAGGATCCAAGATTCGAAATAGTAGGCTCATGTAAACGCCTTCAGATTCTTTGGTTACATTTCCATATGAGAGCAGTCATTGGACTTATTTTCACATAAGAAAACTAACATCGATACTTTCGATACTTTCAAAATAAGCGTTCCACAATTTGAAGGGGGCATAATGAACCAAGTGATCTGCTTGGCTCCGTTTACGATTATTTTCGATATTGCGAAATATATAGACCCATATCATCGTTGCCAAAATGCATTTGCTAACAGCACAATCCAATGTTTGATTTTCTATCAGATTTGTGCGCTATCAATTCGAGCCGATGAGACATTGCTCGACTCCACACGTTTAAGAGTCAAAATGTGGCGCAATCGTCAAATGGTTGTCTTTTTGATCTTTCAGTTGTGAGGTCGAGCCCGAGAATGCCTTTACGAAGTCAACAGGAAGTGCATCTGGTCTAAAAATTATCACATCTTTCCAGCAGATTCTGCCGTTATCAGCACCGTCCAAGCCCCATTGACTGAGTAGAAAGGACTTTATAGCTTCATACTTGTAGAATATCTTGTCATGATTTTATTTCTATCACAATTCGTAATAATTATTGGGAATCTAGTAATGTATCTTAGATGTCAAAATTGGTAAGTGTGACGTGAATGATTGAGCTTGTAATGTGAACCTCATCAAGGTACTTTCTATTACATTTTGTCATTCAAACAATTAATAAGGGCACGTACTTGTGAGCTATCACTCTCGTTGATACAAAATGCACTCCAAAATGCAGTGGACTTTATCACATGATTTAGTTCATTTTCATAACAACATTGTGAGAGTTGAGGTCACCATCAAAGCACTGGATACCAGTGCTTTCCAGCACTTGCTGTTCCTCTGTTTAATTTTCCTGACGGAAACAACAGCTTTAATTTTCCTGCTAATAAAATGAGACCAAAACTCTTTTTTTCCTAGTAAGAATACAAGCGCAACACAACTTCCGATAGGAACTTAAATCCAATGGAACCTGAATAGCGTAGCGCCAGTGTTACTCTTCTTACTTCCCCCTGTTCTCAGTTTCCTGGTGAAAAGTGGTAGCTTAGAATTTTCGGGAGAAAAAAAGTTGCAAAATTTGGATGCTTACTCTTAGTTTCCGAGTTATTCACCTTCCCCCTATTTGAACTGAACTTACAATGCTGAGATGTCGAGGCTTATGGCTTCTATAAGGAGACTTTATCGAGTTTGCACTTGCCTCTCTTTTTCCGTGGTGGAAATTTAGTAATAGCGGTTTTCTGATATACTTTTTCCCGCTCAGCAATTTTGATTGGGAGGAAAAAGAATACTATAACAACGGTGTTATGATATCCCACCCCCAATTTTGAGGCTCACACGCATAGCTACCAGCTAAATGCAATTTTAGATAAATATAGTGAGTGTATTAACACTCGCAAGTATGAGGATTTACAATTGGAAATATGCAAGCGCGCATTTGCCTTTTAGCTCGTAGATGTGACTCGTGCCATCAAAAGATATGGTATCAGTAACTTATCCTGTCAATATACTGCTTTGAAAATTACAGTCAATCTCGCAGAAATCGTTTTTCCTTGTTCTATGCAGAGCTCACAACTCTTCAAATTCATTAATAGAGTCCATCTTTATGGAGAAGATTGTGCGCAATGGTAGTGTGCCAAGGAAGCTCCTGTCATAATCACCGATGTCTACTGATATTTCCGGTCTTTGTGATAGACATGATTGCAAAACGAAGATAAAATGAGTAAAACAATCAAAAGATAAAAACCACGAATAAGACAAAATTGTTTCCAAACTTTCCACCACTGTTTTTCTTCTTTCTTGAATGTAAATAAAAACGATCAACGTCTCGTGCTGCAAATACGTATTCATGAGCCTAACTAAACTTGCAGGAAATAGAAATCAAGTATTTAAAATAGACGGAAGCACATAATTAGATTCATCTGCGCGCGCTTCGGTTTCCTAGAAAGGAAGAATAGTATGCAACCTTAATATCGAAATGGCACGTTGCAGAATTAGACAACTTGCTCCTTCTCGAATGGATAATTCGTGTATCGCTAGCTATTGGAAATGACAAACGATAAGCTGTCAGCAGAGGACACCGGAGCCAGTGAGAGATGCGTGCGTACTGTGATATCACTTTGCACCATACTACTACATAAATTTTAATAGTATATCTATGCTTCACACACCAAACCACACATCAATGCCTGGCTTCGATTCAATCTATGCAGTGAGCAATGCCGAGGAGAGGATGTGAAATCATCAAGTGAACTAATTTTTCTACGCCTGCTACTTTTTCTAATAATGATCGGAAGGGCCAGCATTATGGAGAAACTTGTGCTCAGTGATCTGAATTCTTCGAATCTGAAGGAATTTTGGCAATCGAGGCACTATGCTGGAACTCACATTAATCCACAAGCAACACACGACTTTTTTCCCTATGTAAGGTATTAGGAATTCCTTTTTTACCCACTAAATAGGTTCCTCGATGTGCCGGCGATTTCGTATTAATCACACTTCTAGCAAACCGAAGCAGATTAACAGAATATTTAATTCTGTGGACAGAAGGCATTCTCCTGTTCGTATTCACTGTAGGTGGATTTAGATGATCGGTTAACTTCGATTCGGAGAGAAGCGCGGGTGCTTGTACCTTTATTCAAGAAAAAAGTGGGAAATTTGGGTGTCGTTTTATCCTATTCGTACTTCTTCGGCAAAGCATGAGGAGAAAGTTGAGTCGTCCCTCTCATCGAGTGTCGAAGCTAGCCATTCAAATTTTGATGGCACAAATAATTCGCATAATGTGAGCATATGTTTCCTCCAATGGCGGCATCCATTTTGTATTCTGAGTTATCTCTGTAGCCTCAGAGTCAATACTTTTTTGAAGAAATTTTTTTAAAATGATATTTCCGATTAGCCTACTACAAAATTCAAACTCGCGTTTTTGCTAGATTTCGCTATGCCTGTTTATATAATGGTGTAGATATACGATGTGAGGTCATGAGATATGCACTTTTTGATGCAATATAAAATATTATTAGACTATTTGCATTTAGTTATATAATACAATAAATTAATGAAAATAGCATCATATAATTTGTATAATGCCATTTATTTTTTGTGCATCAAATATATTTATATTACATGTATTTGTAAGATTCCATACAGCTATTCATGTAGATGCAATTTCTGCATCATTCAAAACTGACACAGTCGCATATTTTTATAGTCCACCTAAAACAGTCAGGCAAGCCTTATTCAAAAGCGTGTGGAAAGGTTTCGATGTGTCACTCAATCTGTGATGCTTTTCAGGAAGATATATTTTATAATATTATGAAACAAAGAGATTTCAATGATGGCAGACTATAACGAAAAATATGGCAAAGGTACCAATTGGCTATTTGATCATATTTTAACCTCTTTCAGCACACATTTGCCAATCATTAGATTGCATGGAGAAAAATTGATTCAATGACCGCTTTACAGAACCATCCTGCAAAAGTCAAACAGATAATAGCAGCCTATTGCAACTACTCGTTCTTTCAAAATGTAATCGGCTGAGATTATGCCGAAAAGTGTTGTGCAGCTACCGAATTGAAATTAGCATAAATGCTAATTTCAATTTGTAGATTCCTGTAGCAATTGCAACAACGAGCAAATTTTCATAGTTTGGTGAAAAATAGAAAAAAGAATTTCACTCCCAAATTACGACTTTATATTGAACATTTTTTGCATAATGCAAATTTTCCTAGCCTTTACGAAGATAGATAATTCACGAAATGCGAATGTCGCATCTTCTCCGATTTTATTTTCTTTTGGCTGTGCCCAGAATTACGGTACTGCACGTGCACCTGTTATATGAATTTATACGTTTCTTTCAATTGGTCAGTTATGTGAAAATTAAATTTGTTCTGTTTTGCGATCTGATCGAGAAAGAAACTACTTCAACTTCTCGCGTCTATTTCTCTGTAGATATATTTTACTAATGAATAATAATTTCAACGAGAGAATTTACTGTGATAAAAAATAGACGATTTACCATCATCAGCTGAAAATGTGACCGAGCAGCGAGATTGTTTGCTTTCTACAACTGCGGAAGCATTTCATTTTTATTCAGACATTCTTAAATATTGTACAAATTATGATGGTATTTACTTATACCATACTGCAATTTGAGACTAAAAAGACGCTTGTTTACACTCTCAAATATATTTGTAGTGTTAACGCAATCATCGCCATATTTTACAATGTACAGTACATTCAGATATGTAAAAAATTGAATACAGTGAAGCTGCATGTCGGACTATAGAATATGATCATCAGATACGTACAAAATATCAAGAATTACAAATCACTTAGAAAACATAACGCACATATTAAAAATCAATTGTTAGGTTATTATGCATTTTAATATCACTTAGAAATATAAAAACATAGCAAATCAATTCTCAGACTTCCAGCTGGAAATATCAGTAAAAATTTAATCAATTCAATACAAATCTATTGATTTCAAGCATTTCAAAATTCAATCACCCAATGATTACTTTGTCATGTGTATTTCAATTTGAAAAGCAAATGCAGTTCACCATCAATCTTAAAAAAGTCTGTGGAAATTCAGCGATTGGTTCCGATTTATGCATCGCAATTAAAACGCAGAATCCGTTTATTTTTGCAATATATGGTCAATTCGCAAGAAGGAAAAACTACATAGATGACGGGCATTCTATTTACAATTTCAGAAGAAAGCAGCTGTTTTCAAAATTATCGGCCTCAGCTTGGAAAATTAATCAGTTAATTCTAGATTCAACTGAAATCCTCGTTGCTTTGTAATTTAACGGATTTCACACTTTAAAAGCAGCATATACACCGCATAATTACATATTAGTGAACACTCACACTTCGCAATGCTTTTGTTAATAAATGTCAAGTGATAAGTGAGGGTTTGCTTGCAATGTGCACTCTGTCATAATCACAACCACAACCAATATTTCAATTAACAAGTCCATGTTGATTCGAACGTTCCAAAGCTGACAATGAAAATTGATCAGCATAGTGCATTTTATCAGAAGATGCAGTACGTACCCTATGTTGTTCCGATTTATGTTTCGAAGTTTCTTTGGACTAAAATTTGCACACTTGACCGTGATCGTTATTCAGAGAAATTAGAAACTTTGAAATAGACAGAAACTGCACTGGCGTCATAATGAAGGACAGGAAATACAAGTACTAAAGTTTCCAAAGGTTCAAATTCATCGATGTAAAATATACTCAGCTTTCAAAATTGTAAACTCAACTAATGTCTTTAAAGTTCATTGAAATTGCGTTGCCTCTGTGTCGCTTGGAATCCGCGAAACATTGTGAGCAAATCCAGATTTATTCATTGCATCCATAAGTAAATAATCTCTCTCTTCCACACGTTGAGAAGCCTCCAAAGCTGCGAGAACAGCATCATGAACTGTAACAAATGCTTTGCGTTGACTGACACCAGATTGATGTGCATCATTAAACAGAACGTTACGCACTGCCGCGCGCACATTGGCCAAGTAAATACTAATCCCAGCTTCACGGTAATCGGCAATACATTGATTCAAGGTTCGAATGCCTACCGAGTCGAGAAAACTGCAGGTGGAAAAGTCGATGATTATATGATGAACTTCTAATCTTGCAGTGGTGTTCATTAAAGATGAAGAATTTGGTAGCAAAGGGATATTTTCTTCCTTAGTTGATGATCTTTGGTCGTTATTTCCTCCAACTTCCTTTAATGCACTTCGTAATTTCTTAATTTTTGTTTCGAAAAGTTGACGTCTGCCGATGATATTATATGGATTACAATCGGTATATTTGTACAGGGATTTTCGGAAATGCTCGGCTGATGCAAAGTACAAAGAACCCTCAAATCGGAAGATGCGGATCCCATCAATTGTCACGGCCTCTGGTGTGATGCTTCTATTCTTATACAAATCTGTGGACGGAATGCGGCCCAGTTCACAAACATAAGGCCACTGAGTACGAAAAACAATGGTTAGAAGAGAAAATGTTACACCAATCAGTAAGCCCATGTCCACATCCAAAATAACAACTGCAGACCATGTAACTACCCATAACAAGAAATCAATTTTGCTGACCCTCCAAAGAACTTTCAAATCTTTGAATTGAATCAGAATACTTTTTAAATTAACTAAAATAATTGCTGATAGTACACAGTCAGGGACTGGTGCAAAAAGAAATCCAAGAAAAAGAATGACCATTAAAACAATAAAAGCGGCGACAATATTAGCAAGCTGAGATGTTCCTCCTAATGAATCATGCAAAGCAGATACAGACATTGTGGACGTTGCGACGAAACCATGGAAGAATGAAGATGCCAAGTTCATAACACCAAACGCAAATACTTCTTGATTTCCATTCACATCGTAATCGTGCTTTAATGCAAGACGCTTGGCAATTGAATACCCTATGGCAAATGATACAATAGCACTTGTAAATGACACATCAATAATTGATGGAATAAGCGAAGGCTTAGGAAGTTGAGGAGGATCGAATCCAGCCGGAACATATCCTACCACACTAACATTCCATGTTTTGTTTGTTTCAGTGATGGAAGAAAATATCATCACTGTTACCATAACAATCAATTCACCTGGCACAGGGAACTTTGGTTTTAATCTGTGATTCAAATACTTAATGGCAATAAGGAGAGCCAAGGAGTATAAGCTTATAAGAACTGTGACTACATTCGTCTCATGCAACTTTCCACAAACTTGATAAATTGTTTCTAAAACATTGAACAAACCCGCAGCAGTAATTCCTTCTATGCCGAGAATATCCTTCAACTGACTGACAACTACCTGACAAGCAGCTCCTGTTGTAAAGCCACCTATAAGAGGATCAGACAAATAATTAGTGATAAAACCAAGCTGGAATATTCCTAAAGTCATTTGAATTAAACCTGCCATGAACGTAAGCGTCATTACTACTTCTACAGATGCAATATTGATCATTTCCATTTTCGTAGAATTTGTCGTCAACATACTATCTTCAATAGAGATATCAAACGTGCTTTCCATATATCGACTGACTGCCGATCCAACCATTAAGGACACAACTCCTTGAGCGCCGACGACCATGTGATTTGATCCTCCAAAGATTATATAAAATATAGCGGTGATAAATGCTGTGTACAGTCCAGACTCGGGTCGTAAATGTGCCAAGAATGCATAAGCCATACTTTGTGGTATGCGCATTATGCCTGTGGTCATGCCAGTGATGACGTCGATAAGAAGACTTTGTCGCCAATGATAGTTCTTCAACACTCTAACAAATGGAAAGACCGTGAAGAAAAGTTCTTTACAGCGAGGTCGCTTTTGTTTTGGCATGAAAATCGTGTCGAGAAACCTCTTGTTGAGATCTGAGGCAGGAGTTTCTTCGAAAGTTTTTGTGAAATTACTTTGCGAGTAGACTGGTCTTCTGATATTCACCATGCCAGTTTCTTGTGTGAATGGTGACATCGGAAAAAATGCCTCGCCCTCTACACCAAGAATAGGCTTTCTCTTGCGATTACTTTGACTAGATGTTCGGAAAGTGACATTCCCAGTCAAAGAAGAATGAATTGGGGTTTCGCTGCCAATGATACTTCGTGCAGCATCTTCAACTTCATGGAGCAAAATCTCTCTTTCTTCATTTCCAATAGTTTCGTCAACTTCTTGAATTGGTTCCCCTTCTGGCAAGCTTATAAAAGTTGTTCGTCGACGTCTGTCGCCTGACATTTTGACATACAAGAAGCTTCAATGAGTTCTGAAAGAACCATCTGATAGCACCTACAGCAATAATAAAATATTCTATTTGATTTGCATTGACATGGTCATTGAATAGATATGAATTTGAGACAATCACCTGATTGGTTGCAGATAGAAATTGAATATTACCAATGCGAACATTCTCTGAATAATTAGAAATTGCTGCACAATTGTCACTCGAGGCCACAGGCCGATATTGACAAGACTATTGCAGCAATTGAACGAGCACACCCTCTGTCGCAATCAACAGCAGCGATTTATCAGCACTTCACTCTGAATGAGTACCTATGAAAACTCAGTGGCAAAGTGGGTCACATAGATAAGAGTTGTCAAAAACCATTTATCTCTATGAGCGCCGATTTGGTTTCCCTGTACGTTTCTGTAGGCGAACACAAAAATCTAGACTATTTGCTACAGAGTGATTCTGCTGAGACGAAGAAGAACGTGTAGGCCCTACTTTATTATGATTTCTGAGCAAATTATCAGCTTGCTACAGTCCCGTGAACACCAGCGGAATTCAAAGCTGGGGGAAAGTTGCTGAAACAGTTGGTCTTCATGTTGACGACCTAAGGAAGAAGTGGAATGCTTTACGAGACTAGCAAGTTAGTGAAATTTCGTCGGAATTCATCAAACATCACTTTAAACACACTACTGGCAAACCCCCTAGGTTAGTGCGCCTGCAAAAATAAATAAAAGCTGCTTTTTACGAAATTGCAGAATCACAAAATTGACTCCCGTTATCAAAATGAATGAAATCATAGGTTAATAGATGGAACAATATAGCTCTAATAACATTCAAAATGCAAATGTATGAAAACAGAACACAATAATATGCAATAATGATTATGGTCTGACCGCTTGTACCTGTCTACCAAGGCACGAAAACTCGCCTATTATTTTGGTTGTTGCGAATAAAACGTCAAAATCAAGAAATAATCTTTTTCAGTTAAACGAATCCGAATCCTAACATGCTTCAAAGCATAATAATATCACTTCAAAACAATTGATTCAGACGTACATAAAACCACATTTCGACTATGCTTCACCGCTTCTACTATTCACATCCCAAACTGCACGACGCAAGCTTGAGACGATGTATGAGAGATGCCTGCGTTACAGCATGATGGACTATTCATCCACTGTGCAGTCGTTGCAAATATCTTTCAATACATGCAGTTTAATAGAGAGTTGGTATTTAACCTTAAATCGTTTAATGAGATCTATTGAGAAGTCTTGGACTGTGTACAAAAGTGATCAAGACACAACCAAAATAGTGAAGACATGAATGGTTTCATCGTGTATTGCTCCAATTCCTCTTATGCATATTTTCCGTCCGACTCCAGAGCGATCTCACAGAAGCGTTTTCGAGCAACCAAAAATTAGAACAGTTAAGTTTGGCAAGAATTCTATCCATTATTTTGGAGCAAGTTTTTGGATTAGAATTTCTCCGAAAGCTCGAGCCTGCGACCACAAATCAGCAATTGCCTTAGAAGCTATTCGGAATTACAAACAGAGGTCAAGTGGAACAGCTATGTGAAACTTTTGATTTTCATTTACTCGCGATTTGCTCTTACTTTTATTTCATTTCTTTTCGAATGCTATCATGCTACATTGTAGTCACATGCATTAATTTGCCGTGAATATAATACTCTCTCTCTCTCACACACACACAATAATTGAAGTAGACAAAACTGCCAACATTATACTTTGATATAATCAATACCGTGAGTGCATGGAATGTCAGAGACATGTAGAACTTTTGTTGCAGAATTATGTTGATAAAAATATATACAAAATCATGTATCAATAGGTACGAAAGTCATTGCAACAAATAATTTTAGGATGCGGATAAAGCACAGCAATCCAGTGCTAGATGCAAAATCAATCTCATCACATCATAGTGTATATTGATCTAATTAATCTATAATCTGAACTAAAAGATATCACAACTGTAAACCATCAAATGTTTCTAAAACGTGACTATACATGTGATGGAAAGCACAAACTGTCCAAACATTCTGCAGATGAAAGGGGTATAGAAATAAGATCCAATTTCTGAGATACCATAACTACGAGTATTTTGGATCTTCGATCATACATGTATATGGAAGGAAAACTAAATAACTATAAAAGATTGGCGCTTTCTACATGCCCGCCACCACATTTGCAGTCAAATGATATAAAGCTGTCAATGCACTAACTTGACATAGTTCGTCCAAAAAAAAGAGACAATACTCGATTATGAGATAAAGAGCAATCATCAAGAAAATAAAAGCTAGTAGAATTAGAAAGAATCCTTTAGAACTGCAGATCTGCTCTAATAAAATCAAAAGGATATCTGAACTCAGTCAATCAAATTCATTCCTGTAAACTAATTACTTCTCAAAATGAATGAATGGAAAATTATTTTCGAATATCTGCATTTTATTCCAATGTAGATATGGAAAAGCATTGCATATGCATTGTATACAAACTCATCGTTTTCTTTTGTTCTGTCATGTGTTTCATAAGTGCACTTATGTCAGAGGCCTTGGGCCATTTTTCAAATATCAAAGTTCGGAACCCAAGTATTTGTAACATGTTTTTTGTTGTCATAAACCTTTGCATATTTCGACCATAAATTATAATGTAAAGAACAAAAAAACATTTTACAAATACTTGGGTTCCTAACTTTCATATAAGTGCACTTAGTAATACATTACTATTGATGCTACCAATCATAATTATTTACCATCAATCAAATTGGCTTGATTGAGTCTTAGTCTCTTCAACTGATAGAAGAGCATAAATAAAGGCCTTTTTCATTCGTATTTTCTGATATTCTGATTTTCCAGGATAATGCGGAATTTTAAATCAAAAATACTACAACGACAATTACAATTTACAGAACTGACATTCACGATAGAATTTTAGATATTCTAGTTGAACTTTTAGAAGCAATTGTGCTCATCAAGAAAGAGAAATGTAAGAAACTGTAGGACATTTTCAAAGTAATGGATCTTAGCTGGGTCAACCACCTTAATTTATCAATGCTGAATTAAATGTATTTTGATAAACTACTTGAAACCGCTGCTATTCTCTTGTTGCAGACATGAGCTGGAGTACTATGCCTACTTGAAAATTGGTTTCACTCATAGATTACTTTTAACGGATGGTTGTTTTATTCAACGTCCTTTTAGATCATCGTAGCGCACGAGCTTCAGATGGCCATGAAGATAACAAAGAAAGCAAAAACTGAACGCTTTCGTTGTTCATTTATAAAATTTTGTATTCTATGATCTTGCACTTCTGTAATGCGTTCACCGACTGTAACCATGTGAAGCAATAAAGATATTATTATTATTATATTGTTATATATATCTCATCCATATTCACAACAAAACAATTGTATTATAATCGTTTGACAGCTTCAACGACCTGTGTATTGCTGATAAATTTCTCCACTTCTTGTATAGCACGCCGTGTTGTAAAGGTTTTTTATCGACAACAAGCATAGTACTATAAATCACAGAAAAATAATAGAATGTCACAGGTCACTATCAAACATGCATGCAGCAGAGTTGACCTTAGGTATTTTGACTGTCATATTTGACACGGTCGGTCAAAGATCTACGTCGGAAATTAAACAAAATAAAAAATGGAGCAACACCTACTTCACGGTGATTTGCTACAGCCATTGAATGAATTGAATATAATGCCGTGTATTGAAAATGCGCCATAGAAAATGGACCATAGAATTAGATTGTTTAATCGTATCACTTTGCTAGAGGTGCAAACTGATTCAAACAGATGGCACATGCAGGAACTTAATAAGTGGGCAAAAATAAATTTTTAATACCCTGCAGGGATAGGAAAAATAGTCGTGCGTCGCTTGCGGATTGCTCTGAATTCCTTCAAAATGCTCCGATCGCCATGACTCCTTCAGATTCGAAGAATTGGGATCATTCCGCAAAAGTTTTCTCGATAATGTTGGACCCTCCGATCATTTTAAAAAAGTTAGCAGGCGCATGAAAAAACGTTCACAAACTTCTCTGTAGAACTTGATGTCTGTGTCTCTTTGCTGTGTGATCCGGTTGATAACAATCACTGAAACTTTGCACAATTTGGCGTGTTTAATGTTGAACTGGCTGCTCATCAAAGATAATGTCCATTGTCTTTGCTGCTCATTGTTCGATTGCTATGGTATTTAGTCAGGAGATTGTGTCATTTCAATAACTCTACATGTTCCAATATTTCCCTTCTAGTCAAACAGAAGAAGAGACGACCTGTCTAATTCTGTGGTTCCAATGCTTCCCTTCTAGTCAAACAAAAGAAGACACGACCTATCTAATTCTGTGGTTTGGACATTTAGCAAAGTGACAGATATTTGAATTCTGACAAAATAGATCATTTACTTGGCATTGGGATTCTATGCAAAGCATAGGTTTAGGGTGAAGATGCCTTGGTTTGACATTTTAGGCATTTTAGGTATGTTGTGAAGAGAACCAAATATTGAAATTAGAATATTTTCATTTGTGATGTATTCTCACATGCAAACATGCAACAGCAATACTTTTGAAGCAAACATAAACATTGTGGCAGTTACAATGACCAACTTGCGCCTGAGAGAAGCATATTATGTTTAGAAATTTAAACCAGAAATTAACAACAAAAGAGAGTTTTGACAATTCAGTGATTTCCCATACATTTAAATTTGATGAATTTGCAACTTTCCTGTCAGATTAGAGTTTATGCTCTGCTACTGGTATATTGTAATCCTGTGCAATCTGCTTCAATTGCTCTGTGTTACTCCTTTCGTTCCTAGCTGTAGACATTGCCTTTACTTGCCATTAGTATCAATTCCAGAGTAGATGATCACAACATTTCGAAGGTGTTCGCTTTCTAAACCCTAGCAACCAATTAATAATCTATCAAAACATTTAAAACCTTGCATAGAATCCTGAAATAAAAGTGTCAATGTCATTATTCATTTTGACAGAATTCACAGATCTATCATTTTTCAACCACAGTCCACAAACTTAATCGACACATCACATATAAGCGAGTTGAGCCGTTTCTTTGAATACACAATTGCTTCTTAGAGGCTTTCCGGGCACAGACAAAGTGAATGAACGCATAAATCAAGAAAAGTTATTTGCGCAACTGTTGCATGATTGCTTCTTCACTCTACGAGTTAGATATCTTAAATGTCCGATCGCGTACGGCGAGTGTAGCGTTACTTCTATCCTTAAAAGTCCATGACACAGTGGTACAATATTGTACCCCTTCCACCATGGGTGCAGACATTATCTTCCACGGAATTCATCTGCTTTACAGGTCAAGCAAAGTGATGATACCTACATTACAAGCACGTTGACAAATAAATGTAATAGGTTATATCAAGAAAGTTTGCAGCTTTTTGAAATTTATTATTCATATTATCCATGACATTTAATTTAGTCCTATTATGACAAATGGCATTTTAACTTTAAAGGTCTTATAGACACAATTTACATTAGACAGTGTTCTACAATATACAATAACACTTTTTGACTATACCTGTTAAAACAGAAAACGATAACTAAAAACTCGCCTCATTCGTCTGACAAACTATGTGCCTCGCGCTCTTCTCCCTGCAGCGGCGTACGTCTAAAGGTTACTGATCTCTTTAGGACGCTAACCTACTACATGTAATTCATCATAGCCTTTCGAAATTTAAATATGCGGCGCTTTTTAGGAGGCAGATTTCTTCCTAAGGTGCTAGATTGCAGTGCATAGTGAAACTGATAACAAAACACAGCAACAATTATTGTTGCTGATGGGAATACAGACTTCCTTTTTTCAATGGAACGGTAGTTAAGTCAGATTGATTGTAACAAACGCAAGATAGTTACGCATGCTAGGAGTTTTCCAAGAATCTACCTCTAGAACTATTTGCTGCTGTCTGTGTTTATTCAAAAGCTGAGGCCAATAATAGAAGGTCCAGATAAAAGCGCCAAGCTTTCGCGAGACTCCTTACATCTTCTGGGCTTACACGGTGGCTTTGCTGATCAGCATTGTTCCCCGATATTTATCATAACCATTGCAATGCACACAAAGCAGGACGCTTCACTATGACTCAGTTGTTCTGCTGCTAAGCATTTTGTGCTATTCAAGTATTGATGCTTATTGAATTGTAGGCTATTCTGTGGTGCATCGTAGCTAATCAAACGCTATTTGCATCTTCGACATGATTTGTGGGCCTTTTTGATCAGGAAACGCTTATCAATCAGTTTATCTCTGATTTATTTAGTTTGCAGCCATTTTGCTGTGTTGTATTAACATAGGCTTACATGTGGCTTACAAAGGTAAAAATAAAGAAAGTGATTTCTAACTAGATAATGCAATTTGACAAATTGTCTCTGAAGCAAGTTCCATAACAAGCTTGCTATTGACACGCACATAAACGTCCGATTTGAAAATCTGTCTACCCGAAGCTGATGGCTAATGATGCTTTGAAGACCACAATATCTTAGAGTCCAAGGTGATTCATCGGTGCTTTACCACAGTTCCATATCAAGCATTGTCTACGGTCCCGCCGATGACTTACTTTGATTTTGCTGTCCAGAAATGAAGTGATTACAACATTAAACTTGATACTATCATGAGCAGTTAAGTGCATATTCTCTATTGATATACATTGTTAACAAAGTTAACAAGCAAAATTTTAAAAGGTGAGAAAAACTGCAAAAGTACATAGACATATTCTGTAGGCCCGTATTTAAAGCTTTGATGATTTCATATCCACTTAAATGTTTGTGAGATGACAGACGACACATTTGAATGACGCAATTGTGAACATGTGAATATTTCATTTGATATTCTCTTGATTGTGAACTTCTAATATCCTCTAATTCACCCTCAGCTTTTGCGCAAATAAGCGGCATGAAAAGCCATATATACCAGACAACTTGTAATTTTTCAAAGCACAATTATAAATTACAAATTAAATACACATTTCATGAGCGAAGTCGAGAAATTGTCTCTAGAAAAATATGTCAGACCGATTAGCACGATCATTCCCCGGATGCTGATTCATTGATATCGGAAGAATTTGTTGTTCACGTAGATATCATCAACGTAACTGCAAAAGAGAAACAAGTAAGTTATTGAATGATTTCTCGTGTGAATGTGGTCACAATTTCAAATTTGGCAGCTAACAGGCGGTGCATTTCACGGCAATTATTTTCGATATTGAAAATGTGCAGCAGGTTTTCTCCTCTATGGTTTTCTCTCCCTTTTATATAATGCCAACAAATCAAAAACTCCCTTTGTATCAGCGGACGTTTCGGGTCCAGACCCTTTTTCAACGCAAATGCGTTGTTTCCAAAGGGTTGGCTGGCTGGCTGGTTTACCCGACTCCGTCCCACGGATAGGGGAACTATCCTAACCCTAACCCCATTTTCCAAAGGGTCTGGACCCGAAACGTCCGCTGATAGAAAAAAGGAGTTTTTGATTTGTTGGCATTAAATAAAAGGGCGAGAAAACCTGCTTTATAGTTTTAATATCGAAATTAATTGCCCTGAATGCTGTCAATACTCTGAAGCGCATCGAGGTCAGAGGAGGTTGATTCTTCCCCCTCCTTGACTAAAGCCAATTTAACTTTACTGCTATTTTATTTATTAGTTTACATCTTACAGAAGGTTGGAAATGATTTAAGTTAGCAACTACATTTATGTTGATTTTGAAAATACCTACAGTCAAACCTCGTTTAATCGGACTGGCATAATTAAGACTTCCGAAAAGAAACATCTTCTGTCTTCCCTCTCATTGACTACCTACATTATTATTCATTGAGATGCGGGTTATAACGGATCATGATGTGCATTTAACTAAGACTCCCGCTGAAACATTTAATTAAAATTTGGCATTCCAGCTAGTTCTACATGTGAATGTTATTGTGTGTCAACGGGTTACGCTAGAAAATATCATTCTCTTATTCAACGATGAACAAATATGTGACCATTATGTGACCAAAAGTTAGTTCAAGAGTTATATATCGAGAGAATTTGACTATGCTTATTGAGGAGCAAATTTCCCATATTGATGAAGTTTGTTCCTTTTGAGATTTGATCGATTACATGAATAGATGGAATGACCCTCTAGTTCTGAATCAACAGTATTTCAAAGATTAAGTCAATCGAATGTCTGATTGAAAAGTCAATTCCTATCAGTGAAACGCATTCGCACAAAGAGTCCCCTATAAACATTATTTCTGCCTTGTCATCCCAGAAGCGCACTTTATATGCTGAGCCTATAAGTGAAAATATTATTCCGCGCAGAAGATTTGTCCGTAGGCCAAAGGCGTAAATAATCTTGTATCTTGTAGGCATACTTTGATTTTGAATAATTTTGAAAGGCTAAATATAAGCCTCATCAGCATTTTAGTGACTTGCTACTGGTGCGAAACTGGCCTGAAGTTGGATTGTTGCCGGCCTGTGCCTGGAGGTTGCCGGACCGGACCGTCCTGAGGTTGGACTGTTACCGGTCAGTTGACGGCGTGTGCCTGGAAGTTGCCGGCCGCCGCACCGGACATTAGACTGAAATATATTGATTGGCATTGTTATAATAATAAAAATTTTAAATGAATTTGAACTGTAATATATCATATAAAAAAATAAATGCATAATCTAAATGAATATAATAATATATGTCATTAGTTACCTTGCTTGCTATTTCACTACTGATTTGGCCATAGTGAATTAGACGAAAATATATTATTTTAAAGTGATCTTTGCTTAAATTGGGTCTTATCAAGAGCAGCTCGATGAAAACGTATTTCTAATTATCTAACTTCCGAAATAATAGCTGACCTATGCATTGCATGCAAGCGTGCCGTATTCTTTGATGCCATAACCTGCTTCATGGGCGTACTTTGTAATAATATATTAACTTTCTTCCGCAAATCAAATATATTTAACCACAATTGACGTAGCTAGATTGAGTCTTAGTCTACTCAGCTTTTTTGCAGTTTTCAATTAAATTTTAAATCCACACACTTGAATCCTCCAATCTAAATAATGCTTTTGACCACGGCATTTGAACGAACGATTGAACGGTATTTTTTATATTTTTCTGATGGACGAATTATCGAACGGTATGTCTGAAAGGTCGATGAACAGTGATCGGAACGAACGATTGTTTTGCTTGATTGAACGTGATGGAACGGTAAGTAAACCCAGGAAAACACGGTATAAGAAATAATGGTAGAATATCCTTGATACTTTCCAAAATTGCTTATTTACAAACTCTGACTTCAATAAAGTACGTAGTATTTTAAATTTGGAAAGATTTAAGTGCCAATTTGGGCATGGATCACCAGTGACCCCTTGGGCTTTCGTGGTATTGAAACCTCTGAAATTTCAATAAAAGAAAAGTTTATTGATGCTTTTCGAAATTACTTGTTAAAGCATTAAGACTTCAGTTTAATGACATTTCGTGAGTAAAATGACAAGAGACTTGCCATTACACAATTCTTCCACCTCTTGTTATTGACTAAGTACTCCGAAAATACATGTGCTACTCATGAACTACTCAAAAATCTACGCATACCATTATCAATACGGTTTAGCAGTGATGAAAACTGGAGAAGCAGAACTGAAGAGGCTTCACGCCCTTCCATGAAGCAACTAAATTCGTCATGATGCGCCCTAAATTATCATTTAATTCATCACTTGATCACAAAACATTGAACAGTTTGAATTCAAATGCTGTGATAAAGTAGACCCACTTGTACTTTGAGTGTCAATCTGACCTTTACTTTTATATGTACGCACTATATCTGAAGGCTAGACCTAGGCCTATGCTACACTCTAAAAAATTTTGGTTTTTAATTGGTTCTCCAGAAAACCACATGGATTTCCAGAAAACCAAATGGTTCTCTCAAAACTGTTCTCCAGAAAACCCAAAGGATTTCTGGGAAACCAAATGGTTCTCCAAAACACCAAACGAAACTACCAGAAAACTTTTTGGTTTGCAATTATTTTGGTTTGGGTCATTGGGTTCAGATCAATTTTGCAAGGATTCAAACAAATAAAAAAAATCAAAAAATTTGACAGCAACAATCAATGAAAACGCGACCAAAAAATGAAATGCCAATTGATTTTTGATGAATCCTGTTTATAAGGTTAGGTAGGTACGGTAAGGGTTAAGTGTCGTGGGAAATTTGTTTTGATTTACAACATACTATATGCAATACGACTATTAGAATTGTCAAGAGAACGTTTGTGTGGATGTTGTACATTGTGGACAAACATGTCCAAACTTAGCTACTGATGATTAAACTAATTTTTAAATTAAGAAAATAAACTTATTAACCACGCGGAATCCTGATCTATCATCAGTGATATGAATGATGAGATGATTATTCAAGGATTCGCTCGTTCAAAGTTTTTGTGCCATTTAGAACTATTCCCCAGCCTATTTGTCCATTCCATCTCAATTTCACACCAGAATTTAAATTTCATGGACTCATTAAAAACAAAAAAATTCTTTAGAATTGAATGTTGGGCGTTGAATTATTATATCATCTCACTCTCTCTCTCTCTCCTTCTCTCTTAAAATTAACACTCCGGTGTCTTCTTTATCATCTACTGAAGGCTAACTCTCTTTCATTCACAGCAGCACATCGTCCGATTCCCCCCGCACTCTCTTATCTCGCACCGATGGACCTGGCCTAAATTTAGCGAGCCTCTCTCCAAAGGGAAAAAATAAACGTGACACTTTCTTTTTTAAACATTTTACTAAGCTTTGAAAAATTTTTTAACAAAAAACAAAAAGTACAATAAACCATTATAATAAAAAATCCAATGAATAATGGAAAACAAATTTTTCGAATACTTAAATAGCGAAAAACATACAGGTTTCTGAGTGTCATTTGCTGTGTCGTATGCATGATTGCACGAATGATTTTTGTTCTAGTGACCGCTCTTGTCATTGACACGCAACGTGCTGTGTGCTTATTACAATGTGCATTCTTATTTCTTTTCTTGTTTGTGAAATTTCTTTCTTTGTTTGTTTTTGTATTTTAATTCCATTGCGTTGTGTATGGAATGACTTATTTAAGACACATTCCAACAGTTTTCCACAAAACGAGAAGATTTTTTATAAGATTTTTTTCAATGTTTTCATTTATCCTATATGTACTATAATTACTTTATGTAAATTAATTTTGTTTATTATTATATTCATTTATATATTATTATTAATTTCTATTCATGTATGTATTAAATTATTATTTATATCCCTATCAATTGACTACTCTGCAACTAGCCTACATGTCGTTAGAAATCGCTTTGTAGTAATGACTACTCCTGTAATTATATGACATGTATGTAGAAATTTTCTTTTTTCACATCATGTTCGTTTCTAACAAAAAATATCTTATATCACCCTTCAATCTGTATTGTATTGAAATTTCTATTATCCAGAATATATTGTATGCATTATATATGAATGTAAATTATAAATATGAAGTGAACATAATTTCTACTTGTGTTTAGTTTTTTATACAAGGAATTGAAATTTTGATTTGAACTTATACTTGATCATCATGAAATTTAACTCAAAAATAAAAGAATAATAAATAAATATAAATCTGAAAAGACATTTGCATGCAATAGCAAAAATAAATTAATTTTACTTAATTGCACTTTCAGTTAAGAACAGTGTCATTTATTGTACACGCTTAAATTATTTGCCTTATTACAGTATTTTTGCTGATTTAACTTTTTAGCCGTTTTGCCATGTTTTTTTTGTGCTGAAACTTTGCTTTTTTTGCATGCTTATTATTGCTTTTTTTTTCATTGTTTTGTTTTCATTTTTTGCCATGCATTATGTCAAACTCACTTTTTTGTGCACAGTATATTAGTTTTGCAGCATTTGTTGTAACGAAATCTCTCTTTTGTTTTTATGTGCATGCCGCTCTTTGCTCTTTAAAATTGTGGTGAAAAGCTTTATTTGACATTAAATGTCTGTGCATGCGTATTATCTGGTGTGCAAAAGCTAGAAATGTGTGCCAGTCAAATTTTGTTAATTAAAACCATTAATACCAGATTTTCAATCTTATAACTAAAGACAAACAATAATCGGATTACAGCTTATATCCAGAAAAAACTTCTCTGAATATCTGCCGTTCTTAAATTAAAACATCCAAATATATCAAATCTTATTACGGTAACCACGACTATCCTTGATCGACTTAAACCAGCTTCTAAAATATCCGTGTTCGAACTAACGAAGTTTAGACAGTGTGGGCATAACCATTTTTATTTTTGTAATAGGCATTTTATGTTGAACTTATTCTTGATTTTTTCAATGACATCATTCTACATTTTCTTACATTTCTAAATGCTTTTCTAAATGCGTCCTTTTATTTTTTCTATCTATTCTTCTTCTACCCAGACCAAAATTTTTTTTTTTTAGCGCATTTCGTATTTTTTATCCTTATCAGTGTACGCGCTTAACACTCCACTGGTTGAGGCGAGGCGTGATTTTTGTTTATCAAACGTTTTTGCTTAGGATGTGCTATCTGGCGTTCCATTTCGCGACTTTGTTTTTCTTTGAATATTTTTACTTGCAGAAGACTATCAAAAAAGTTCATTTTCTTTGGGAAGCTTGCTTTCTAAAGACTTCTATTACTTTGGGGGAAGGTCTTGATTAGAAAAAGCATGACTTTGAGAAAGACTGGAAAAAAAAACAAAAATTTTATTTGTTCTTAAATAACTTTTTTTTACAAAATACATTACTTGAAAAATTTGAACTTTTTTTTGATGCTACTTTTTAATTCTTTTTTTTTTTTACACATTAATTACAATAATTTAGTTGCAACAAATGATGTAGCTATATTATGAAATGATATTATATTGAAATGATATATATATATTATAATTAATTAATTTATTGATATTATTTTATATTATTTAGTAATTATTTTATAATTATTAATATGAATTAAATTATTATTTTATACTATTAAATTTTTCTTATTTTATTTATTTATTCACTCTCCAATAAAATTTTTGGTTCTTCGGGCAAAATTTTTATATTATTATCCAACTCCAGAAATGGTTTCACTAAAACTGAAACCAAATCTTATGGTTTCTTTGAAAACCGATGACTGGTTTCTCCAGAAAATTTTTTTTAGGTTTCACAATTTTTTTTTCCGAAAAACAATTTTTTTAAGAGTGTAGCTGACAAGTTCCAAGCTTTGTGTAAGCGAAGTGTCAAATAAATGAACATTGACCCATCATCACCTACCAACTTCTTGTAGCGTGATGCTGCTAAAGCGTGTTATAGGCTAATCATCACGACAAAAGGAATTTGACGAAGGAATCTATGATTTTGATACTCTCTAGTTTGACTGGGTTTGATATAAAAAGATGTGTGTAACGTTTGACGTCAACTTATGTTTCGCATTGTCATTGCAGGGCAATGCCGACAACGAATTTCCCGATAGTGCAGTTTGTATTATTTCGCGATGTCAGATGGGAGAACACCTGCATTGCCAGCTTCCACGTTTCTCTGAAAAACCCCAATGTCAGCTAGAAACGACAGCACTATATAGGGTCCATCAGAATTGAACATTGTTTTGACTTATAAAGAACGATTGAACGGGTGTTTTATGCCATGAACGAACGGAATTTATCAGTCCTTTGAGCGGTGAACGAACGAACGGGTCTGAAAGGCAGATGATCGGAAGATCGAACGAACGGAGAAAAATATGACCGTTCAAATGACCTGGTTTTGACCCCTTTATTTCATACACTTACTCTTTACCTTATTCACTAATAAATGACACGAACTGCAAAATAAATGTCACAAACTGCAATATAAATTTTCACTTTTACACGGGAAGTTGTCAATTTCTCGCACTTTAGATGGCTGCCGGATAACTTTGAAGCTCTTGTGATCCGTGCCCACTCGCTGGAATATCGCTGAGGTGAAAGAAGAGAGGGCGAAATGCATCTTGTGGTACATGAGAGAAGGCACTCAGTGACATAACATCATCGACGAATGAGGATTCAATATCTGGACCTCTAGGACTCAAAGCTGATCGTCTCAAGGAGAAAAGGCAGCGTGTGTAGTTGAAGGACAGAGGGAGAAGAATTCTAGTGTGTTTAGCTGCTTCTCCTACTTTGGACTCTCACACTTCATGTGTGTCGAGGGAGAGTGACGAAAGACTATTTTTTGAATTTCATCAGCGAAGTACAGGGTCCGCCAAAAGTCGTGTAGGGTTTATGAATGGTTGCAAAAATGGCTAGAATGACTATTGAGACTAAATTTCATTACAGAGTTGCAAATGAAACACATTAATTTCATAAAATTATGTATGGAAAATTACATCACGTAAATGAGCACCTTGGTGCATGATACAAGATAGTGCCCTCTTTACAGCACTCATCATCACATGTCTCAAAGTTTGCCGGCTTATTTTCTGGATTTCATTTCGCATATTTTCTTTCAGAGCACTTGTGGCTCTCGGTTTTGAAGCGTACACTCTCTCTTTTAAATATCCCCAAAGAAAAAAATCTGGAGGAGACAAATCTGGGGATCTCGGAGGCCCGGAGAACTCACATCCTCGAGAGATAATGCGATGCTGAAAAGTTTCATGTAAAAGTTTTAATGTCTCATTAGCATTGTGACACGTGACGGCAATGTCTTAATTGTTGGTATCAAGAACGACCTTATCATTTCCCGATACTTTGAACCATCTATTGTGACTGCTGTTCCATTGCCATCTTCGAAAAGTATGGTCCCACAATACAGTCATGCATAATTCCACACCAAACTGTTGCCTTCTCAGGATGTAGGGGTCGCTGGTGAATTACTTGAGGATTTTTGGAAGACCAAAAACGATAATTGTGCTTGTTCACAAATCCACACAAGTTGAAATGTGCTTCGTCAGTCATTATCAGTGAAGTGAGATTGTCCTCCCTGCCAAATAACTCAAGAAAACGCCTCGCATAGCGTAATCTCGCTTCAAAGTCACTTAAAGAGACGCTCTGTACAATCTATACCTTATACGGATAGCAAGATAAGTCATCTTTTAAGATTCTTCTCAAAGATGTTTAAGATATCTGAAGCTCTATGGAACGTCGTTTCACAAACTTGAGAGGACTTCTGGCAACATCTTCTCTCACTGTCTCAATGAACGATGCGTTGCGAGATGTTTTTGGTCTGCCTGATCGATATTTGTCCTGAACATTTCCAAACTCTCGAAAACGTGAAACACAACGACGAATAACATGTTCAGACGGAGCTTTTGTAACATTTTTCAGCCGGCGATAAGCTCTCTGAGCCTCAACAATAGACTGGTTGTTAACAAAAAACAGTTCAACAATTTGAGAGCGCTGTTGACTAGTCGACTTATTCATTATCAATCATTGACGAAGTAAGCCTATCGAAACTCAAAATGGATTGAAAATGGCACTGTTTGAATTTTGAATTATGTCTCAATTACAGATGATGTAAAATTGCTATGTCATTTTCCATAGAAATGCATCGTGAACAATGAACAAACATAATATTCATCATGACCTCTGAATAGTCTAAGAAATGATATATTTGATATATTCAAACGTCAAATGGCATCCAAGATTGTAGTCAACTTTGTAATTCTATGCACATGAAAAAACTTGCGGGCATGGCCTATGCACAAGAAGACGTATCAGTCTTCAATTTATTATTAACAATCAGCAACATCGACATGAAATCCCTACACGACTTTTGGCGGACCCTGCAGGTGCATTTGTTTTCGAGGAGTTCATCTTCGTCAATTATGACAATGCTCTACTTCACACAAAGATTGAAGTCACTCATTGCCCCTTTCCAAACATGACAGAAAATGCCACATCATGCGAAAAATTTGTACAAGGCGAAGACTGACAGATCCTCAAATCCAGTCGATCTTCAGCGATCCTTCTGCCTATCGATCTGCTGGAGTGACTCTTTGCCGACATCGAATAAACAGCGCAGTATGAGGAAGCACTGTCGTCAATCACTCCTATCAAATGCCATCATAATCGCTCTCTTGTCTACAGAGAAATGTCTGAACAAAGAGAACTTAAGAGGAATAAAGAGAACCAAAAGTTGCAGTTCATTATTTCACAAATTTGTTGTCATATATTGTCACGCAGTTGTTCTCTCTTATCGCAATAGGCTTGGTGAAGTGGAAAATTGTACATTATAAAGCTTGGGATGTACGGCCTATCACCAAATATGGAATCACAAAGATATTTGCCTATCATGAGACCGAGATAGAACATTAGAATTGCATCTATGCAATGTATATCCGTAGAAATCAGTTGTAACATTTATTTTGCAGTTTGTGTCAATAATTAATGGAAAAGGAATACTTTAATTACATACATTCACTGTCATTTATTTTCTCAGTCTCTCAAAATTGCAGGCAATTAATTCATACATCACTCTTGTATCCTGTTACTGTAAATTTGAAGAAAATTAAAATACGACTGATTAACTCGATACAGCATAGTTGGACGCAATGACAAAGGATAAAGCTAGGCTAGTTGCAAAGATCACGCGAAGAATGGGATTATATTGCTCTTAAAATAATTCGCATGCTTCTGCTGCACTTCGAAGCAGGATATAATTTGTGATTTGACTTGCTTTAATTATTCTTCTCACTTTCTGCTAGTAATTCCCAATCCATAGCGTACCAATCATCTTAGGTCGAATTCACAACTTTAAGTAAAAATCAAGTACTTAATTCAAAATTGTAGGCAATATACTGGTGTTTAGAATAACAATTACAAACTGGAAATTAATTAAACTTGCAGTTAACGAAAAAATCTGAAAGTTACAAGTGTACTCAATTATTCATCCCTGATTTCTAAGTCATATTTCTATGACAATCCGAATTTAAATGTTGATCTTGATCATCTGTACACGTAGATAAATGCTGGTTTACATGAAAATATTAATACATAAGCTTGCCCTATGACTGCTGCAAATGACAAATCCAAATCGGAACAATCAATCGTAAAGTTCAAAACCAGTAAATACCACATTCATGAAAATGTCTAATATTTAACCGAATGTCCTTGAGCCGAATGGGACAATTTACTAGTATCTGCAACCAAGGACAGTTTTCAATTGTCACCACGGCCAATATTCGTAAAAATATGGCATATCATATTTTTCTTCGCATTTAATTGGAGTCATGTGCCTGCTAGGAATGGCTTGTTTTCTTGAACATGAATTTCATTGTTAGATCAAAAAAATAGTAAGAAAATAATTTGTTAGGACAGTATTGTAGCTCGCTATAAATCCAAAATCAGTAAAAATTCAGCAACTAAACTTAGAGAAATATCCTTTATAAAAATAAAAACTAACAGTCAAACTTCCTCAACTCAACTGCTAATGCTTAAACTAAATAGCATTTAATCGTCCATCATGTCCTCATTGATCTTACTATCTAATTAGAGTTGACGATGCAGCAATGTTTTCTCAGTCATTGGGCGGTAAATCAGAGAAGATCCGATTAGACTTTTCGATTAACTACACAAGTACCTAAGCCGTTGCAACAACTTAACGACGTGTAAGCGATTAGAATTCAATCAGGTACTCTTGTGACAAATCTCTTATGATGCAGAGAGGCATCATGCATCTTATACATGTGCAAATTTATGCGTTCAGTTCAAAATGTGCAAATTTATGAGATTTATTAATATTATTGACATCTCTTTATTTGAAAAAGCAGTATATCATTACAATGTTATGTAATTGCTCAGTTACACATCTTCATACATGTATCTGATTTTTGGTTTCCTCGTGCATACTTTATCCCTGTATGCGTCTTTCAATTGAGCCTTCACGTGATCCTCCCAGGTGAACGATCTGAGGATGTATCTTATTGAATATCTTATATTATTTATACTTTAAGCAAGGCCGACTTGCAACAGAATACTTTTGGCTAAATTTAGTTCCGCATCTGAAGTCGACTTTTCGATTTTCGGGTGGAAAATCTATATCATTCTCTTTATTCACATGTGTTTTCTTGAGAACGAATGATTACACCTGAAAACACATAATTCAGAATATCGGGTAGTAATAAAAGTGTGAAAACGCAATCAGATCTGCATCGTAGAATTCACCACTTTTCCGGTGTTCTGTTTTATATATATTTTTCTGAATTTTAGGCAGCCTTTCATGAATAGGCCATCTTGCTAAATATCTGCATTTTCCAAATAAACTAGACGAGTTCATGAAAGATAAGAACCTGTACATTCTAAAATAGAGGGTGACAGCATTTCACGAAATTGTTTTATTAAGGATGCAGATTTTTAACGATTAGAAAAATTCAAATAAATGCATACCAGCTCATTTCACTACCAATCCTTGGGAATGAGGTTTGCCGTCTAGGCACGAATCCAGCGACAGGAGCGACGGCTGTTCCCCATCGTGGGGCCTTCAATCGATCTGCCCGGCCGCGAGATGGGAGCATTTCTCGCAGGGTGGACCACGATTCCTCGCGAGTATTTGGTGCGGACACAAATCTGCCTCCATGTTGCTCTGATTTTGATCGATCAAATGCACGTAGACCTGGATAATCGAATGGAATATAATGTGGATTTGCGTACAGATTCAAGCGATGGCCCGTTGTCATCAACTTGTGTCGGGGGACTGGTGCAGTGTCTCGCATATCTAAGGGATCATATCTCCGAAGCACCCAAGAGACGTCACTGTGATTTGGCCAAGTGAGTTGCTGAGTCTCTTTATTCACTTCTGCATGAGACAGAGTTTCTCGTTGAGGCTGAAATCGCGACAGCTCTTCATTTGGCACTGTCTGAAAAGAAGGCAAACTATGGTTGCTAATGGATTTTTTATCAAATCGACCGTTTAATAATAATTGCAATGAGTTGTGGCACAAACATACTTACATTTCAATATCAAGGAATAAATAGATGCTTTTAGCATATTGTCATAAAACTACATCATCAAATCTAATAAAAACATGAAATTATTCAATAAAATACCAATCTTCAAAAATCAATTGAGCCTGCATTGAACGCTTAAGACTACCAATGGTTTCATTTCAATTTGCTGAAGTTTTATGAACTTGTGATTATTTTATTCGTGAATCTGCATACGCAATTTATAGAACGACCTTAGAAAATGTCGACCACTTATAAGTCAAGGTGTCAAAAGGCCTGCAGCCCTGTGAGTGGTCCTGTCTAAACTATACTATTATAATGATCTGCTTAGCATTTAGCAATATGTTAATTATGATGCATGTATTACAATTAGCTTATCATTTGCGTGAATAGACCAAATAAATTCAAAAGTTCACATACCTTGAAGATTTATCATATCTGCTTTTCATTATATTGACTTTTGATGAGACAACTTGGGTGAAGACACCTCTGTGACTCAGTACAAGTGCCAATTGAACGACTACCAAAGAGTTTCGGACCCTGACACTATCCATTTTGTCATTTTTCGGTCTATAATTAGTCTAAATATTCTGTCTAAATGCTTTGCAAACTGCGAATACAGCTGTCCACAGAGAAACCACTTATAAGTTGAGTGCATGAAATAAATTTGACTATATGGCTGGAAAAATCAAGTGCAATGTATATTAAACCTTTACGCACGGTTATTGAGGCATTTTCTCACCTTTCATGTTTAATGTTCTTTTTAGTATTGAACGCACAATTCGCTTCCGCTATGTACAAAATAACCACTTGCATGAAGCTGAAAATTGCACCTTAATTTGACATCTATTTTAATTACATGAGTGGTCAGTTGTGGTCAATTGGCCGCCCTATAAAAAGTTGAGGACTTTCTTTGATGCAGGATTTCAACATGAAGACGACTGAATTTTTTAATGAAAATCGACCGACAGCATGATTTCTCCTTAAGTCGGATGAAATGAACTTGGTGAATTGAGTTCAATATTGTGTGAATGTACAAAAGGATACATTGCAAATAATATTCATCAAAAAAATGATGCTCAATTTCATCTGACGCATCTGATGAAAGAGAAAGTCAACACGTATCAATATGCTTCATGCCATATGAATTGCTGAATTGAATAGGAAGGCAAATTTGAAGAGTGGAATGTATTCAGATAGCTCACTATGCCACTCATACAGATAATTCATCTTTTGTTAAACGTTGATTATATGTGACTCATATCAGACTCCTAAGAGTCCTACGATTCTATGTGTTGGAAATTTTACTCTCATGATTTAGCCCAATTGTAGAATAGAAAAGAACATAAAGGAATTTATGCATTTGTATGAATATGAATCATATGATAACAAACAATAAAAGAAATTGCGAAAATCGAAGTCATTATTGACTCAACACAGTTCAAATCAGTATGTTTATACAGAGAAAAATTGACGATAAATGAGTTCCTTCGGCGCTCTGTTTCAGATAGATCTACGACTGTTCAGATTTCTAACTTGTTGGCGATGTGTTTGGGTGCAAAATAAGATTTCAGAAACACATTGTTTGAACAGCTCCGTTGAGGTTTTGCTATAGCAGCAATCATATGAACAACAGCGAGTTGAAGCATTTACTAAGTTACTTTATCTTACACTAAAGCTCAAATTATGGGAAGAGTCTATTCATCACGATTAACTCAAATGACAATAATTTCATCAAAAAACAATTTCCAAGTTATCTATTAAGCCTGAGTGAAATCCACGGAAAAAATTGTCTTTATTTCCCTTCTCTCTATCATATGAAATTTGCGTTGTCATAAAGATGTCAAAAGCTCTCAATTTCTGATCTCCGTCTCACTATTTAGTATTAATATTGCTCTATGAGTTTACATCTTTCATATGGTTGCAGAGACATTCAATAATGTCGAACAATGTCAAATAAACAAAATCGCTTAAACTTGCCTGTGGACGTATTTCTGTGGGATACATTCTTCTGTATATGTCACTGTAAGCTCCGACCAGTCCGATGCTCGAACCAGCCATGCTGCACGATGTCTATCGTTTACCGGAGACCAAACAGAAGCAATCTATACTGGAAAGAGCCACAGTCGCATCGTGTTTAGTCCCACACGCATTAAAAGGATTAACGCTAGTAATCTTCGTTACACACAGACTTTGCCCTCAGATTTGTGGCGGAGTCCAGCAGGTTTTACTGAACGGCTTGTCAGAAAACAAGGGGATTACTCCGCACCATACATCGGAAGTAGCGATGACTTTCCATTGGTCAAAATACTGAATTCATCAAAAAGTCAATTTCGTGTCGCTTGATAAATGAAAATAAATTGAAATGATCGCAACTCTGAATTTACTTAAGCCAATAAAACAACAGCTTGATTTAGTCAGATCAGACGACTTTATTAAGACGATCATAAATTAAAATCATTTGCTGTTCGCATGGGTGTACGCGATGTCTATATAAATTATATAATCAAAGGCCGTGTTGATTTTGATTTGTGCTTTTTTATTGTGTTGATCCAGATTGCGAAATTAGTAAATAGTGAAGTTTACTGATTCGTAATAGGAAATGCATTGGAATTGACTATGAAGCTAATATGGCCAGAAATATCAGGAGCATGTATCAGCATAATGTGTATAATTTGACGGAACGCTTGTGTGGTGTGAGGCTTTGAAACTAAAATTTGATACCATAAGCTGTATTTTTTAGCCGTGCGGATATTTCCTACAAGGAGTTTAGTGCTTCTTCAAAAGAGGCAACTCTCGTTCTACGTTTAATCGAGTTCACGATATCAAGACAGTTCCCTGAAGATTATGTCACAGTCTACAGACATACATTTGTGCAGGGATGCGGAGTCCTATCATTTTGATAGGACTCCGACTCCGGGTGGCCAGTATATGTAGCCTAGTTTTTTTTAAAAAAAATGGTAACCTATGTCATAGATCATTATAGGCTTACCTGAACCTATCTTTAGTGATCATTGCTTGATGGAGAAAGTTGACATCAAAACAGTGACGGCTATGCACGAGGATAAATAATTTGTTTGTGTTATACTTCGGGTCTAGTTATAGGCCGGAGTCCAACTCCGACTCCGCATCCCTGCATTTGTGAAACTTCATGCATTAAAGTTTTTGAAATCACTTACATCGTAATGAATGTTAATTGATGTATTTCAATAATAAAACATTCTGAACATTTTATACTTTAGTAACAGCGTCCCTTTTTAGAAACAGAAAGTAAAATGTTAATCATAAGGCGATGAGACCATGTGGCACCGGTTTACGTTACCGGTTTAAGTGGTTTTTATTAATTACCATTGCATCAGACGCATACAAAATCAATGAAATCAGCTAACAAGGAAAGGTTAAAATTTCGATATGAAATATCTTTCTTTTGCCTCCTTTTATACTCTATGAGTTTTATCTGACAACTGGTATAGGCGCAGCTTCAAACTTGATGTCTTGATAGCAGCAACATTCTCTAATGTATTTACTACCACAAAACATAGAAAGATTAGGATTATTTATCTACTTGTGGTGAACGGTAAAGTGGTTCCTCAAGCTATTACCAGTTTTCCCAAAATATAATTCATCACAGCCTTTGCATTTCAGATATCTATATGATATGTATCGCTAGCTGCAACTCTTGTAATTACTTTCGCTTCATTCAGTACTTGCTGCACTGGCCACCTTCCATTCTCGCTCATGTTCAAGTTGCTCACAGCAAGAGCCTCGAACCGATTATTCACTTCAACATTGTATTCTGCATCACGTATAGGGTCACTGATTGCTTCCATAATACAAGTTGTTTTCAGCTAAAGATTTATCTGCTCTTGCAACATCACATTATCAGAGTTGCAATCTGCGCCTCTCCGCACGACTACGCTAAGCAGCAAACTCCCGACTTCTTGGTTGATTAAGATGTGGTCAAGGTGTGTTTTGGCATAGCCATCCGGTGAAACCCATGTTGCCTTATGAATGTCTTTATGCTGGAAGATTTTACATCCAATTACCAGGCATCGCTCCAGAATCATTGATACAAGTCAAATACCGCCGTCGATACCAGACTGTGCTTTCCGATAGACCCATGGAATGCCTGGACTTCTCTTCCCATCTGCGCATTGAGGTCACCAAGCACAAACAACACGTCATTCGCTGGAATTATATACAAGGAATGGTGTCTCCCTCCTCCGAAGTCACTACAGTTGGTGTGTGGACTGTCACTATTGTGGTCTTACACAATTGTGTGTCACCTTTATTCTGATTGTCATTTCACACTTTCAAAATCAATCAGAGCGTCTTTGGCTTATCTGCTCAGATAAGCGGCTTCTCTTTCACTTTTCCTTCCGACCGCAGTATATAATCACACCATGTTGCGAACTGCTGCCCTCACCAGAATTGTGCCATTTCATTTCCTACATAGCCATTATGTCGAGGCCATATTGCTTCCCTTTCCACAGGCGTGGAGGCACCAGCATAGTGCATGTAGAATCCCGACGTTCCAGGTTGCCAAGTTAAATCCGCAATTCTAATCAAAAGCACGATTCCGCTCCAGTCCGGTTGAAGTGAAATAGTTAAGGCGAATTAGCTCAAAAATAGGCCGAAGGTGGAAGTGAATACAGAAGAAGCCTTTTTGACTTTTCTAGACCAAAATTTCATGGATATCCGAATATCAGGTTCCCCCACTCTGAAAATGTCCGGATAAGCCGGGAGACCATTTTTTCTCAAGCATGCCACCTACACTACTCACAAAACATGAAAAATGTTTAGTTACTCATTTCAGACAACTAATGGATATCATCTGAATCAGAAATTGATGGAGAATCCGAATATCAGATGCACCTACTTTCAGAGTGGGGGCATCTGATATTCGGATTCATCATGAAATTTTGGTTTAGAAAAAGTCAAAAAAACTTCCACCTTCAAACCTATTTCGCCTGGACCTGAAGTCCGCTAAGTATTCGCTGCATTTTCAGTAGCGAGAGGAATTTTAATGGGGTAAGGCTGCCAATCCCACCTCAAGACATCTTCTTTTAGCACCACCCCGGGGGACCTAGCACATTTTCTTTAGAAGGGGTCGACACCAGAGAGTGGAATATTGTGAAAGTAATACTCTTCTCCTCTGTATCTGCACAATTCGATGATGAAATCAAGCATCCCCATTGCACGCCTTTTAGGTATCACAGGGCGTTGTATAAAATAAAACATGTCAAAGGCGAACTATAATTACTAATTGTGTTTTATTCGACTCAAATATGCCACGCTGTCTCTTTCGGAGGTAACGACATAATAAATTACAGACAATTGTAAGCGTCTAAGGTCAGTTAAATTACGAACATAATTCATGGACACGGACATACAGCGAAATACGAAATACCCGGTACACGGAAATAGAAGAGTTGATGTCGAATGACACATCATGATGCTGCCAAGTTTGTGAGTAGTAAGAGGCTAAAGCGAAAATATAAGCAGAAGAGAATAGTCACGGTATTAAACGACAAAAGTAGACAAATTCTTTCAGCATGAATAGCGCGGGTTGAGTCAGACTTTTAAGCACAAGTCAAATTCGCAAGTCAAATTGGTTTTGGCACTGACCCACAACTCTGACAGCATTCCTTAACGCTTTATGCCACAGGTCAGATGACGTTGAGTGATGCAGGAACTTGGAGGCAGTCTTGATCTTGGACGCTTTATTCCACCTTCGCACCATTTCGGGATAATTATTCTCCTTTGTACGAGTCTCCAAAATTATCTCCGTCTTCCCCAAATAACTTCCTCCGAATGCGTTATCGCACGAGTCTGTGTGGGCACAGAATCTGCTCGGATGATCACTTCGAGGAGGACGCCATCTTCCTAAGTACAATCCTGTCAAGAGTGGCTTTCCACATACATGTAGGTCTATCGGTGGATCATCGAACATCGGCCGCTAGAAAACGCGGGACGCCAAAGAACCTGTCAAATTCACTTTTATTATGTTTTGTAATCTATCGACATATGAATAATTTATTGGGTGCAACTCCTTGTTCTGCGAACAGATGATACTGTGGCATTGATCTTAAATTCTTTTCAGTGGAATCAATAACTCGTGTCACCTTATTGTTCCCACCAAAAACGAGCAATACATTGTTGAAAGAAAACAGGCATTTCAAATGAGATAAACACGAATAAGTCAACTCGTGTACTATCCTACACAACATCTATTTATGACTGTCCTTAATTCTCCCTACTTAGACAATGATCGATGATCGATCAGATTAGTCGTTGTATTATACATACGTATATGTTCATCGTCAGAACATTCAGCCGACTCGATGAACGACGGTATAACACCGAAACCGAATGAATATTTTGCCAGCAGAATAATTAAATCGATTTGATTTTATGTCAGCAGAAATTTAGTTAATGAACAGCCCCTAGGTCAATGTTGCTAGATCTTGAGAATAATGAAAACACAGAAACAAGCAACAGCTGCAGATTCTTGCAACAATGCGATCTATAGCAAGCCATTCATAATAATCGTGAATCTTTACAAAGCACAAAGATAAGTTGCCGGTACCTACCCAACATCATCCACTGGATGCCGCCATCGTTTTGGCACCGTTGTCATGACAACACATGTCCACGACGCTCTACTGTTTTCAATGTCCCTGTCCGTTCTAATCTTGCATTCTTTGAATGCTACTTACTGTAAAAGAATTGATGTGCACGCAACAACCCTGTTATTTGTAGAAATCTTCAATTACAATTTAGAAATATTCAAAGATTGATAAAACAGTCTGACATTGGGTAGATATGTAGAAAGCATGATGTGTAAGCACCCTGTGTAAGGTCATAAGTCATATGTAGATCGAACCTGCAACTGTCCAACAAGAGCTTCTCTATTTATTTTGCGGAAAAGCCATTTAGATATGGAAGTGGGCTTCATCTTCAGACAAGGATTCAGAAAAGTCACGTCTTGGGACTCATGACTTCCGATGCTATGGACACTTGGTTTTATGCTCCTCATTAGAACTCCCTCAGTAAGTCGTGTTGCTACGAAACCACATTAACCCTTTAACGTCCATGGGGGCCTCTGAGGCCCCCAGCGACTTTTATTTTTATTCCTGACTATCCATTTTTTGAACAAGTTTAATCAGATTTCCTGAGAACTTCAATTATCATGTCTAGAACATGTATGTGAATTTTTAAGTCTCCATGCGCACTAGTTTAGGTGCTATATGGCTCTAGATTTTTTGTAGCGTTAAGTACCAGTGGGGGCCTCAGAGGCCCCCAGCTCTATTTTGACAAATTTTGAAAGCTTTGTGCTCTTTTTGTGATATCAGGTAAAGAATGTGTAGTTCATGCATCATAAAATCACAATTGAACAAATAATTTATGATTACAGGTGTATTCTGCCACATGTGATTGTCCGTATACAGTTATCGCTCGCATGCATAATTGTCATGTGAGAAGGCATCGAATCAATCCCCAGCCTCAGCTATAGTGCATTTCTACACGAATCGACATTCTGCATGTCTCGCCCACGCCGATCAACAAATGGTATTGAAGCGGATTTTTAGACGAAATGAAAACTGCGCGACCCCATCATACTTTCTGCAACCCCTTCGCTGCGGGAAAATGTGAGTGCTTCTGGTGTGCAGCCGGCCAGCTACGGCCCCGCCAGGTCACGTGTTGTCTCACATGCGGACGCAGGGGTCCCCGTCTCAAGAACTGTTGTGTCTGTGCGGACATGACGTGAATTAGCGTCATATAAAATGATTGAATTAATGATAATAATATTTATATCTTTCCTCATTTCTTCTTTTTCAAATTGACACCAACACCCTATCTGCCCGACCGCACTCATCTGAGTATGGAATAGAGCACAAATCCACGGAGGAAACGAGCGCGTAACTTATTCACCAAGTCAGGCTCACGGCACAATTGTTCGCTGATACTATGAAATCTTGTTGATAGAACGTTCGAGTTGAAGTGCTATTTGTGTATTTCTCATGCATGCATTCTTCACTGACGTGCACGAGATTTTCATGACAAATGCAGCGGTCTTTATTCAAGTAGTTCGGGAAATAGTGTCATATTACAGTTTCACATATTTCAGATCACCTTTTCAATGCATAGTGAAGTCAAATAGACCTGCTTGACATAAAGATTTAGAAGATAAGAATTCTATGGTCTAAATTTTCTTACTTTCTGTTTAACTGCTGAAGAGTCATTGATCAATCGCGAGCGCTTGTCAATCAAATAGCCTGAAAATTCGACGCTGAAAGCAATTCAAAGGAATGCACAACGATGAGAAAGATTAGTCTTTGATGTCTATGGTGTAATCAAATAGTGCATTATGGTAACCTTGCAGTAAGCAATGCGTTCAAGCGGGAGATCAAGGGAGTAAGCCGATGTTGTCATACTAAGGAAGTTGGTTGAGTTCGCTTCACACAGATGGGGGTTCCAACGGAGCAGTTGAATCCCATCCTCTTAAGATTCTTCGAGCCATGTCGTACAGTGATGCCTCTCTCATTCTCCCATCGACATCAGCATTGCGACATTTCCAAGAGTTGAAGTATCACACCAGCGGTTGGCGCGGCATTGGACCTAACTGGAACTAGCACGCGGAGAGTATTCAGCACAACTGCTTTGACAGAAGCCTAGGGACAGCCGCTGGGTAATCTCGTCTTGAGTCCATCTTCGGTGAGACGACCCGAGTAACTTCTAGACTCAAAGAGCAGTTAATGTCAATGTCAGCAACAGCTTCTCCTTGAATTTTCACGGCAGCACGTGGATAGGAAAGATCCTACCGTGCCACACAAGGCAGAAAGAACAATGCAGGAAGCATTTCTCATCATCATCTGTGGAGAGGATGTCCCAATGTCGGATGAGCTAGAACAGCTTCCTGGTGTTTCGAAATTTGCTACAGGGACGAACTGCAATTGCCGCGGTAGTAGTGCGATCCTTGAGTTGAAGCAAAAGGATGCAATAATTCGCCTCTCTTTGGATGCGAGTTTGAGCATCGCAGGCGTATAGAGTCTGTGTCCAAATTAAGAAATAATATAGCCGTATTCTACTCTATCTCACGTGCTACTAGGCGGCTCTGTGAGGTTCATTCAGGTACCACGAGACATTGATATGCTCGATGGATGGCCGAGGTAATCAACCTGCGCTACTTGAAGGCATGGCTCTTCCGGTAGAAATTGTCGATGACTTCGAGGCGGAATGGATTACCTGGAAGATGAGCTGTTCGTCTCCGGTCCACTATGGTACACTATGGTCCACTCCAGTCTGGTACTTCGAGCCATCACGACCAACGATTAGAAACAATCCCTGAAGTGAACAACGATTCCTGTATGGATGAAACCTTCACGCAGTGATTGCTGATCACCGTCACAGGTTCCCAATTCCCAAGATGAAAGTTTTTCCATAATGACTGTTTTACACTCACTATGTTCTTTACATTAGCACATTACAATACCTTCTATTGGTTGCTTGCTGTCAAATTGATTCTGTTTTGTCATCTGACGGTTCCACTGTAATATAAGAACTTTGCTTTCCTAGTAAAAGCATGTACTTCATCTTTCATGGCGACCGCAACTCATATTTAAATTCTTTTCATTATTGCAGAGGTTAATATTTTCACACAACCAATTAAAATCGACTTTACATAATTCCAATCGAAACTATCAGCCTACTAGGTGACAGATGCTATCAATCATTCGTCCTTAAGATACTTAATCGCATCGAGTTCAGACTGAAGCGTTGTACACCAATTCTGCCTCACATAAGGAGGATTATTAAATAATATGAATTTAATATCAACATTTGAGCTAAAAATAGCCTGTGACGTGACCTTAAATGCCCTTTTTGACCGCATACATATATATTCGCTGGCAAAACATTATATGACTCTAAAATGCTTCGTTTGGTCACAAATTGATATTTTATGCTCTGGTACTATGCAATTGCATTGATCACGTGACCCAGGCATGATTTTCGGACCTTAAATGCTATTTTGCGATGAAACTAAGCATTCTAGACCAATATAATATATTACCAACAGATAGAAATGTGACCCAGATCTATCATTGTACGAGGTCAAAAAGGTCATCCGAGGTGACGTGATGACGTCAGAGGCTATTTTTAGAAATTTTTGCACATTTGACCTTACTTTGACTTCTCTGGGTGACCCCTAAATCTTGACCAATCGAGCTAAAACTTTACATGTACAATTTTCTTACCAAAAGGAATACTTTTGGCGACGTGTACCTTGACTTTTTCAACTTTCGATTTTTTTGAACCACCCTAATATCTATATACTCGTATAAACTTCATCCCTGCGAACTCTTTTCATCTATGCCAATTTTGTCATTTCATTCGCCTGACGATGGACTCCGGTGGTGTCCGAAAGTACTCGCAATAAACTGCGTATAAAAAAACATAGATCTGTTTTGACGGGACTCCTCTGATAGATAGCACTTTATCTAGTTATTGCAAAGATACATTTCACTTCATAGAAACACGGCCAAAAGAATATTCAGAGAATTGCTGCTTCGTAACTTGTGATGTAGTTTCGCTCTACACCACAATACATCATGACTTAGGTCTATAATCCATTCGATTTTGGCTAGATAAATGCACGAACCTTTAGATACCACAGCGATTTGATCACCGATTCCTTCTGCAAGGTATTGATTATTCTACATAACAACTGTTTCATCTTTGAATATTACTTGCAGCTCTCAGGAACAGCCATGGGCACTCGGGTCGCCCCCACTTATGCAAATTTAGTGATGGGGTTTATAGAACAGAAAATGTATACAAGAATAAAAGAAATTCATCCTAACATTTGATCAAATGAGCTTATCAGATCTTGGACCCAGTACCTGGATGACTGCTGGCTGATATGGAAAGAGGAATACGGTGACTTGAATAAATTTAAACAACTACTAAATAATCTCCATCCTTCAATAGAATTCATTTACAGCATAATGACCAGGTATTGACGTTTTAAATGTTTTGGTGTATAAAAGTATTCATAAACAAGCAATAGAAACCGATATTTATAATAGGCCCACTGACAGTTTTAGTTACATACCGTTTACATACCGTCTAATCAACCAGGGCACATTATGAAGAACATACCATTTGTTTTAGCCTATAGAATTGAAAGAATTGTTTCTGAAATTCAAAATAAAGTTAGATGCCATCGCGATCTGAAAGAAAAATTGATGAGCCTAAAGTATCCGTCCAAGCTTGTGGTTAATGCGATTGCCAGAGCGAAACAACGAGCAAAATGCGCCATTAAGACGAAGAGTAATGAAGAAAAAGTTACCCTGTTTCTACATGCTTTCAATCCCAATAATCTATCATGAAATTATTTATTCTTTAGCGAACACTTTGAAGTCGTTGAATAAATTTAAAAACTGTAATTGTGCTGGTGAGGTGTCTCCGAATTTTTCTATAACTCCCTTTTATAAAATGCCCATTGGTACAACGAAATTGGATTGGGAGCATAAAGAGAGAGAGAGAGAGCTTTCATAAAGAAATTCCATCCTCCTCTCAACATCATAAGCTAGTTATTTTTAGATTTCATGTACAGAAATCTATGCACATGTTCACATGATTTACCTATTTATATGAATTTGAATTTGCTTAAACTCCAACATAATTCATTTCGCCTTGAGAAGCCAACACAGTTCCGTGGTGTTTTCTTTTTATTATCATATCATATATATTATATATCATATATACATCAATTATTATTACAATTAATTCTTTATTTATTATAACTAATTATTATTTATTATAATAATATAATAATTATGTAATGTACTAATTATATAATAATACAACATTAATTAGTATCATCATTTAATCATTATTAATCCAATAATTAATTATATTATATTAACATGCATATATATATATATATATATATGCATATGCATATATGCATATGTATATGCTATATTCATATATATACATATTCCTGCGGTGATCGGTATTGCAATCTTTGTCTCTCAGAGAAATATTTTATAGCCACTTCAAAAGAAAGCAATCTCCTCAATAAGAAAAATGGAATCGTCTCAAAGTGTAGACATCGAAGAAAATTTTCATCATCAAGCCTCAAGCCACAATCTACATTTATATATAAAAACTCAGATAAAAAGTCATGAGTATCCCAACCGGTTTCGCCTCTTCTCAGGAGGCTACTCGTGGGAGATGAAATGGCTATATTAAAATTAACATTAGTTTACATTTATAATGTAGACATCACAATCAATAAGATGCATGTAAATAAGGAATAGAGATGATCTACTTATTGAGAGGTGGACGGAGCATAGAGATGAAGTGTTGCTCTTTCATCTCTCTTACCATGGGGCTGCCACTGGGATGCATTTGAAAAATTGGCGCCGCCTCGAAATTGATATCATGTAGGCCACGAGCACACTGCGTTATATACTTGATGACATTCAAAACCCTATAAACGGCATTCGAGATTTTCTCCCGGTGAACTGTCATCCGAGTACGAAAAACATCGCCGGTTTGGCCAATATAGAAGTCACCACAAGACTTACACCCAAAAACGTGGATCACATTTTTTGAGAGGCAACTCATGCTAGTCTTGATCTTGAAGGGTTCAAGACCCGGTGATTTCCCCGTGTTCGAGGGTAGCCGGATGTACCTTATCGTGCCGCAATCGCCTTCACACCTCGTCTCCATTTCCCTCTGTCCAATGCGTCCTTTTTCGTCAGGCCTATCCTGCGACATTCCTCCTCCACTTGTGTCTTCCACATTTTCTTGGGTCTTCCTCGTTTTCTTTTACCCCCAACTTCAAAATTCAGTGCTCTCCTCAAAGCACTACCTTCATCCCTCCTCAAGACATGGCCATACCATCTCACTCCATTTGCCCTTACTAAACTGTCAACACCTTCATTCAATCCAAGCAAGCACATCAGCTCCTCACTGTTCCTCTCATCCATAATCTTGACACCACACATAGTCCTCACCTTCGCCCTCTCCGTTCGTCTCAGAATAGCCAGCTCAGTTTCTCTCAAAGTCCATGTTTCGCCTCCATACATCATGCAAGGTCTTGTACAGCTGCTATAGATTTTGCCCTTCATCTTCAACGTGAATTTTCTTCCTGTCAACAGCTCTCCGCACTCTCTAAATTTCAACCACCCAAGTCTTGTTCGGAATGTTACTGCAGCTTCACATCCACCAGAAGCATTTAGGCGGTCACTCAGGCAACTGAACGCATTCACCGTTTCCACTTGATCATTCAATGTCTCAATCGTCTCTTCAGCTCCTTCATCGCTGCCTTTGCATTTCTTGCATTCAAAGCCTTCCGCCAGCCTCCTCGTCACCCTCTTCATCTTGGTACATCTTCCATGAATCCATTTCTCACACTTCGTACAGCAAACTGAATTCTTCATCACCCTTCGTCCGCACATTCCACACGGATCAACTCTGCTGGTAAAAATTTCTCCTTTCGATCCGCTCTTCATCACCTTTGTCTTTCCGATATTAACTCTCATCCCTTTTCGTTCGAGCGACTCTTTCCATCTCTGAAATTTGCATTTCAAGTCTTCCATGCTATCACTCTTCAGGACCAGATCGTCTGCATACAAAATCTCCATCAATAATCCCTTTCTTGCATTTTCCGTGATCACATCCACCACTATAGCGAAAAGCAAAGGCGATAGCACAGACCCTTGATGCACACCAACCCTTACCGGAAACTCATCAGATAACTTTGTTCCGACACGAACTCTCGTCCCTGCTCCTTCACATAGACTCATCACAGCCTTCACAAGTTGCTCAGGTAGACCCTTTTTCCTCATTGCCCATTCCATCACCTTTCTTGGGACTGTATCAAACGCCTTCTCCAGATCGACAAAACATAGAGGGTGTTCACGCTATTACCGCCGCTAATACCAAATCAAAAATTCAGTCTATCCAGGCCACTAATTCAAAATAAAAATCATTGTGATTGTCATAAATATCTATGTCTATGTATTTAAATCTAAATTTCATTCACATTCATTCATATAGCGTTAGCAATCTTGTTTCATTTGATTCTTTGGTTTGATGGTGCACAGTATGAAAATGAAATTATAATGAATTATCCAGGATATAGTGATGAAGAGATTGCCAAGATTGTTTCGCATGCTATATCTTACAACAACTGTAAGCAATCACGTCGATGTTATACAGAGGAGTATAATAAAGAAGCACCTCCGGTTAGAACAATTATAGACTGGAAGAAACGGTTTCTTGAAACCCTCTCTGTGCTTCCAAAACGACGTGGTAGTGATCAAAATGAACACAAAATCAACGATGCTACGAAAAATGCGATTGTAGGTGCAATGGGTGATGCAGTGTGCACTTCTCAACCACATGACGCACAAAGATTTGGAGTGTCGTTAGGTACAGTCAATAACATTCTGAAGGAATGTAACATGAAGGCTTTCAAATACAGACTTGTTCAACAAATTAATGAAGACGAGTTTGAAAAGCGGTTGACATTTTGCAATTATGTTATTCAGACGCAGTTATTGGATCCCATGTGGCATCATGAGATCATTTTTAGTGATGAGGCGATTTTTCATAAAACGGATTAGTTAATAGATATAACTGCTATTACTATGCTCAAAATAATGAACACAAGATAATGATCAAACCTTTGAAGTCTTCAGCAATAACACTCTGGGCTATGATTCCATATGATGGAAGATTGCGCTTTAGGATCCTTTTCGAAACAATGAACCAGGAACGTTATTGTGATATTTTGAGGGAAATTGTGATACCATCTGTCACCAGTAATAGATATATCCATCATTATTATCAGCAAGATGGTGCGTCAGTACACTGGGCGCTGGCAGTTAGACAGCCACTGAATTCAAATCTAAAACATCGGTGGATAGGTCGTTCTGGACCAACGGAATGGCCGCCGCGAAGCCCAGACCTTACCATAAATGATTTCTGACTTTGGTCATTTATGCGTGATAAAGTTTACACAGACCCAAGACCAGCTACTTTACAAAATCTAGCAAAGAAATGTGAGCATGCATTCAACCAGATTGATCACAGAATGGTTCAAAATTGTTTTTTCAACTTTTCCAAGCGCTGTGGTATGTGCATTGAGCATGAAGGTCGCCATATTGAACAATATATGTAATACCCATTTTGTATATTTTTGGTTATATTTTGTACATTTTAATTAAACGTTAGTATGTTAAACATTCACAATGTTTTTGATTTAGCATTATATATTTTATATATTTTGATTTATTATTAGCGGCGGGAATGGCGTGAACACCCTGTACGAAAAGGCTTTTCTCCTTGTTGCGGTATTCTTCTTGCAGTCTCCTCAGGATGACGATGGCATCTGTAGTCCCCTTTCCAGGCATTAATCCGCAGTGCATTTCATCGATCTCGACCAGCGACCATATTCTTTTCTCTAAAACTCTCTCAACGATCTTCATCCCGTGATCCAGCAGCTTCACTCCTCGATAGGAGCCACAGCTCATTACATCACCTTTGCCTTTGAAGATTGGGACCACCACACCTGTCTTCCATTCAGTTGGCATCCCCTCTCCATCCACTACACGCTGACAAATCTCCCTCATTACTTCCACTCCCTTTTCTCCACTCGCACGAATCATTTCCACCGTTACTTCAGATAGGCCAGGTGCTTTCCCAGATTTCATCTCTTTCATTGCGTGTGAAATTTCTGCTCGTAAAATTCTCTCGATTGGTCCTTCTGTCACATCGATTTCTACGCTTTGGTCCCACTCATTTTCCTCGTTCATGATCTTCTCCATATGTTCTTTCCATATTTTTCCTCTGTCTTTTCCATTGAATCCAAATTTCTCATCCTTTCCTCTGATACACCTGCCACCTTTCACGTCATTCCCTTCTCCTTTTGAAGTCTTCATGAACATGAACGCCTCATTGGAGCTATTTCCAGCTTTGCTAGCTCCTGCTCAGCTTCACGTTTCATTACTTTCATAACTACATTTTTCAAGCGGTTTTTCAATCGTTTGTAATTGGCTACATTTTTATCAGATCTGTTTCTGCACATCTTTTTATATGCGTCTTTCTTCTCGCCAATCACTTTCTTTACCTCTTCATTCCACCACCATTTATCTCCTCGTTTCTTCCGGCCTTTCTTCTTTCCACACACTTCACCACACGCTTGGAGTAAACCTTTGCTGTAATACCCCATAAATCTGAATTATCATTCTCAGTGAGTTCTTCAACTCTTGTCCGAAAATGTTCCCTCGTATCATTTTCTTTCAGCTTCCATACTCGTCTTCTTACTATCCGCTCTTTTGTCACTATCTTCTTCATTTTCATTTTGTCGAAGTCAGCAATAACCAGTCGGTGCTGTAGCTCACCCGGGATAGTCTTTACATCTTTCAAATTTTTTCGTTTTTCTTTACTAACGAGAACGAAATCAATCTCTGTCTCATGTCCAAAAGCACTAAAAGTCATCTTCCTCTTATCCTCCATTCTAAACCAGGTATTCGCTACGCACAAGTTCTTTTCGTCACAGAATTCGAGCAGTCTCCTGCCATCAGCATATCTTTCTCCAACACCATTTCCTCCATGCACTCCTCCAAAGCCCGTCTCCGTATCACTTCCTACACTACATTCGCGGCCTAACTCATCATAGAATCTTTCCATCTCCAATTCAGATCGCCCGCTTTGTGGTGCATATGCACAAATCACTCTCATTACGTTCTCCTCAAACGCTAACACCATAGCCATTACTCTGTCACTTTTCCTGCGAATTTCAACAACCTTTTGCACAACTCCTCTTTCACTAATATTCCCACTCCTCCCGTTCCACCATCATTTCCTGACCACCAAAGTTTAAATCTCCTTCCTTTAACTCCTAAACATCGAGTCCCTTGCCTTCTCCACCGAACCTGCTGCAGGCAGCAGGCTTCCACTTTCCTCCTCAATTCTTCACATATCTCTGTTCCTCTGCATCGCAGACTTCCCACATTCCAACTTCCACACCTAACTCCATCTTCTCGTCTTTCCTTCCGCATATTTACCCCGGAGATTCTTCGCACCTCCAGCCCATTTAAGGGCTCCCGGGCACTGGAGGCCATTTTCATTGCAACACAATTCATAAGGATTTTCTTGGAGCTTTGTTTTTCTACGAGGAGTTTTCCCTTGCTTACCCTCAACCCCTTTTTAAGGCATGAGTTGCCTGCGGAGCGTTTTTCATCAAAGTGCCCATCTTCTAGGCTGATTGCCTTCACCACGACTAAAGAGCTAAGCCTACCCTATCTCCTTCGCTTGCCTACACCTTCGCCTGATTGGCAATGGCACCTCAATGACAAGAGTGGAGACCAGGACTACCAGCGGGACGTGTTCCGGTGCCATCGGACCCAGACCTGGGGTAAGGTGCTACTCCTCCTCCTGTCATTGGAACTCTTTTTGCAACATACGCAGTCAACCTACACCGCCTTACAAACCCAAGAACCATCCAATTCTTAGACTACTTACTTAATAAAACTAGAAATTTGCAACAATCTCAACATCTAAGAACAATGCCAAGATTCACAAAAATGTGTCTTTTGCTCTTGGCCTAGGTTGGACTGAGACTACTATAATTGCAGCCTCGACGCCGTAAGGCCCGAATAACATTGAAGTTTTTACAATATAGCCTATGTACAACTAAAAACCTGTTGCTATTTACATATTTATATACAGTATATTATATACAGGTGATTCAGTTCAGCCCGCCGGTACTGATGTAAGTGGTTAGTCGATATCTAAGCAAACAATCGATGTTTATCAGGTTCGACTTATTTCTCTATGTATTAAGAATTCGATTTTGTATGTTTTAAGTTGTTATTACAATCGGTACTTGCCGGAAATAAGCAGTTAAGCATTCCTTCACAATTCCAAACCTGTTTGTTTTGTCGACGCAAGTAGAATTATCCTGACTTCGGTTACGAAGATATCTCTTCTGTGTATCATGTTCTATTGCTTTTGATAATTGCGAAACAACAAGAAGAGCATTCAATGAACACTGAGAACCATCTTAGATTGGAAAAGGCGTTTTAACCAAACTCAGTGTGTTGCCGATGAAGCATTCATGTGGTCCTGCTAAGTGTCGACTATCTGATGAAAAAGAGAAGCAGAAATTGTTGAAGCGTTTGGAGACAATCCATGTAGGCTCCAAACTTCACAGCGGAAAGTTGCGGAACAGTTCGACGCGCCGCAATCCCCGATGCAAAGAATATTGTGCAAGAATGAAATAAAACCCTTCACATTTAGTCGAGTGCAAGAACTGAAGGAAATAGATTTTGAAACTTGGCTGAACTTCTGCCTCACCGTTATACAGATGAACAACGAAAATTCTGGCAGGTAACGAAAGATTGTCTACACTTATGAAGCTGTTTGTCATTTAAATGGTCAAGTCAATCTGCACAGTAGTTTTATTGTGAGACGGAAACCCTCATGTGACTTGCGTAAAACCCCTCAAATCTCCAATCGGGTTTTCGGGCGATGATTACTTTTGACTATGGCATTGTGCATGAAGTCATTGATGGGACAGTAACTACTGAAAAATGATGCGATGAAGAAACAGTGATTCCTTTATCATTCGGAGAAAACAGGCATTGATCTACCAGCAAGACGGAGCTGCGGAACAAGAACACTGATGAACTACTTAAAATCCTTAAGATCACTGGATGCGAAAGACGGCCATCGGAATTGGCCATCTCGAAGTCCTGATCTGGAGATGAGCAATTTTGGCAATGGGGATGCGCACGGGATCATATCTACAAAATTCCAAGACCAGAATCTACTCATGAGGTGAGAGACAGAATTGCAGCAGTGTTGAATTCTATTGACAAGCCTACTACAAGACGCATGAAACACCAACTTCTTCAAGCGATGTGAAGCATGTGTATCAGCGCACAGGTCTCATTTTGAGCAATTGTTGTGACCGGGTTAGTAGAAAACCGCATTCAATTTTGCTAATAATACTTTTTCGTGAGTCTTAGCTATAAAATTTAATTCTTGACTGCTTCGATCTTTCAACACCACCTGTTTAATTACCGGCGGGATGAACTGAATCACCCTGTACATCCGGGGAAAAATTTCAAAGATTGAGTTGCGAGCATGATAATCATCTTTAAAATCATTTTTGCAATCGAAAGTCTAAGGGAATCGCTTGCTGAAAGCGCTTCCAAAGTAAAAAGCTAAAACATAATAGCATGCAGAACCGCGATGAGGGTCAATGAGTCAAGGGCAACATCCGGTGACCCGCGCTTTTCGTTTTTGGGTTTTACTGCTTTTGTAGCTAGCAACCTTGTAACTAAGCTATGAAGCTAGAGTGAATTATCCGTTGTATTAAGTCCAGAAACTTGTAAATCACTGATTAGAAATGCAAGTAGTCGTTGTTCAACGGCAAAAGACAAGTAAAGCGTCAGTGCATGTGAGTCGTCTGTTGAATGAAGGAACAGTATTATCACTGGTCGACACGGAGCAAAAGAGATGCAGCAAGGCATTACCGGTAATTTTTCGAAAAGATCTGTAATTTCTTAGTGTTAATGATTTTCCAAATTTGGTGATTTGTTAAAGCAGAAATATTACAGATGGACAATTTTCTACTATTTCACAGAAACTTTTACACATTTGATCGAGTTCAATGATCTGCACTATCATCATTCAAAATCACCGTGTTGGCGGTGCAGTGGTGAAAAGGCAGGGTGAATGATGTTGGGTGAATGAGGGTTTCGATAGTCCTCCCTTCTGTCAATTTTGTAAATTTGTGCTTTATATACATGTATGAACTATCAATTTGACTTCAGTTACTTCAGTCTCTCTCAAGCAATCTAATTTCATTCAAATACTACATGCATAAAAAATGGACTGACTCTGATAAATAGGTTTACAAATTTTCAGCAAATGCTTCCAAAAATGCTAAGGGACAACTTCGATATTCACAAGATCACTCTATTGATCGTTCAGTCTACCAGAAATTGACGAAAATCATTTAAAAAAAATCCGCTCGTAATGAGGATCGTAATTTTGATTGTATAAGAATGCATGAATGCTCAAAATTCAAGTCTTTGTGCATGATATTTTAGGTCCAATTTACTCAATATAACGTGAGTGCATGTAGACCTGTATAGTTTTCGATCGGATATTGTCATCTGATTTTTGCTAGATTTCAGCTGATCTGTAATGTCTTACAGGATGTCTTCAAATATATTTGACTTTCCCATGAACGAACTGCTTTGCTAGTGAAAGACGTACAACGCTCTGCTACAAACACAAACAAAAATAATAGACAATTGACAGCGTCGAACGGGAGCTGAATTTTCATGATTTGACAGAGGATGAAAGACATAAGCTCTCCCTGCCTTTTTTTAAACAATTTATTCAGCTAAAATTCAAATAAAATCAATAAAATCACAATGTTTCGTCCTCCACAGACTTCATCATGGGGAACAAAAATAATGAATGATGCGATTACTAGATCATAGAAACCTCCTTCAATTTCAGGCAGGTTAAATGATATTTTATGATAATCAACTTATTAACCTAATATTAATAATTCGAAATAAATTCTCAAAACATCTGTTGTAACTAATGATTGTGTAACCATATATTTAGTGCGATCCTTTTTAAAAGCTTCAATGTGCAATTAAAGATTACGAACTCAAAAGACCCTGTTTAATAAATTAATTTTTCTAGTGTTTGACGCATTGGCCCCTTATCAATTTGATGTTTCTACTTTTGCATCAGCTTGTTTTAGTTTCGTCAAAAATTACTTCAGTGCAGGTCATCAGAATCTTCTCGGAGTACATGGGTTGAATATGTGGTAGAAGCCAATTTTTTCGAAAAGTACACAGCGAATGAATTGATTTGTCATTCCAACTTTCGTTGACTGTCATATCCAGCAGTTTAGTAATAGGCCTTTCTTGATTTATTGATAAAAAATGTCTTAAAAATTTGCCAAATCGAATGATCAGGAAAAAATAAATCCCTGCTTCCTAACAATTGGAAATATCTTGTCATAGTTGCAAGTCAATTCGAATGGTCATAATATTTTTATGTCTATACTGATATGAAAAGTTATGGATTGACATGTGAGTTCCATTCCAGCAGTTTAGTAATAGGCCTTTCTTGATTTATTGATAAAAAATGTCTTAAAAATTTGCCAAATCGAATGATCAGGAAAAAATAAATCCCTGCTTCCTAACAATTGGAAATATCTTGTCATAGTTGCAAGTCAATTCGAATGGTCATAATATTTTTATGTCTATACTGATATGAAAAGTTATGGATTGACATGTGGTCATGAAATGTAAGTCTTACTATGAAGAATAAGACTCTTTTGTCATCAAGTTTACGCCAACTCTGAAACAAGACTAGGATTACGGGAAGTCATGATGGTAAAAACTGTCCGCATAAATTATTGAAATGATCGAGCATAAATGAAAGAATGAAAAAAAACTTTTAATTAAATAAATATCTGAGCTTGATCCAAGGTAAACAGTGTCCGCCAGAATGTGAATATATAGTGTGCCTCCGCAAACTACCAAAAAATTTGTTTTGCATCACCTTGAAGCTCAGCCCCCTAACGAAAAATCGATTCCGCGTGCCTTCCAGATATCCTTGACTTATCTATTTGTAAACTATGCATCATGAAAATTTCAATCGTTACACACCTTATCGTTTCACCCTTACCTACAACTCTCGATGCAATTAATAACGCACCAGTCCCTCATGACAAACAGTCCTTGCGTTCTTACAAATCCAGTAACAAGTTTTGTCTGCTTCAATGTACGAGCTTCTCAAGGAGAATGTGCGTTTTGAATGGTCTGATCAAAACCAGAGAGATTTTGATTCAGTGAAAACTAGCTTATCGAACTACATCCCTCTTGCGTTCTTTGATTCAGACTTGACCACAGCTACGTTTTTGACAACTGACGCTTCTGGATATGGAATCTCAGCCATTCTCTCGCAAATCGATAGAAAGACAGGAGAGGGACGCCCGGTATATTTCTTGAGTCGTAAACTTTCGGACATGGAAAGGATATACTCGGTCTCAGAAAAGGAGTTCCTTGCAGTTCTTTGGGGTGTGGAGAGGTTACACCAATTTCTTTATGGCAGACACTCACAGTTCGAACCGATCACCAGTGCTTGAGGCAGTTACTGATCAATGGTGTTGAAGGCGGAGCAGCCCCATGCAGTGTCATTCGCTGGGCTACCAAGTTGCTACAGTACAACTTCAAGGTTCAATATATACCAGGCAAGCAGAACCCTGTGGCAGATGCTCTCTCTCTCGCATACCACACCAGGACAAGGATTCTACTGTGGAACTCTTCGCTGTTTCACTAAGTGAAAATGACGAACTCCGACCCTTGACTCTGTGTCAACTGCGACAAGAGACAGGAAAGGATGAGACGTTACAAGAAGTCAAATGATTCATTCACAAAGGTTGGCCTACACGTGCGACTTCAATCACCAGCTCAGCCAAAGAATACTGGAATTCCCGAAATGAGCTTACGGACATCGATGGAGTGATCTGTCGCAATAACAAATTTGTTGTTCCGGCGTCCCTGCAAGAAGCAGTTGTGACATTCGCTCACGAAGGACATATGGGAATATCCAAATGCAAGTCTCGCATTCGAGAGTACTACTGGTGGCCGAACCTGAATGCTAGCGTCGAGACCAGAGTGAAAAGTTGTGGATGCTGTCAAGACGTCGCAAGAGAATCACCCGTCCAAGTGCCGTCGTACGTGAGCAAACCGTGGCATCAGATTGCAATTGATTTCAAGGGTCCAGTACACAACGTCTCTCATCGCCAACATTACATTATGGTTTTGGTGGACTGCTACTCGAAGTTGATGATGACTCGAGTTGTTTCTTCCCCAACATCTGTTAAGGTGATTGAATTCCTGAACTCCGCATTCTCTGTTTTTGGCCATTGTACGATTCTACTCTCAGACAATGGACCACAATTTATTTCCGCAGAATTTGGAACTTACCTTCGTGCCAAAGGCATTATTCATCGACGCTCTTCAGTGTACAATCCTCAGAGCAATGGCGTTGTCGATCGCATGAACCGAAACATTGCTAAGGTGATCGAAGCTTCAGAAATAAAGAATGCTTCACAACTACAGGACGTGTTGGAGAAGTACTCGTTGAATTATAATACAACCAAGCACTCAACTACAGAACTGTCCCCATGTGACATTATGTTGAAGTTTAAGGCCAAATTCAGTCTCTCAATGATCTCACTGGATGATAACCAGAGTACCGACATCGGGAAAAGGATCACCAAACGTGGAGAACTTTCTGCTGAATATACAAACCAAAGAAGAAGGCCCGAAACAAAGGTCAAATATGAGGTGGGGGATACCGTCATTACAAAGAGGGGGCAAAAGAGAAAGATAGTGAATCAGAGTGGACCTTACACCTTCCTACTGGACAATGGCTTCAAAATAAATTGCAGAAACATTCGTGGAAAGGTTCCGGAGGAAGATGAGATTGGTATCTCGAAGTCACAGGAGAAAGTGACTGCAGAAGAAATACTCCTGCGCTGGAAGATCAATCGACTGATTTGGTTGTTCTGCCTAACATTGTGTCTGTTAGTTCTTCCCCTGGAAATGCACCAATGGAGGAAAGACCTACAAGAAATAGAAGACGACCATCATATTTACAAGATTATGTGACTGGTTAAGAGTTTTACTTTAATCTTGATATTGATAAGCGTAACATTGCGTTCAAATTTACATTTCAGTGATTTGGAATGAATACTGATTTTCTAATGTTATCGGTGTTTTAGTATCTATGTATGCATCATTTTGACATTGATACTTATGTGCACCTAATGACATTGTGCTTATTCTTAGAGTACATAGTATTTGATTCTCATTGAACTTAATCGTTTAGTGACGAACATTCTTCCTTTGAAACGGGGGAATGTTGTGACTTGCTCACAAATAATGATATTTTCATTGATTCTTGCACTAAATGTATATTAAAAGATTTTATGTCGATTTTGTTAATATGCATTAATATTCTAATTTGACTTAAAATGGTCACTAAGGTATTATTATTATTATTATTATTCAAAGTACAATATTTGAGTGGCGTTTTATCAAGACAGACTACAAGGCCACTGAAAAAAAAATTAATGAGAATAGAGAGAAAAAATACAAGTTATTGCGGGAAGGAACGTGAAAAAAGAAAAGTTTTGAGGGATCGTTTGAATGACTGGAGAGAGGTCTGGTTCGTCACGTGTGATGGGAGAGAATTCCATATACGTGATGCAGCGATGGGAGATGCACGATCCCCAATTGAAGTGAGTATTATAACTTTCGGTGTGCTACGAATTTGCAAGTTCTCTCTTGAGGTACTGTTCTGGATTTGTGCATGCCTTTTATTGCAATCTACTTGATATGATTTACTCGGGATATTTTATATCTTAATTACGAAAGGATACAACAATACACTTGATAAATTTCACGGCTAAGGACAACTACATGCTTTCTTACTGATAACTACGCATCTCCCAAAGGAAGTCAACCACACAATCAGCGCAAAAAGGGGCGGAAAACTTGTGTGTCAATCAAGTACGTATGTATATATACGTGCACATGTACGTCAGAGATTGCACGGTCTAAAGTAATTGTATTAGTTAATCATTTAATTGAATTTTTGGCTCAACAATCTAATTGATGGAGTTGGAATCAAGATTAATTACAAGATATCACATTATTGAGATAATTATTTAGAATATGGAACATCCAAATGATTGACTACAGCAGCTTTTTGAAGTTTTTTTTATCTCAATTGAACTTCACGACACGGGTGGAGTGGCTGCTTTTAATTTTGACGACAACATCCAACTCCGTATCCCTAGAACTTCTTCTTTTTCGAAAATAAATAGGCTACAATTCCTCACGATTGAAATAATTAGAGGATTAACTTGAAATTCCTCTGCACTATTTTCAATGTATCGAGAAACGAGCAACTGAACTGCCGGTAAAAAACAAAGCCAATGAACTGTAATCTAATGATAAGGTCTAATCAACGTTCAGCTAGCACATCCATTTCTTGAACGAATGGATTCACTTGAAATATGGAACAGTCGCATATAAATGAATGCAGCACAAAAACCCCGACCCGAAGCCGTTGCAGGTGAGCAAATTATTCACAAGAAATTTAACAACTAAAGGAAATCCCATATTTAAAATAAATGCATTTGTTACCATGGACGCAAATTCATATAAAAAGCACATCCAGAAATTCTTCAATTTATACAAAATGCAATCATGGTCCCTTTTCGAGTTGCCAAATCGATATGACCTTGGCAACTCGAAATGTGACAAGAAGTCTCCATCACATCCATCGATTGATGATCGCTCTTCGGCTTGTAATTTAATGCCTCATATAGCATCAGTAATGCTACATAAATAATAAAAATATTGAAGATGCCGACGACCAAATGCATTTTGCATCAATCGGTATCAATATACTGAATAGGTCAAACTAGATCATACTAGTTGTGCTGAGCACGCAGCAACTCATAAATGTAGAATTTTGCACAGAAATATGTGCATAATATCTCATAGAACAGCATGGAACATAGCTTTCCGATAAACCAAGCATACTCGTTCTTTGCATTGAGCGAGAAGGGTTCTGCATGGTTCATTGCACATTGTTCCTGGTTCCTTATGTTACTTTTTCTTGACGTTTGTCTTCTTCTCTTATTCAATGTTGCGTTGGCAATAGTTTTGGTAAATAAAATACCCATGAACATAACATTTCTGTCCACAAGTCAGAAGGGCTAGGACATAGATATCTGACATCAACAACTTGGTCAACAACCTAAATGCTTTGATGTTCGATGTCTGTCGGTTGGACATGGAGAAAGTTTGGTTGAAGATGAAGATTAATAACCAATTCAAAAAATGCCTTATTTCCAGAAATTTCATGTCAGAGAAGCAAATAGCACAATGTTCGCAAAGATCATGTGCTTCAGAATATGTGGCAATAGCGGTATAGCCATATACAGGTATAGCATTGGTGGCAAACATCTTGGGTTCGATGCATCATGAGATGTATATATTTGGATTTCATCATGCATCCGCCATCATGCAACTATTTATCAGCATCGGTAATTGTTCATAATATATGCATCCCATGTTAATATGTCCGCTTAAAGTCGAATTTACCTTTCACTTAAGTTGTTCATGCAAGCATGTGTAGAGGCCTGTAACACGAATTCATTGTTTTAATAAATTAAATAATATATCCGGTAGAGAAGTCGCTATCGTAAAACCGAAACTCTAATGTAATTCCGAATCGGGCGCTGGCGCCATTTTTTGGTGAGAAAAATTTTGAATTCAAATATTAGAATTTCATTTTTTCTGAAATAACACGTGGTCTGCATTATACATTACAAGGCACATGTGTTCTACCAAATTATTGCAATATAGTTTAAGTCTGATGGTGTTGTGACGATTGAATCTTCAGTGCAATGCGATGCACGCCATTTTTGTAAAAGTCCAGAATCTTACGTGTTAAATGTCATTAATCGCTTGTTAGCATGCAAGACACGACCACACCAAAAATGTCCCACCTTTACTTTGTTTATTTCCGTCCAGGGAGTCAGTTCTTAGCACAAGTTTCCAAATGTTCTCAAGCCGCAGTCTGGGAGATAGCAGTTGCTCCTGCACCAAATCTACGCATTCATCGCTATCATATATTTGGTTGTAGACAAGTTTTTCTGATATGTTGAGGCTTTCAATGGTGATGTTCGCCATCAGCTGTTCATGTGGTGCGAAATGGAGATAAATGAAAAGACAGTGCCAACAAAATCCGTAATTGACTTGAAGAATTTGAGACTTTGTAGTGTATTTCCTGAATTTTCAATAACAAAAATCTGCGAATACCCGATATCTTTATCAAAATTACATTTGTTTCTTTTTCACGTTGGTGAAGCTTGTCATTTTAAAAATTTTTGATATAAGATAAAAATTATGGCTGTCGAAAATAGCGATTGTTCTACTTTAATGTGTACTAGACACTTAAAAAACACATGATCTTCAGTAAAGGTCTTTCGCCTGCTCGGTCTCTAGCGTACAATAGATCAGTTGCGTGTTGCGTGACAATTTCAGCGAAAGTTCGGTAATCTGTAATTAGTCGATGCGCACTTTACTCAATTGAGGCCCCTGTGGTGATGCACATTGTGAGATTGTAGTGACATTGTAGGAGGCAATGTATTGAGGTCCTGTTGTCATGATTTGAAATCATTTTTATAGATGCCACGACTTCCTACTTTGAGGGATTGGTGGTTTTCATGGATATCCATACCTTTGAGGATTGCACATTCAGAGGGAAGTTGTTGAGAATTGTTCAATCATTTATGACCTGATTCAAAAGAATTACTGCTGAAATGAAAATAATTAACCATCTTTTGTAAAAAATCACGTGGAAATTCAAGAACCTGAATTAATTATAAATCGACTTCAAACGTGAAATTGAACATCAGATTTTGACCTCTGTGGAAATTTTGGTATGAGAGAAGTGTGTTTGCTATCAACAGGGTGTCCACGCCTTAAAATAACCTGGAATTTGGCTAGTTAGCCTACTTGTAGATAAAGTGTACATAGAATATCCTAAGAAGCTGACATACATAGTCATTTACAAAATAATATTTTCTGGTATTCAAAAAACTCCTTATTATAGCATTTTTATTTCAATTACATGGCCTACTCAATAAATAAGTTTATTGTAGCTGGCCTATGTGGTGCTTAAGGATGTTTGCATGGTTTTCGCTCTTTGAAAAGTCCTTCCAAATTCAATTGTGTCAGTTTCTTAGGAACTTTTTACATTTAATTCTTTTAATTTTGTTTGTACTCGCTCACGAACCCGTGCATGCCGTACATCAGTTGAGACCCATACTTAAGGGGGAAAATTGGGACAAAAGGTCGACTTATAGGCGAGTATGTGCGGCAATATGCATTACATGCAATCAAGTCAGTTCAGACTGTGAAAGCTTTTGTTTTTGTTTCACTTCTATTTAGACTCATTATAGCACCATTCCTTCACAAGTCCTGAGTATGATAATCAATCGACTCAATCCCCAAGTATTTTTATCATTTTACGGAAGTCTGAATTTTTATAGATGCTTAATCCAGTTTTTTGTTAGTTGGATCTCTTGATTTTTTTGTACTGAAGTTCATCAAACATACATGTAGATGAACAGAATATTTTTGGTTCTTGTTCTCCATATTCATGATTTGTCGGATTACTTACGTAAATCGGGGTGTTATTTCTGTCATCAAAGTACACATGTAGCCTATTGCAGAAATTGCCTATTTGATCTTTATAGTCTAAATACCGTACATGACTTTGAATTTCTTACAGTACAGGGTAAGCAAAAATCGAAAATACACTATGTCTCAAAACTACACATATCAAACAATAAAATAGACAAATAGTTTCATTATAGCCAGGCTTAAAGGTACAGAACTATGTAGGACTATGAAAGAGAACTACCCCCTCAACCACAAAGTTCTCTCATGAAAGTGAGCCTATATGTGATAGCTGTTATGTCATCTGTATGCACATCATAAGCAATGTTTAAACGACATAGTGTAAGTGCGAAAATCCGGTTGATAGGCTCCACGCCTTTAGAAAAAAAATTATGCACCTTGAAAAACAGCATGAGAATGCGAAAGTCCGGTAGATAAAGGTTCTAGTATGAACCTTAAGAATGAAAATGGAGAACCTTGAAAACCTGGAAAAAACCTTGAATTTCAATCCGGAAATTCTGTGGACATCCTGTATCAATCTCCGTCAAATAATGACAGTCGTGTGGAATTGTCAATAGATGAGGCGAGCGCGACCGAGAGGGTAAAGGATCTCAAAGACAGCGAGTGCAAATAAGACCGGTAGAAAACTCAGTGCCAAAGACGTCATGGACGGAAGAAACAGGACGTCAAGTGATGCTTTTACTGGCGTCATCACCACAAAAGGGCACACTTACAAAACCTTGCGGACAGGGCAATATTTCGGTCACAGGTTGACGGCCTCGGAACTTATTTAAAAAATTGTCGGATGGCCATAACTTAAGTGTTTGGCGGAGTAATTCTGTCACAATCTTGAGTAGATGGCGAACGGAAGCGAAGAGCTCTGTTAAACAGACACGTGACTAGAGCGAACCCGAGGGACAAAGCTGCGGTAAATCAAATGCAAACTACTACAAGTAGGTTTGTGGAATGTTGAAATTTCTTCGCTGTGAGCGCGTTTTATTAGGACATCAGAGGAAACTAGTCTGCAGTCAACTTCAAATTCAGCAGCAAACTTTTAATGATGGTGAGCCGTATTGAGAACTTCTAAGAAAGAAAGATCATTTTCCATTGAGCGAACATTTACATGTGTCTTCAAAATATCTGACGTAAAATTCCGTTAATACTATTGACAGTAGCCGTAGCTCAGTAAGTAGGTCTATTCTGAACTATTATCCTTTAGTTCTACCAGCCGCACCTCTTCATAAGTGATTGATCCATCGTCTATTCCATTTCATTCTTATTGCTAATTGCATGTACAATCTCCGCAGTACCGTAAGATGTGGTGACTGGACACAATAGAAATCTGAGCATTGTACCAAAACAATCACGTTTAACGTTTTTTTGAGCGATAAATCTTTTTGGAATATGATATTATGAATTATGATACACAAACTAAAATTTCATGGCATTTCAGAATCTTGTAATATTTCATTTATTAAAAAATGGCATCGCTATTTAACACATAGTAATATGACATGCAATCTCATTGTAGTACACATAAGAATTACCCAAATGCAGGGTGTTCACTCAATCCTATATTTCTGTACGATATCCTATTTTTCTAAATTTTATATCTCATGCGGCCAAATGACATTCAATCTCGATAAATATTTATCACTCAGTCAAATTACCAAAACAAAATTCAATTTTCTTCCTTGACAGCCATTTGAAGGCATGATTCTATATTACGTGCATGTCTTAATTTTTTCCAGACATGTAGACTGAATGATCAGCAAATATTTGTATCATTTCATTGCCCTGTCCAGGGTATTAGCGATTATGCCTGCTGCTGTGCACTTGCATGTCGTTAGAGGCGACTAGATACTATGTATAATAATTGCATATATTTTAGATGAAAATCGATACATACGTTTGACTTTTACATGGTACATGAATTGATGGAAGAAATTTAATCATCTCATAAAATTGACATTAGATACTACAAGTATTCAGAGTCATTTCACTTATTTTGTGCGATGTCTTGGGATAAAGTATCGGTTTGTTTTCGTCAAAGGTGCTAGTAGCCCACTTTTGTGACTTGGATTTTCAGATTCAGAGATTCAGAATATCACGACCATCCTTCAGTGGTTCTAGGCAGTCTTTCGATAATGAGTCTATAATGGATAGAGGTCCACACTATTCAATCAGAGATCTGATGAGAAATCGATCATTTTGGGAGAGATATCTTCAACTCAGATACCCCTGGCCATCAATCGAAATATCCATGTATCACACCTGTGACCCCACGTGGAGAGGTTGCTATCCATCATTTCTCTCGTCACACGAGAATGCACTCTACTCGGGAAAATGTTACTAACGGACACCGGGCAACCAAAGATATGGTTCAATTTTGTGACCCTCAACGGAACCGCATTGAAAAAGTACCAATTACAAAAAAGTAATCAATGTTGCTAGATGTGCTCATTCTGAGTGCATAAGGAGAAAAGAAATTGAAAACAAAAAAGAATAAAGGAGAGGGAAAGAATAGAAAAGGAAAACGCTCAACGAGCGATTTTTGGAGAGAGGGAACAGATGAAAAGGCAGAAGATAAATCTCGTGGAGAAGAAGGAAGCATTAATCAGTAGAGAAAAACAAGAACAGGGTGCTTTAGCAGCACAGGATCTTTTGAATGATGGTAACAGCAAATTGAGGCTTGCTATAGAGGAAGGTGATTTACAGCATGCCACCACGGCTCAATTGATGATTGAGACAGGAAAAAAGCAAAAGAATGCATTGGAGCATTAGAAAACTTACACCAGAAACATAATGCTAGTCGACCGAAAACGCAAACTTTTAGATAGGAATTTGTGTTTGCTGGAATTGGTGAAAAAGATAGGTTACCAATAAAATGTGATAACAATGAAATCTGCCATACTACGAGACCATCTATCAGCAGTTATCTATTTTTGAAAGACTAATATTGATTGTTTTTGTTAACTGCATACTCATGATAAGCAATTGGTCTTTTCAAGTATTGAATATTCTTTTTAGCGTTTTACAAAGTTTGTTTTTCTTAAGTACTTAATGATTAATTGAGTTCATTTTTATGATTTTATATCTACCAAGATTTTGTAATCGAATTTTAAAGGTGTGTTTCGCCAAATTGTAGCGAGTCATTGACTTCAAAAATATCAACAATAAAAAAAATAAAAAAATGTGGTGGAACGGGATGACTGTAAGGGGAAGGTGGAGGCCATCAAAAAAGAAAACAAAAAACGCAATGAACGAAGTACAAAATACGTTACTTTTTAAATTTTGTTAAGGTTTACGTTACATTCATAGCATTTAGATATAATTTAAATGTATGTATGAATATCCTCACATTTTTATGATGAAAGCTTTCACGGCTTGATTACTTACGCAATATAGGTCGGTTTAGGCCTGCAATTTAACTCATATCCTGTATCACATGCTTTTGGTCAATACATAATATCCTATGTTTGGTCATACATTTTTTTTTGAAAATCCTGTCCTATATTCGTATTTCTATTTTTTGATAAATTGATGTTTTGAATCTATTGCACTTGTCAAAATGCGGTGACTTTGGACAGCAGAATAACCGGCATGTCTGCACGTTATCATAATTACTAAAACCATGTAGTTACTAAATACACATGCAGAGCTCAACCTCGAGACCAAAGGATCTTGGCAAGCAGTCTACTGCAGGAGACTACAGTCTACTGTGATTAAGCACACGTTTCTGCAAAATAAACCCATTTATTTCAAATCTTTCTAGATTATTTTGTCAAAGATGTTTCAATACCGTGAATTACTTCGTTAGCGTAGTGTTTATTGTGATATCCAAAATATAGAAGAAGACAAATATATTCCTCAATTGATAATGGTTGTTTATTTAAAAACTATCAACTTAGTGTTCTATGGTCTATGATCTCTTATAACCGATTCTTCCATTATCGAGCAGTTTTAGGAAATAAAAGATTGTCGGCTTATGACCCCTTATTTGATATAAATTGTGCAGCTTCTTTCTCCAAATTTCAGTCTTTGATCTCTGAAAAACTAAAATTCAAGCTCCAGTAGTTCTATCGATAGGAAATCAAACCCCACCAAAACACACCTGGTGGAGACAAGCGTACTTGAACACATCCAATATAAACAGGATCGCAACAAGAAAGTAGACTTCGTAGACGTGTGAAGGTAAGAATAATTTTAGAATTTTGCAGCAACGCCTTTAGTGTTCCCTTTGATTAAACTTAGCATTGCAGCGATCATAGGAAAAACACAGGGTTTCCTCGCTCCTGGAAACCCCTGGAATTTTATGATTATGGTAGATAAATGAGGGAATCTCTACTTGATCACTAGAAGTTTTTAATGATATATTTCACTTCATGCAAAGTAAATGTAATGAATTCATTTACATTCTTAGCCTTGTAGCATAAGAATTTTCCAGCTACGAATTTTAAAGACGTTGTCAAGGTCATTTGCTTCAGGTAATTTAATTAGCGCTCTTATCATTGCAGTCCGTAGTCTGTAAAAGAAACAAGACGTGCATTGGAGAACAGTTTGAATACCGGTAGGTATGGATTTGAAATGAAGCCGCGTCGTATATAATACCGTATTTCATTTTTTTCTTGCGTTTGGGGCTGTGCGCCAGTCGCTTCTGCGCGCACCGGTGCCGAAAATTTAGAAAAGTTTCCCTGAAGCACTTATTAATGTATAGACGAAATATATCTTGTTTCGCATGTGATAGTCACTTGAAATATCAAAATTTTGGTAACACGGCCTCCATCCTTCGTGTTAAGCATCTATAGGCCTATTTTCTAGAATTCACTGCAAATTTCATAGAGTAATGGGAAAATTCTAAGTGTTAAAGAATTTGAAGCAGACTTGCAAAGGCATTCTTTCTATTTTACCAACACTTGTAAGTGACTGTCATCATACTTGTACGATGCGTGTCTATGATAGTTCTAATGGAATTAATCTTAACTAGATGAAAATAGAAATTATGTGGATATGCAACAAAAAAATGATTGAGAAAATAACAGTGACTGAATAGCTAAGTCATTGGCGGACGAAACGTTGGGTTTTTAATTGATTCATTTTAAAATGATATGCAGCAAAGGAGGAGTTTATTTTTGATTCTTTTTCAAAATAGCTGAACACATCAAGAATGTAGACAGGTTCGAAGCAATTTCATGTTATCTGCAGGAGGAAGGTCAAGATGCGACATTACGATCGACTTCAAGCAGTATCGGCAACCAAAAAGAAATTCTTTCACACGGATTCCCCCTGGCCACAGGGATGCCAAGATGGCCTATATCTTGGCAAGAGGAGTGGCAGCAGGGTAGACCCACGCGTTGCTCACTATCAAATTTCAAAATTATGAGGTCGGGGGAATCGGGATTCCGTGGCCTACAATGATTTATCATGAACTTGAATTGCCGAATTTCCGTCAACTTTTTCACATTTTCTCTGAACAATCGTGATTTTCAATAGGTTTCATTTTCATGATGTAGAAATTTATTGTGAATTGAATTGATATTTGAAGTTTGATTGTCTTGTAGCTTGAATGGAATTGAGAAATAGAATTGAGTAAAGCATCAATTTGATCGAAATTCGCACATTTCGGTACAACGCACACTAATTTTCAGTAATATTATTTTTTGGAGATTATTAAATATGACACGACTGACGATATACAGCAACATTAACTGAGAGAAGCGAGTGTTTTATTTCTGAAGTATTTATTTGTTCTGCAACTGCTTCTTTTATATCGTCGAAAATTATATTTAGAGGATACGCAGGAGGGACTAATGAACAGATTAGAAGATGAATTGAATAAATATGTCAAATCCTTCTTTATCAGATTATTTGTCTCGATCCATCTACTTAGTAATACCGAGGAGTTTTCATGGGTAGACCAAATGATCAAAGGTGTATTTCAGACACACTGGGACATCGTACTCCGAGTATCTGAAATATATAAATCGTTAGAAATTATAAGGACTGGTCAGATTCACTCAGGATTCGTATTAACACTGAAGTGAAAGCCTGCTTTAAAGCTGTTGTATAATCAGTTACTTTTTTTCACTTGCATGTGTAGTGGAAAGAACTTGTACATGGCATATCACGAATGTAAAATCCGTTTGGAAATCCAGTTGTGTTAACCTCCGGTAAAACTCCTGGTAATTTCATCAGAAGGCTCTCGGAAACTCCTAGGAAAACGATACTTGAAAACTGCGGAAACCCTGAAAACAATTATATTCCAAGATAAGGTTTACAAGGTACTATATTTCTACGAAAAACAACCACCCTTAAATAGTAGCCGCACCTCCAGGTAGAAGTTTGTAATAGCTCCCGCCCTTCGAAGCCGCAAATTTAGGTAATTTAGCAATAACTTGTTTACCTAAACGGGCCCTTGCTGCGCTACGTGTTACATATAATATAATATCCATTTTTGTACCAGCATGTAACCTAATATTCGCAATCTACACAAATTCGTGGTAGTGTATGACTTGATGGCATATTATTTCGTTATAATGCTCTCCTACAATGCTTCTACAACGCTTTTTTCGCTTTCCTAAGTTAAGGATTCGCTTTTTAAATTGGAATCGGGTGGGTGGTCTATATTAGACAAGAACTCTTTCTTGTTCACTGCAATCAAATCTTTTCTAGCCCTCTCTCACGATCAGGCTTCCATTGAGAGAGGTCTCTCTATCATTGAAAAGATGCTTTGTGATGTATTGTCAGAAAAGGCGATTATGGCTATTCGCCAGGTAAGTAAATCACTGAGAAAAATAAGGGACATTTCATTTCATCTCAGGTGCATAGTGTGTCTACATGCGAACCATCTGAGGCGAATGCATCGGCAATCAAGAGTAGCATTTCTAGCTGCGTTGTCGAGCGAATGCTCACGGTGATGCATGCGAGAACAAGATAGGCTTCTAAAAAGAAAGGAAATATCAATAAAACTAGACGTTATTTGCTGATGGTGCATTATTGTGACTTTATTTTTCTCAGGAAGAGTTGTCTCGCTAAAAGAACAGGACCATCTCTCAGAAGAGGCGCAGCCTCCTGCTCTCGAGGCAAAGAAAGTGCTATCAGTTCACTTGTTTGAAAAATGAGAAGAAATCAACGAGATAGACAACGCATGTTCTTTAATTGAGCAAGATTAAAAGAAACATTGACGGATTTTATGAAATTCACAATAATATGTATAGATTAATTTAAATCCGATTCTTCATATGTAATGGATTGTCCTCTGATATTATCAATGTAAATGATATATGCATGTACTGCATCGAATATATACACTATATTGATACAATATATGGTACATGTGCTATTACGTGCTGTGAAGAGTTTTTGAGTTGTTCATTTTGCTGAAGTACGTATGTATGATTTACTTCGTAATGATCCACATTACACCTATTTTGCAATATCATATAATTTTAAGTTCTAACTCCAGCTAGACCAAGAATCTTATTAATGACCTGGGAAAACCTGGAATTCAGTTATGAATTTTGCGCGGACAGTATGGGTAGGGGTATTCGTAAAACCAAGAATTAAAGTTATGTCAACATTTAGTACGGATGAACACAGTGAATGAAGCTGCTTTCCTACATTTTCTCGTTCATTGCCATGTATACTTAACGAGAATCACGACACACTCGTCTGTGTCTACAACACAACCTTTGTCATTGAAGTGGCCGATTTTAGGCCAATGTACTAATCTCCTGAAATAATTAGCTTAAAAAACCAGCCACCGGCCGGCCTCCTCGAAAAAATTAATAATTGGCCGGGCATTTTTTCGCCAGTAGTGGTCTTTTATGTTTCGACTTTGTTTTTTATATGTGCGCAAATAGGAGTGTCCTCTGAGTGATTTGTAGTTTCTTCACCCTCCTGTCGGTAGACTTTCTGATTGCCTAATACAGCCCAGTTGTTCTTTCTTTCCTTAAGTTAATCAAGCCAAATTGTTTGGGTGAATTAGGGTAAAGTGGGATCATCAATGAGTCTGCAAACTATCCTCCGAAAATGCGCGAAGCTTGAAAACCGCAAATTTTATCGAGAGAAAACCCTTAAAAATCTATTTTGGTTTCGGAGGCCTATAATATAGCATAATGACGTAATTATGGCATGTTGGCAGGAACTATCTACGCTAATAGTCAAGCCCTTGGAGTTTACTGTTTTCGATCGCATTATCTCTAACCTTCCATCCTAAGATCTCGAGAAGACCGGTTAAATCTTGTGGGCCATTCGAGAAATTTCACAGGTCCTCTTCCCGTGTAGTGTTAGTATCGTCGCTTCAATTGCTATGTATAATTCAAATGATCGAATATCTGCATTAATTATTGCAGACCTGCCAACTGTCCCGGATTTTGGAGCTGTCCCGGATGTCCCGGAAAAGTTAAAATGCTGTTCCGGATTTTGAATTTATTAACCTAAGATGAATTTCGTTCGTTCGTATCGTTCGTTTAAGAATCGTTTAAGAACGCATATTTCAAACACTTGCGCTGCGCGCGCAATCCTAAGGGCAATTCCACGCAGTCATGAACGAACTTTGCAGGATTTATTATTACATTTCTGATTGTCATTCCTAACCTATTGAACCGGCGATAATCATATACTTTATTTGAATCGGCTGCAATATTCACTGTTTATGAAACACTAGCCAAACCGATGAAAAAATGTGTATTTGATGGTTTAAAATACAATAGTTTGAGTGGTCACGAACGAACACAGAACGACAAGACTTTTTCGAAAAAAATGTAGACGTTAATAACCTCCAAAGCTCTGGATTCTTCATCACGAAATTTGCTCTGATTGAATAGATTAGTATGCTATTTGATCAACTTAAATGCTGAAAAGAACTCTAGAAACGTTTGATTACTAGCAGTTCATAAGTTTCGAGATGTGTGGTCACGAACGAACATTTTGTCCAACTTCATCAGAAAACATATTCGAAAAAGAAATCAGTCACAAACGCGCTCCCTGCATTCCTCTGTATAAAGATAAAGTTAATAAATCATTTCGGAACATTTGCTTCGTGTCGGGCATCGAATAGCTATTGGCATTCGTCGTCTTTTTTGGCATGCAAGTTCATTCACGAAAGTTAGTCATGCTGGCACAAATTTACAAAGAAACGACTTATAGTCCGGGAGCTAGCGTGAAGTTGTGCAGGGAACGAGGTGGTACATAAAACTTTCACATAGCATAGTACACCTCTAACCTACTGCAAAACTTCGCGTCTGCCGGATCAGATCATTTGCTTTTCAGAAATAGAGAGGATAACACAATCCTATGTATACTCACTGACATAAATAATGAAACCAACTATCATTGACTTGAATGGAAGTTTGTTTCATTTTTTTCTATGGTTTGAGATGATATCTCGCTTTCTATGTATCACCATTGAACTCCATATGATAAGGGAAATGATATAGGACCATCAAATTTCAAAATTTGATATTGATCACAGTAACAGCTAGAAGTTGAACAGAATCACCACCTACTGCTGACCAGATTTGACTTATGAAATGGCGCACGATAACTTTACCGGAGGAATGGCAATTGGGATGATGCGTTGTGGGCAAAGTTCTACAACTGTTGCGAAAGAATTGAAAATTTCAAGGGTCGTTGTATGGAGGTGGTGGTGTCGTTGGAAAGCAGAAGGAAATGTGGAAAAAAGAACGGATCAGGAAGACCAAGGGTATCATCCAAGCGGACAGATGCACGCTTAGTTTTAGCTGCTAAAAGAATTCGTCCCGAAGCTAATTGTGTACTGGAAGGTTGCTGGGAACGTTGCCTGTGGCGTTCGAACTGCATATCGAAGATAGCGAGAAGCTGGTATACAGTCTCGACGACCCGCTGTGAGAATTCCGCTGAGCCTGGAACATCGAAGGAGACGAGTGACGTGGTGTCAAGGTCATCAGTCGTGGAGTGACAGTCAGTGGGAACGTGTGCTCTGGACTGATGAATCTAGGTTTACTCTCGATTTCAACGATGGTCGGATCCGTGTTCATTGCTTGCCAAGTGAACGATTTGCTCCATGTTGCGTCAAAGAACACGACCGGTACGGCGGCGGTAGTGTCATGGTTTGGGCCGGTATCTGGCACAATGGAAAAACACCAGCAATCGTAGTGAAAGGAACATTGACAGGACAGCGATATGCCGACGAGATCGTGACACCGGTCGTGGTTCCAGCAGTGACATCGAATCAATTAATTTTTCAGGATGACAACGCAAGGCCCCATCGCGCTTCAGTGGTCTCCAACAGGATAGCAAGCAGTGGAATCCCAACCTTGGAATGGCCCTCACGTTCTCCCGACCTCTCCCCCATCGAGCACTGCTGGGATGAACTTGGTCGCAGAGTGAGGGAGAGGTACAACCACCCACCAGTGTCTTTGAAGATGTTGGCCGACAGACTGATCGAGCAGTGGAACCTCTTAGACCTGGCATTCATCCAGCGACTGTGCTCATCCATGCCCTCACGCATCGATACCTGTTTGGATGCTCGCGGTGGTCACACCCGTTTCTAACTTAAGTTGTTAGATTCATGAGTATCAAATTAAATGTTTTTGAGTAAAGCATTCGAGTTCTCCTTTTACAAACAACAAACAAACGTACAGTACAACCAAGTTTAAGTCAAGTATTCATATCAGGACTTGTTTCATTCTTTTTGTCACTGAGTATATTTCCAGTGGTAAAATTGTGACATTTAAGGTGTTGAGTCCATTTTTTCGAATTTTTGCTCATAAAAGTTACACAAATTGGTATTTTGTTAAACTGGTTATTATAGAAATCATCTACAGATCATGATCTTTCAAATGAGTTATCATTCAGTGACAGAGGATGAAGTAAAGTGTACAAACAGCAGGGGTGGTACGCCGTGACAATTGGTGACAATCGGTGACAATCGAGCGTCGCCTAAAAAATGTGACAATATGGTGACATTCGACAGAATGGCGTGACAAAATGTGACACAGCGAAGTTACAGCAGATTTTGATCTGAAAGATTTGTCTCGCCTTTTTCTTGCAGGATGTAGACTACCATGCCTCATTTCAACTTAAGGGAGCAGTAAATTTTCTATGGATTTCGTGATTATTGATTTTTTATCTGGATTTTTATCGAAACTTTTATCTGAATTTTATCGAGAATCTGTCCGGTGATTGAAGTGGATTTCAAGGATACAAAGAAGTCAGATCCCCAATAACTGTTGTGATTCCATTACATTTGTCCTTGCTTCCCTGTTATCCTTCCCTTCCCTCGACATTGCAATGTCTGATAATGTGCAGGAACGTACTACGTATACGACACGTGATGTGTGCTAAATGAAAACAAATGTACCTATTTCGATTTGACAATAAATTGTTCAGTTGTTATTTTGTTTGCTTTGACTAAAACCATGTACATTGTGCGTGTAAAGCACTGCCAATAACATACGTACCGACATGTTACATAAGCCTACCACCGATAGGCCTATTGACCTTAATACGGGTTTCAATCCCGCCGGGGCACCATTGCTGATTAGTGCAAGTATGGATTGCAAGGACAAGTGTATTTCTACATGAATCGGTCCTTCAAATAAAAGTATGTCTGTCCTGAAAATCCAAATTTTCAGTTCTTTATTTGGGGAAAGTTAAATGGATAGACATATCGGACACCATGAACTCAATTGATATAGTTTTCTTGGAGTGGCATCACTGGCATTGTTGATGCTCGAAAACCCCAGCTGCCACCTTCATGTTGTGATAGCTCAGTTGGTAGGCCTAGAGCCTAGGCCATGACTGCCTAGTCAGTGGTTCAAATCCACCGATCACCAGCACTTTTCCTGAAGCTTAGATAGTAATACTTTCTACCAGCTTCGTTAAAAAGATTTACCTCTACAATCTACATGTACTTATTTGAAACTCCTCATTAAGCTGCTAATCATTTTCACGTGATTTATGAAACACAAGTTAAAGATAATCACTATTTGATAGGCAAAATGAATTGTCTTAGGGATGATGTAATTGCTCTAGGAAAATCTGTCATACATGTATTTGACGAGTCTCTATCAGAATTCTTATTCTTTCATGTTTTTCGGTGCCGAACGATTAATATTTGTCCAAATGTAAGGATTTTTCGGATCAATTAGTCAGATTAAATACAACAAAAAACGTAAAAGCAGGTGTAATAAGGCTGGATGAAATTTTGATTCAGATTTCTTTTGCTTTTACCCAACAGATTTGACTAGCGCCGATGTTAAAGACTTTCTACACATGGATTATTATTCATATTGCCGATTTTTCCTTGGACCCAAATTATACTTTCAAGTTCATTCCTTTGAATTAGCAGTGTGTGAATTTATGTATTTAGGCCTAAATTCCAGAATATCAGGAAACAACTGCATCACTGCCTATGATAAATCATAGATGGAGCAACCCTTGTTTGGACAAGTATGAATCACTCATACGATAGTGCTATGCATGTGCATGTAGTACTCGCATGTCCTTGTTTTCAGCCGTACTCATGCTTATGCAGGATTTTGCTTTCGTCTTTCAGGATGAACTATGTCAGGAAGGCACCGTCAAGTGTTTAGAATACCATGCTGCAAGGCAATGATGAAAATGATGATCCTATTTCTTACTGGTGCACTTCTTCATATACAAACGACTTGTATAAGGCTCATTGTTTGATTTGTGATATCGAAATTGATGTAGGCCAACGTGGTCGAAGTGCTTTGAGTAGACATGGAGGAGCAGCAAGTCACATCAGTGCCTCGGCACGGCACCGTGATAGTGATAAGAAGCTGAAGCAATTGAAACGTACTCAAACTCTCCTTACAAGTTCCATCAAATCATCGAGTAGCAAATCAGCTGGATTGTCACTTAATGAAAAGATTGTGAATGCGGAAGCTATGTTTTGTACTTCATTAGCCGTTTGTAACATACCTGCAAATGTTCGTGATACCATGGTTCCGTCATTTTCGTCAATGTTTCCCGATTCCGAAATTGCAAAAGGAATGCAAATGAAGAGGAACAAAGCCACACGTATATTGTCTGATGGTCTTGGACCACACTTCAAATCTCTTGTTGAAAACGAGATACGTAACACAGCTCTTGCCTACACTCTTGAAATTGACGAAACCACCACTGCTAAGCATTGGCGGCAATTGGACGTGCTGGCCCGCTATTACTCGGAGGAAAACGAAAGCGTGGTGGTATATCATCTTTCAAGTGTGACACTGGGACGTGTAAATCACAAATTGCTATACCAGAAGCTTGCCGATGTTGCCACGCCTCTGTACACAAAGAAATTGTTGCAAATTTCAACTGATGGCCCCAATGTCATGAAAGCCCTGACAAAGGAGGCAAAGAAGAAGCTGAATCCTGATTTAGTTGATATAGACACTTGCAACATTCACAAAGTTCACAATGCATTCTGCTCTGCCTATGACAAGTTTGGCAATGATGTTGAATCTCTGGGACTGGAGCTTTACTATTTCTTTTCAGACTCATCAGTCAGACGGGAGGACTTTGAAAAAGTCCAAGAAAAGCTAGAAATAAAGAAGCATATCTTCTTGCGACATGTTCCTAGTCGGTGGCTGACGATTGAAGATGTTACAAAGCGACTGTTGGAACAGTATCCGGCGTTAAGAGAATATTTTCTTCGCTCACGTTTGATCAGTGATTCCGAGAAGAGAAAGAATAGCAGAATAAAGAAATTGGTGGAAATCCTGAACAACAAAGTCCTCCTACCGGAAATTCTGTTCATGAAATCAGCGATGCCAATCTTCACGAGAGTGACAAGGATGCTTCAGAGTGAAGCTCCTCTTATTCATGTGCTACATGATGAATTGTCAACTTTGATTCTTACACTTCTTCGACGCTTCGTGACTGAAAAGGAAATTGGTGAGGCCCGAGGTCTACAGCTTTGCGAAGTAACTTATCAGTCATCTGCAAATCATTTGAAGCGTCCATACATTGGCCATGATTGCCTCAAGTCGCTGGCTTCTTTGAAGGCAGAAGGCAAGATAAATGAAGAAGAATTCGATGATTTTCTTGATCGCGCAAAGACCTTCTACATCGATGTTGTCTCACTCCTGTTGAAAAAATTGCCCCTCAATAATCCCATTTTGCGTGATTTGCAAGTGTTGCACCCCCTTGCCAGGAAGGCTGTGTGGTCGTCTGAAGCTGTGCGACGTTTGGCTGTTGCCATCAAACTATTCCCTCGGGACAAAATAGATGCTGTCGTTGATGAGTGGAAGGCTTTGAAAGCTGAAGATCTCGGTGACACTAGTTCTCAATGCATCCCGATGGAAGTTGACTCGGAGGAATCTGATGATGAGAAAGAGAATGAAGAAGGCGTTGATGCCAATGCTGGGCAACGGATCGAAGACTATTGGCGAAAAATCTTCAGGATCAAGGCTACAAATGGTACATGCAAATATCCAAGTGTAGCCAAGCTCGTTAAATTGTATTTGACTCTTTCACACGGCAATGCTGATGTGGAGCACTCATTCAGCGAAAACAAACTGTTGCTGACTCCAAAACGGACAAGAATGACTGACGCAACGTTGAACGGTTATCGTTCAACTAGTTCGTTTATGAAAAAGCATAAAGGCAATCCGGCAAAATTGCCGTTGACACAGTCCCTCAGAAAGGCAGTAACGAGTGCAAGAGTCAATTACCTCGAGAGGATTGAACAGCAGAAGAAATTGCTACAAAGCGTTCATGAGGAGCAGAAAGTCACAAAGCGTGATGAGGACATGGCTGATGTCCAGCGTCAATTGCTTGAAGCTGAAGGTTTGTTGAATGAAGGAACGAAGTTACTAACTGAAGGCTGCTCGAGGGTTGACATCAACAAAATCAATGCCGCGAATGCCCTGATAACGAGAAGTCAGGAAATGAAGAAATCTGCCAACGAGAAGAAGTTGAAGCTAATGGAAGCTGGCAGAAAAAGAAAACGGGTGCCTTAGTTTTTTGTACATATGTTCTACTTTGTTTTTGTCCTGCAATACGTCCATTACAAGCTTTAATTGACTGCAATACGCCATACCATACTGTAATTATTGTTTTCGTTGAATCGATTTTACAGAGTTATTCTTCAATATTTTGTTTCGTATTTGTAAAAAAGAAAACTTGCTGTTACGCAATACGTCCATTACAAGCTTTAATTGACTTCAATACACCATACCATGCACACCTTGTCATATTGCGCCATACCATACTACAATAAGCCTAATTGTTTTCTTTAAATCGATTTCACTGAGTGTAATTTTTCAATATTTTGCTTTGCATTTGTAATAAAGAACACTTCCGGTGCAGTTCGTTTTCTCAGCAAGTCATTGGCTTTCATGTACGAAATTTAGAATGGAATAAAATCATTAGTTCATTCATACGTGATTGAAACATAATTGAAACTGTTAGTACCGTACTTCGTTGCGAGAACATCATTTTTGGGAGGAAATTGTGCTTGGATAACCCCTGCATCCCATATTTAGTGCGATAATATTGAAAACTAAACTTTCCTAATATGCTTCGAGTATGAAAAGACTTATTATTGTTATTATTACTAATATTATTATTGTTATTATTGCAATGTGACACGGCAAATGCTGATGTGACAGGATGTCACATGTCACCGACCCTGGCGTACCACCTCTGAAACAGACACTTTTCGTTAACGTATATCAACAATTTTCCTGAAATTTCTATGTTAAAATTTGCAGTTACACCAACGAAAAGTGTCTGTTTGTACACTTTACTTCATCCTCTGTCACTGAATGATAACTCATTTGAAAGATCATGATCTGTAGATGATTTCTATAATAACCAGTTCAACAAAATACCAATTTGTGTAACTTTTATGAGCAAAAATTCGAAAAAATGGACTCAACACCTTAAATGTCACAATTATACCACTGGAAATACATAGGATTGTGTTATCCTCTCTATTTCTGAAAAGCAAATGATCTGATCCGGCAGACGCGAAGTTTTGCAGTAGGTTGGAGGTGTACTATGCTATGTGAAAGTTTTGTGTACTACCTCGTTCCCTGCACAACTTCACGCTGGCTCCCGGACTATTATGGCTAGGTACAATTTTGACGCACTTCAATGTCCTAGTTGCTTGTAAGTTATTCTCAAAGTTTCCGAGAGTGAAGTTTCTTGACTCATGAGTAATTCTATTTTTAGCAGTCCAGGGATTCCCATGATATTTCAAGACTGATTTAATCGATATGGAGACAGATGTACGTCTTAGGTGGAGAAACACACATCAACCATAATGTAAAGCTTTTTTAGTAGCCTTGGGCTTCCCATGACATGACTGATTAACGGAATGGGAGCAAATGTATGTATTGGGTAAAAGAAATAGGCTATTTTTAGTATCCAGGATTTTCCCATGAACATGGGTATAAGTTGTGCTATTTTTAGTAGTCGTGGGCGTCCCATGAATATTTTTGACTGTGAAATATAAAACAATGGAAGATATATTTCAATGTGATTCATGACCGAAAAATGGGCAAGACTCGAGCTGAAATCGCGAAGAAGTATCGTTCCACAAATTCATTATATCTTTCCCGAGAAGTTGACCGGATGAGAGTGAGACGTTCAAATATGACCCAAGAAGAACTCGAACGTGATCGTGAGAAGGCTAAAGTAAGGATGACAAATCTCCTAGAGAATAGGAAGTTGAATGATTCCAACACGGTTTTCAAAACAAAAGCGGCCGAATCGAAGGCAAAACAGCGAGTGATCAATGCAATGCCACGTTCCCTAAGTCACAGGAAAGTCATTGCACAAGCAATTGCTGAAGAATACCAAGTCTCCAGCAGCTCGTCGTTCATTAAAGGGAAGAGAACATCTTTATCAGAAAGCCACAAAGACACCATTGCTGATTTCTACGATCAGGATGAAATATCTCGTGTCTGTCCATCAACCAAAGTTGTTACTGTGCGCGAAAAAGGCGAGAAGATGAAGGTTCAAAAGCGTTCGTTGATCTGCACAGTTGGAGAGTGTTATCGAATGTTCGTAGAAAAACACGGCAAATTAGTTGGCAAGTCTCTCTTCTATAATGCCCGTCCCAAACACGTCATCCCTATTGGCAAAACTCCACACAACGTTTGCTGCTGTGTGCTTCATGAAAACTTTATGTGCTTGCTAAATGCAGCCTCATCTGCGGGATTGATGACATTACCGTGTTATCATTCTAATTGGATTGTTGACAATGCACTGTGTTCTGATGCTAAGCCAGATTGCCTGAAGAACACATGCGACGAGTGTGCCAATGGTCAACGAATATCGGAGAACGCGATCGACCAGGATGTGGATTTGACTGTTACAGTCAAGAGATGGCAGAAAGGCTTCTCTGGCGAGACTATTGCTTGCCACGACACGATTATGTCAGCAATGGAAGTGAGTGAGGCATTCCAAGCTTTACTGCCACAGTTCCAGCTGCATCATGTACTGAAAAGAAATCAACAAGCCATGTACCGCAAGGACAAAGAGTTGGCATCCTCAGAACGCGTACTGGTTCACTTTGACTTCAGTGAAAATGCAACATGTCCCTTCCAGGATGAGGTTCAGAGCGCCCACTGGTAGCAGAAGCAGTTGTCTTCGTTTGTTGTCTGCGTATTCAAGTTCAACGACTGCCCTAGCTGCCGTGTGATGGTCAGTGACCATCTGGATCACTCAAAACGATCAGTGTCTTATTATCTGCAGACAATCATTGAATCAACTGTCACATCGGAAGTGCAACAACTGATCTTCTGGAGTGACGGACCTGCATCCCAATTCAAGAACCGGTACACTGCCATGCTGCTGAATCATTTTGCGAGGAAGTATGGGCTGCAGATTAGCTGGAACTTCTTTGCGACGGCTCATGGTAAAGGGTGTGTTGACGGAGTCGGAGGTTCTGCAAAACGGATGGTTTGGGACTGTGTTCGCTCGAGACGTTACCAAGTGCAGAGTGCTCAACAGTTCGTTACCTGCCTCAACGAGTGCAACAGTAAAATTGTAGGCACGGTCGTGTCGTCCGGTGACATTGATTGTACTTATCACCAGTTACAGAATATTATTGAGAACGCGCCAAAGATGACCGGTGTTCAGACGGATCATCAGTGGATAGCCAAAGACAATCAGCAACTAATTCGACGGCCATTCTCAATCGTCTACGCAGATTGTGATCATCCATTATCAACGAGGTTCGTGTCGGTGATATGATCATCGCTAGTGTCAGCACAAGTCGTGGCACCACCAAGAACTTCATCGGAATCATCCAATCTCTAGCTGATAATGATTATGAGGTGCAGTTTCTCACGGAATGCTCGCAATCAATATACATGATTTCTGATGCAAGTGATGTTGCATGGGTACAGAAATCTGACATTCGACCAGTGGAAGTAGAGTACACAATAGACAGTCGTGATCGGTATATTTTTTCATCTCCTCCGAAGTGACCATGAAACATTTTATATTTTCCTGTTGCATATAGGCCTATTCAATATTTTTTAAGCTCTCCTGAATTGATATAGTGTCCTCTTTGTTACCTGAAAGGTGTTTTCATAGCTTTTTCCTAGTTCAAGTTTGCGGGATGGGATAATTGTGAAGTTGTGGTCATGTCGCGAACGAAAATAATACCACAGTCACGAACGAACACTCATCTCTTTTCTTCCGACGGTCGTAAATATTAACCCCTCATAATCAAATTTCAGTCGAAGGTCACGGTAGCCTAGGGCATCATTTACATATGCATAAATTTGTGCTAGATAAAATTGATCTAGTAGAAGATAGAAAAATAGTAGATATCTGATCACGAACGAACATTTATACTAAGATTCAAACTCGTGTCAAAAAATCGGAAGAAATTATGTCCTTGACAAAAAATATTGTTTGAGCTTCGACAGAGGAGTATCAATAATAATATAACGCAGTATAGACTACTTGGAATTCCATTTCTAACACTGCCTACATTGTTTCAAAAATTCAAAGGGAATGTATTTTTAATATCTTAAAAATAGCAAGATATTCCAAAATTGAATTTATTAGTAGAAGAAGTGTGTCTAAGCGATAAATTTTGTGATTCCTAATGGCTTCGGATATCCTTTCAAGAAAACACAAGTCACTGAGAGAAAATAATGCGTTTTAAAATTTGCCCTCCGTGTCGTTTTTACCGTGGAATTGCCCCTAAGATAAGGAAACATGCATAGTGATGAAGTTTGTGGATTTCTTAGTGACATTGTCTTTTCACGCTGATGTCTTTTATTAATCATTATGTAGCCCGGATGTATTTCCTTCTATTGAGTTTAAAATGGTAGTAAGTGTTTTCCAAATTTGCATTCCAGTTTTTGCGACGAATACTGTTAACAAGGTTGGATGTATCTTATGATCTTGCTTTCAACTGATCTTTCCGTTGAAGAGACTTGAGACCATACTGTTGACTTGTAAACGTCAATTATGCATAATCATTAACTATTATAAAAATAATGCATTTATGAAAAAAATCAAAAATTTCCTATAAACATTTCATACTTGCAATATTTGTCAATATTTATCAATTCATCAATATTTTTGACTGACAGGATGAGTGAGTCATGAATCAGCACACACTGCGATCGCAGCAATTGAATGGAGATGACTTAACTTAATGACACCGTTTCTATAAAAAATAATGGAAATTAAGGATTAAAATTAGGATGCGTCCTATACGCAGGCACACAGTCCTTCCATCGCTTTTGGGGTCAAATATCCACTGCGTCCTATACATGGTATCGTCCTATACGCGGGTAGTTACGGTAATAAAATTTGTCCCGGATTTTCATGTTTCAAGGTTGGCAGGTCTGTTATTGCAAACCCTGGGATTGTCAGCTTGGTAGTGTATGGCGTGTTGTAAAGATTTTTGAAAATATTGTCGGTTTTTCATTCCGCCGAAGTGGCAACAGTGAACAATTTATGATATCTAAAAGTTTCGGCTAAATCCCTTCAAGATAATTGGTCTGCTTTGATGCAGCCCACCCCTGTGGTTACTATCGCGATTATTGATGTTAGTCTGATTATTTTGCAGAGACATGTCAAGGATCATAATGGAAACACAGGATGATCCTGGTGATCTTATGGAATTTTTGCCGCAATCAACATCGGTTTCGGGAGGTGTTAGTATCAGTGGCTCACACTTCGTTGACTCAGGAAATCTAGTTGCCGATCAGCATATTGATGATCCGATTTCACTGAATCAGAGACCGCCAACTCGAATTTTTCGTATTCCTCAAGGCAGCTCACTTCTACAAGGTAGCGTCGCTGGTGCACCTGGTGGACAAAAGTTGAATGTGGTGAAGTTACCCCCAGGACATCCATTGCCTTCGAACCTATTGAAAGGTGGATCCATTGTGAAAGGTAGGATGATTTTTTGCATCACGCCTTTCATTATTATTACAAAACCCATGAAGTTGAAGCATTTATTTAATCTGACATTCTAACTGAACGAAATCTGATTATGCATTAATTTTTCCGAGCTGTAAGTGCTTGAAATGACAACTTCAGTTAAATAATAAATTGCTAGGCTACCACCTTGCCTTATTGCAGGAAACGTGAAACAAGAAAAGTTTTCCAAAAGACATTCGTCAGTTGATAGAATTTATTTTTTTCCTTAAGATTTGATTGCTGATAATACTATCTTGTAGGTACTGTTGTTTCATCATCAGGAGCTGGTACTGTCAAAGTCATCACGTTGCCCCCAACTGCATCGAAAGGAGGATCACTAGGATCGGTTAAAACAGTCCGAATAGGAGGTCCCAATGGATCATCTGGTCCTGTTACTACTGCAGGCGGAAATTTGAATTCACCAGCTGTGATTCGTTTACCATCATCACAAGGTAATGTCGCTCAACCTGGACGAATAATAGCAATACGAGGCTCATCTCCAGTAGTCAATCAATCCTCCAATGTCAATGTCAGACAAGCTGTGCCAATTATGCATACTCCACAAGTGAGTCACTTTTTTTAATACACTTGGATATTTTGTAAATAATCCACTTGCAGGGCCCGGTTGTACTTCGTCCTGGAGTTCAAATCATCCGGCCACTAGGAGGTCTTATTGGCTCTGGCGGCTCAGCTCCCATAGCTGTCGGATCTCATTCAATAACACGGAGAGCCGATGGAACTTTATCTACTGCACGTCAGTTTATGCTACATCAGAAGCAACAGTTCCTTCAAGATCAAGCACTCGTGAATCGTGACAGAATTAGATCCGTTCCTGGAAGCGTTGGAGATTTCTTCGATAGACCTGGTAGTCCTGGATCTGGTACGTTATTTCATTTACGTCTGACTCGAGCAATTCTGAAATAATTGAAAAACAAAAAAATGCGTTTGGAGCGATTATCCTTGAGTTTACAAAAAGAGGATAGGTCAACAGGTTTCAACGCCTAGGAAGCCATGTTCGATTTCCTTCTTCAAAGATCAGTACGAAAATATGATACGTGCTATGACTAATGCTTGCAGGAAAATTGGGATTTACAAACAGTTAATACTGAAAAATGTGAAGTCACACATTATCGCTGTCAAACACATTACACGACAAGATATGTCTCGAGATGCTGTTGGATGGAGGTTCCTTTGATCTTGGTCGATTACGTAGTGTTTCCACCCACATCGGGATGTGCTCCTTAATTATCGCCCTCATGCATCTCTCCTTTTGCCCTAGTACATGTAGTTACTTTCACAATCACAGGTGAAATGGTAGACGAGGCAGGCGCAGTCGGGTTAAGGCATCCGGTCTTTCAACAGTCCTATGAGGAATGAGGATCTTCTTGGTTTACCACAGTACCTATCTGCTGCATGAAAAGCTTGTCGTGTAGACTTCACAAATCGCTTTTTGATTATCCGCATCACCGAGCATAGGTAAGTGAATGAACACAGACTTCCTTCTTGGTCCAAACCCGGTTGGTTCACTTTATCGTGGAAAGCTGTACTTCTGTACGAGGGTAGGCTTCCTGCAAGTTTGTAGGTGTTGCAAATTTTCCTATGTAAAACATGATTATATTTTCTATTGTGTTTTCACTTTTTGGAACTTATAACCTGTTAAATGTGTTAGTTCACCAACTTTTCAGCGTTCTTAACCAATCAATACTTCAATTAGAAATCTTTTTTATACTTACTAAATGTGTCCTTTTCTTCATTCAATCATGTAAGCGCCTCCCGAGGCCATTGAGCGCGCTATATGTGAAATTGGTAGGTGTCCATTTTTTTAATAATAAATTGCTTATTTTGTATTAATATGCACTTGCCCAAGTTCACTTTATGCCTTATTGGAACGAAGCTCTGAAAGTGGATACAGAAGGAGGTTACCGGTTCTGGATGTCCTGGTCGATAGAAGTGGTCACAATCAGCATCTCAGTACCTCCGTTTGCTGGAAACCGTCATGGACTGGACTAGGCAATCAGATTGGTCGCGCGGATAGATGTCTGAAGGCGAGAAATAAGGAGCACGACGAAGTAGACCGCGAACAAAGGAACCTCCGTCCAGCAGCATCTTAAGCATAGCAGCATTGCGGATTTGCGAGGGTTTTTTTGGCTTCTATTTCTAGCAATGATTTTATTAGATCAAACCTTGTTTCTTTTAAAAGAAAAATTGAATAATAATGCTTGCACATAAAATTTGAAGCACGGGTGTTTTTTTACCTTTGCAGCATATCCTCACAGTGCATTTTCTTCTATTCAAGGTCAGCATCGTTCGTGTTGGCTTCTCGCTCTTCCAGTGGTTAACCGATTGATTGAGTAGTTACCTGCGTTAAAGACGTACTTCTTCGATTGCTTGACGAAAGAAAAACCGAATGAATTAATGAACTCGAGTTATCGAAATCCGCAATTCGCTAGAAAATGTGGAATTAGAGTTAGACTTGTATTTTCTTCAAGCGGTTCATCCATATGAGTCGCTTCCAGCCCATTTATCAAATGAAGGCTGTTTTGATTCAGAAAATGTACCATGACGTCAGAGATCTTTTTCGAGTTCTTTTGGGATTCTCCATAAAGAGAGATTACGAAGCTTCCGCTACAAAACTGAAAACAGTCACTTTCGAATCCAATAAGTGACGTGCTGATGACGAGTTGTTTATAGGTGAGAGCTGTAAAATTCTTCTGAAGGAAGGAAGGAAGGAAGAGTCACAGACAAATGTAGAAAAGATTCTTCAACAAATGCGCGATTTGACAAAGCAACTACAAAAAATCTTCTTGCTGATTCTCTGCTCTTACACATGAGATTTATTTTTTCACATAAAAACGCTGACGATGAATCTGTTTGCGCCATCACTCGAATGATGAGCTTAAGTGCTAATGAAATAACCATAGCAAACTGAATGGCTCGCATATACAAGGTGTGACTAAAAATTATTGAGACTATTTCAAAAGACCAATTCAATGGACGACTCTGCAATTATCGATGATAATTTCCAGACATATATTGCTTAAGCTCATTATTTATCAAAAATGTGATAGAAGTAAAGAAAAGTACCTTTCTTCAGCACATTCTGAGAAACCTTACCATTTTAAGTGCAACGAGATAGAAAAATTAGCGTGCAACGTGTAAATTCAATCAGAAATGATTTCAGCTAAATCACATCTATAGTCAGATTTTCAACGGAAATCTACCAAATTTTGTTACTATAATGAGTGCGCTACATGATCTCAACCATATTCAATCACATTGCCACAATGGTCCAGGAGATTTCCTGAGAGATTGAACGAAAAACATCGATAGAATAATGCACAACATCCTCATCTGAAAACTCGATTTTCCTTATTTCTCATTCGAGTCAGTCAAACGACACCTATCACACAATTTTAAACCTGGCGAATAAGCCTAGGAACTGGATATCGAGTCTGAAAAGTATCCAACCTTGTCAAAAATTGTGTGCGCTTCAATGAGCGTACCGCATGGCAATGCGGATGTTAAAAGGGTTTTCAACACATAAACATACATTTTGACCAGAAAGTGCGACTCCATAGAGGAACAGTTCATCGATTCCTGTTTACTTCTTATTGGATATTTGTTATCCTCAGGTTATACCTGCATGGATTATCCTATAAATGATAACTTAGTTGAACGAGGATTCCGTGCATACAGACAAATTGACCAAAATTGACGAAGCGAAAGCTGAAGAAGAAATTCAGAGAAAAAGGAAAATAGAAGAATAGTTGGTAGTAGAGAAAGAGAAATGTCAATGATATCGTAAATTGGAAAAGATCGAGAATTCTTAGGAACCGCTTCAACCCTCAGAAGACCAAGGTATAAGAATAACGTTGAAGGCCAAGGGTGATTATTTCAATCACCTTAACTAATTGCTTGTCATACCGCACAGCGAAGAAGGAGGATTGTTAATATTACATTCAATGATTGTTTTAGTATTCTGTTGTTATTATGATATGGTGAAAATAGCCATTAACATGCATCTTATTACTGCTATAGACATATAGTTAGGCCCTGGCCTATCTATCTTTGACATGTGATAATTCTGTAATACACTGGTATGGTATTGACATGATAATTCTTAATATCAAGAAGACATGAAAATCTGAATGCCTCATTGAATATAGGTCTATACAATTTCCAGATAACTTCTATCCGTCCTGGCCTACATGCAGTAATAGTATATATTCTAGTCATTCGCTTTGGCACTTGCAACACACTATGTTTGTTGTTTTGCTATGCCGTCCACACACGGGTTCATTGCATTCGGTGCAGATATTGGATGTTGGAGTGCAGTTTCGAGTCGGTTTCCCTGTATCTCTGCACCTGATGCAGCGTCGCATTCTGTTGGCTTCGTTTTGATCCCGCTCCAGCAGTCTTCGAGGATTTTGCTTTTTAGTCAATCTTGTCAGTGTCAACTGTCGACGTTGACAAGCCAATTGGTTCCCTCAGACGCTTTTCCATGTTGGATACAGCGAGCTCAAATGCCAGCTGGCGAAGAAATTGACGCCGTCGCTTTTGTATTGAGATCGAAGACCATTCTTCATGAGAAGAAGTAAAGATCGTGTAAGCGTTGATCGCAGTTATATCCAGCATGCTATGAAAGTGGACGAGAGGCCATCGATAGACTTTATACCTGGTAGTGTACATTTTACACATCTCATCAATTGCGTCAACGCCCGGTTTCGTAATATTGTAAAACAATTGAATGTCACTTTTCCTTTGTTCTGTATCATCAGCTGTCGCGGTATGATGCATAGACGAAATCATCAGGTAGCATTTACGATTCGTTTTTACTTGTTGTGACTGAAGGGTTATTTTCTTCGCTGATCCTCCGAAAACGAATGTCGAGTCATACTGCTCTCTTCTGTCGTGAAGAATATGCGGTATTTCCCTTTTATTCTTCATAATTTTTCCGACAAGAGTCGTTCTCCTGAAGAAGAGCCTCAGCAACCGGCACTGAGCTGAAGAATCTGTCCGCTGTAACATTTCTTCCTTGATCAAGAAACGGATCACCCAGCGACATAACTAAATTCTTCGCTTGATTTGCACATTTATGTTCTTGAGCAGCTTCGGGATCGCTAGGGCGTTTTGTTAGGGGTTGACCATTTAGTAAGTATCTGTACTCAGCATCGGCACACCAGTGAATGAGTTCACCGTACTTCCCGGGCTTCATTGGATTGTATATACGATCAGGACTGCGACATCTTGACGCCACTAATTGTTCGTCGATCGTAATACACGAACTGGCAATCCAAGACATTCGAAGTCGTTTACTCCATAAGGACCATATCTCCCTCATTGCAGCGAACCTATCAACTTTCTTTCTTCACGCGTCTGAATGTCTTCGCTTCATAACTCACTGATCGGTACCTTCTGATCATGATTCAACCCACGATAGTAGAGAATACCAATGTATGCTTTCAAGTGATCGATATCAAGAACAATGTCAATTCCAAGAGAGTTCGCTTTTTCAAGTAAGTAGTGGAGAATTTTATTCAGAATATCATCATTGAAGAAAAGTTCGAATGTTTCTCTCGGTGAGTCTTTCACTGCAGCTGCTATAGGTCCAGGTCGTTGACGATATATATTCGCGGCATCCCTTCTTCGCTGCACAGGAGCTTGTTGTACCCATATTCCACCGGCTTTATCACGTAAGCTCAGTAAATCACTTGAACTCAAACTTGATAACCCTGCAGAATCACCATCGCTATCTTCGCTGTTGTCACTATCGTTTTGCTGTAGGGCGTGCATGATATCTATATCTTCTGCTTGATCGTCGTCACTTCCGTAATCAACATCTTCGTCGGATTCTTCTCCTTCTAACATTGCATTCAAAGCAGCGGCTGCTGCCATTCGACGAGGTCGTGCTGTCGCCATTACAGAAAGAAGAATGAATAACTGTTTAGAAAATTATCATGACAATTACTCACGTTCGCTGCACTAGAGCTTCAACAAATGAAATCATGTCACGTGGTCTGTTTGAAGTCAAGCATATGTGCGTGTGTAACGCAGGACATCTGAATGAATAAGAGTCTAAAACTGTCCTTCAATTTGTGAAGGTGATAGAAATAATCACCCTTGGTCTTAAACGTTATAAATAGCTACACTGCAAATTGCTCAACTTGAACACAATCGACTGAATTTTTTGAAGCAATACATCATGAAATCAAAGAGCTGATAACGTAAAACACTAAAAACATTGACTGTGGACTAGCAAAAAAAATCAGGTGATATGAGCACGTACTTATTCGGAGAATGTTACATTTGAACAGTATTTTTAGAACGGTGATTGAAATAATCACCCTTGGTCTTCTGAGGGTTAAAAAGATGAGGTGACTGCAAGAGCGATCTTAAAAGAATATTCTAAGACAGTGGCGACAATCCAGAAAGAACGAATTCGCCTTCAAAGACAAGAATCTCGACTGGAGGAGAAAAAAAGAACGCAACGAAAAGACTTTGCTTAACAAAGCCATAATTAAGGCGGCTTGTGATAATTCGTAACTGTGGTCGACCTTTTACCGGTAACTAGGTTCATCAATGTTTCTAGATTATCTGTCATATCAGACAGATTGTCTGTGTAATTTTCTGTAGTTCATTGTGTACATTTCTAGAAAAAACCACTTCTCAATAGAAATTGTTTTGAATTTTGACGTTTTCACTCGAATAATTTTACATGTACAGTAATTGAACTAAAAAATTTAGATGTTACTGTATCATACTTTCAAAGCATTTGACTATTTTTTCTCAATATTTGATTAGACCTATATAATTAAATTGCGCTAATATTAATTATTTTATACTTTTTTAATGTATTCTCGCTGTTTAGGCATACTTCCTAAACTGCAGGGGAAATCGGGCTGAGGAGGATTTTTCAAAAACCCGTGTGGCGTCAGTGATCTCGAGACATATCTTGTCGTGTAATGATGTTGACAGCGACAGTGTGACTTCACGTTTTTCAGTATTAAGTCTTTGTAAATCTAGTGTTTCGCTGCCGTAGTACATATTATCAAATTTTCATTCTGATCTATGAGAACATGACTTACAACTGTATATCCATGTTGGCTTATTATTTAATTGTATTCCGTTTTATTGGTACACAGTTTCTTTTACCTCTTTGTAAACTATTACGGTTTATCGGATTACTTTGGTAATCTAGTACAAGTAGTGTCTCTTAGCGGATTATTCTGATTATCCTTGCATATTTTTTTGAATTTCAATTCCAGGAGAGACTATGGCTCACTGAAAAAAATCACAACCATCTCGGGATTTTTTATTCTACCTGTCTGCCCCCAATTTTATCATTCTTGCACTTACCTGTGACAATGACGATCACTGCTTGTCATGGTGCAGTTGTTGTTGCGAAAATTAGGATAATGAAGCGGTTGGCGAGCATGGGCAGCTGGGCACTCACCTTTATTGTTAGGACAGTTTTAAAATAATGGCCTTGGTTCAGATTCGGTAAGTTAGTTAAGTGATAAAGATATCATATGATCAACTTGTGACATAAAATCAAATGAGTCATAAAATTAAGTTGCTCCTTGATGACCAGTTACGGAGGATGGGATCAACCATTTCGACCAATCCAGTATTATCACATGCGATGACATAATCTGGCGTGTGTGGTTCTTAGCAGCTACACAAGTCATTACTTGTAGCTCCAAGTTAAGTGAATTATTGAGTGGGTTAAATTTATTCCTTCCACATCTGTGTAACTCAAGAATATCTTAAATAATTCATCGTTGGTATTGTCCATTGTTAGTAGTTATACCAGTAATGCTTACACTAGAATTTCATAAATTTAATGAAGCCATTTAGCTTGCGTCTTTGAAGTCACACTGGTTCGAATAGCTATATAATTATTGTATAAAGGACCAACAGTTATCACATCTGATTGCTTACTAAGTAAATTGATGGAAGTCGAGTCCGTTTTATGATGTGCTCCACAACTTTACTCATGTCTGTACAGTTACAAAATATGATCGCAAGCGAAAACGGTGTTAGCACGCACACTCAGAGTGAATCCCAGTGTTTACCATTGTCACAGGCGTGATTCCTTATCCAATAAATGAAAGAAACATGAATTGTACAAGAGGGATAACCGACAAGACTGACACTGACACAATATGGACAATTTAATGAAGCAGTTTATCAACTTGTCACCATAAATGATTAAGTAGGTCCCATTTTTTCAAAATCTAGTACCGCGAGGATACTTGGGGGTACCAAGAGATTGAAGCTCAATCTCTTTTTCATTGTTATTTCAATGATAATTGCGTAACCTGTAATTTGATGTGATGAACTTCTTCACCAACAGGGTATGACGATGAAGATGACAGTCTTGGTTTAACTGGTGGTTATAAATCATCTGGTTTGCGGAAGTATAGTAAATCTGTATGTCAGAAGGTGCGAGATAAGAATATTACATCTTATAATGAAGTAGCCGATGAACTTGTTCAAGAATATGCTGCGGAACACCCTATGATTCCCCAGGATCAATTGCATTACCATCAGGTGGGCGCCGAAATTTTTCGAGTTTGGAAATTTAGTCTACTGTTTATTTGACTCATTTATTTTACAGAAAAACATACGTCGGAGAGTTTATGATGCTTTAAATGTGTTAATGGCAATGAATATCATAACGAAAGAGAAGAAGGAAATTCGTTGGGTTGGTTTACCTGTCAATTCACTCCAGGAATGTCGTCGTCTTGAACAAGAAAGAGAGCAGAGACTTGACAAAATCCGTGCTAAAGTAAGTGGCGCATAAGGCTCGATCAAATATGTGACTTTCAGTTAAGGTTTAAGAAGCTTCTTTTCTCAATATGGCAACGATGCGTGAAAGATTATCTGTATTTTTCGTTTATAGTTTTCGTGATTTCTATTTCAATTTTGCTTTCATTTGTGTGATTCGAGTCTAAATATTGTGAAAATGTTCATTTTTTTGCATTGTATAATGACGAAGGCTGTGATTTTTGAGTGACATGCTATGCTGCCGTCAAAAGTAGGGACTACTGTTTTCAGTAATTTCCATAAATCAGCCAAACATTTTGTTGGGTGTGACAAGTCGTCCAAACGTTCTATGATATTAAAGGGGTTGCGGGATAGGTATGAGAATCAAGATTTTCTGAATGATGCGGAAATAGAATTTTATTAGCGGAAATAGTTATTCCTTACTAGTAGTTCATCAAGGATTCAAAGAGCTGTAGACCGAATTAAAATTCCGAATGGTAGCATTGCTATTAATTGTTAGACAATAAATTACTAGTAGAGTGTGGCATCTAATTAAATTCCATCATGTTGGCTCATCTTCAAAAAATCATGATATATTTTGATGTTCATTTTCAAAATACCCCTCATGATCGAAAATAGTATCTATTTTTCCTCAACCAAGATCTTGTCATTAATTGGTCTAAGTATAGAGCATTGAGTTCGACAACATCAATGCATGGCTGAGGGTGCGAGCTGCGATATCTTCGGGCCTTTTTGCTGCTGCATAGTGATGCAGAAGCAGTATCAATGAGATAATTGAAAAATACCTCTATGCTGCTTCTGTCATTGTGTAGCAGTAACAAGGTCCATAGATATCACAGTGCGCACCCACCGTCAATAATACTGCCAGATGAGTGACTACATTAAAAATTGCAGTACATGTAGACCATCACAATATTCGCTGTTTTTTGTTTGTTTTTTTCTATTGCACAACCCAGGGTGGCTACTTGTTTTACTCCACTATGCTGCTAAAATGGAATTTCATTTAACTTACAGACTTATTGAAGTCAGGAGCAATATTGTTGATGAATGTTACTGTGCCATGCGTTATATTTCACTTTTAATATCAACATATTCCTATGTTGCTGTGTGGTTTACATGAGATATCACTTTGAAAACTGTTTCAGTGCTGAGGCAAAAACTTTGTCAATCAATCCACTTGTAGGTAGGCGAAATCCAGGAATCTATCCTACAGCTGATATCCTTCAAAAATTTGGTTGCCAGGAACAGGGTTCAAGAGAAGGTGTACATTCCTCCGGTCAATTCACAAACTATTCCTCTTCCCTTCCTGATTGCTTTAACAAACAAGAAAACCACCATAGATTGCAGCATCACAAATGACAAGTAAGTTCACGAATTTGTGCAAATATTAAGTGGTACATTGAGTACATATACTGAAAGTATAAAGGAGGTCCTTTCCACATTGTGTTTTACAGGCTATGCCATTCATCAGCAGATTTCCACGGCAACTTGAGCCAAGTAGTATGAAAAGGGTTTTCAGACCAGTAGCATCCTCTTTGCAGGGTGGCGGCCGGGTCCTACCAAAATCGCGGGCAGCCCGGGAATTTTGGTAGGGCCCAGCAATCGCCCTTAAATATTAGCGAAATAGCTTAGCCCTAAAATAGGCCGTGAATTACATTGTGATTTTTTACCACTGAGTTCAATGAGCATAATTTCTTATTTCAACTGCTACTAATGTGACTGCTATTAAGCCCACTTTTTCTATCGAATTTCTTCGAATCTTAAACGATGCAATCAGGTAAATATGCATGTTTGCACAACATAAGGATGAAATATTCATGAATTTAGTTCGTTTTCATATGACTCAATGATATCTCTAAGGCGATGGTTGAATCGTTGATGCGTCGCTTTATTGAAATCACTGAAAGTTTTCAAAAAATAAGTAATGTTGCATCATATCAAAACAATTTATGGCTATTCACATCGTAGTCGTGTACAAAGCGGGGTTGACTATTATTCGTGCATACAATTAGGTAGGTCTATAAGCTCGCAATCAATCGACAGGGGTCGACAAAAAATTGTTTCTTTTTTTGTGCTTCTTAACGTACGTACTTGCAATTTCGCAACAGACTCGCAGTATGGCAAATTATGCAGCCTCTAAATACTTCTTTAAAAGTCATCTAAATGATGGTTTATCTTCACGCTATCAGTTTCAATAGCTGTAAGATATTTTGCGAGTGCAAAACTTTTTGAGAAATAAAAAATTTAAGCAATAGTAGCTAAATTTAATACTACTGGCTACTCATGCGCCTACATCCACAACAAGTTGGGGAAAGATCTAAATTCACAATTGCAAAATTCTACTAACTGCCATTGACAAAAAGGTTCATCAGAGTTCTCGTTGGTATTTCGAATAAAAGTCAATGGCTGAACTAAGTGATGAGTTCGAAAAAATCATGGTAAATCATGACCCAAACCAATATGGCTTATGTACAGACCACTGCTTCCAAATATCGAGGGGTCGCTAGTACAGGGTGGACCAAAAAGGTCTGACGGTTTTCAAAATATTGCCATCTGCGTCCTAGAATAGTTGCGGAGTTGCAATGAGAGAATACTAACTGGCCATTCGCAGGAGTTTATGTACACATACATGAATCCAATAAATACGCTTATTGTACCTTCTGAAACCTTGTAGAAAACCAAAAAATCACGATTTTTTCGATGTTTTCCACAGAACTTACTTACCTCTCTCTCCTTATTTTTTGAAATAATCTGATAATTTGATCTAAAAAAATCATTTCTGCAGTCATTGAAGAAGAGCTGTATATAAAACAATTCAACAATAATCTACCTTTTTTTTTATAAAAAATAGACATATGAAACCCACGTCACCAAAAAATAAACACCACGGCTTTCATTTCTTGAAATGTGGCACGATGACGGAGATCTGTTGCACGTTTGGGGTTTGCGTTTTGGTTTGCATTTTTCAATCAGTTTCTGTAGGGAGGAGTTCAATTAAACCTCATGTTTATAAACCTTTGGTTAGAAAGTATGTTTTAAATGGCGCGGTTTGGTCGGGCCAGGTCCGGCTATGTCGACGTCTCGTTAATCGCGATCGATGTCGCCGTTACCCGCATCTATCGAATTCTGGCGCGGTATTGACGCGGTTGATGTTGATTGTTGCTAGATGTCAAACGTAATGTTCTGTTCTTAAATATCTTCAAAGTTCACATCTGCCAAAGCAAGATCATGCATTGGTATCCATCAAGAAGCTGTTGCCGCCGTCGTTCGTCTCGCCATTATTTTCTCAAAAAAAATGGAATATTATGATCGAAATTGATATCAATGACCAAACAACAGTAAGTGGTTTATACTCGAGCTCGCTCTATAACACTCCGAGTTGGAATGTTAGGTCTTCGGTTTAGTTAGTTATGTTGTATATCTGAGCCAGTTAATAAGGCATCTGCCAAATCTATAAAGAGAAGAGAGCTAATAAAAGGAGGCTCATCTGTGTTCGCAGAAATGGATTTCAGAACACTGTCATTATCGACCTGCTTAGTGAGCGTTGATTGCTGAGGCATTGTCAGTTTTTGGAATAGTAACATGGTGCATATGGTCGCGACATATGATGCAAGCGTTACTTGACCAGGAGTTCTGAAGGACGCTGCCATCAAAAAACCTTGGATGATGGTCTGAATGTCCTCCCCCTCGGATGATGCATTAGGAACGAACGAAACTTCCTTCGGACGTCCAGGAGCTGTATGGACAGAGTTACCGAACTCATGCACACGCTCCCGTTGCACTGGTTTGGTATTTCGAGAAGGCGAGTATCGTTTGTCGAAGTGCCGTCGAAAACTTCGCTGAGTCACAGTCACTGAATTTGTCTTAATGAAAGTCTCTACCACAAAAATGCGCTCTTTCACTGACCAGCGATTCATGACGAATGGCACCGAGCAAAATGCTACGGGCAGCTTTATTCAACTATGATAGCATCATATCTATTTTTAGATTGGCGTCAGCAATTTATCGTCATGTCTTTTTTATCACTTCATTTAGTGGCCGCTCTAATACATGCATCGTTCGCCGATGGGGCAATTTCAAGTGAAAACTTTGAGACATTATTGTGGCGTTACTTTGATGCTACGACTGCGATTAACTGCTAGTACATAAACTCCTGAATATACACTATTAGGATATAGGTCGTTTATTAGCCAATTCATTTTAGTTCGACAATGACACCATTTTGAAAACCGTCAGACCTTTCTGGTCCACCCTGTATATGGAACCATATGGAGCTTCTTCTAGCGGTAAAGATTTCGCTCTCGGCACCGGTCCCGACAATACCAGAAACGCGAAAGATAAACCAATAGATGTCGTTCTAGATAACTAATCAAGTCAATTTTGGTAGTCTAACCATGTGCAGAGAAAATGAGTGACCGGGTAACCGCGTTATGTATCGCATAACTAATCGGCGGTCGAACATTCGTCAAATATTTCAAGAGTGCTGGATTGGCTGATCCCTTTCGAAAACTTGACTTTTAAATTACTAAGCCTATTGTTTTTGAAAGTAATCAGAACCATGAGCGTTTTTTGAATAAACTTAATTAGACCTACACATATAATCGGGCAAACCGGATAGCTATTTTTTTAACAAGCACATACGATCAGGCCTTTATTCAGTAGCTTGTAGTCCGTGAGCTATTTACGAGATCTGAATGATTTTACAACGATAGAAGTTCTTTATTCGTTCTTTCTAATGATCACAAAATTATCAAATGATTCATATAATTTTATTACTTTTTTCATATAATTTTTGCTTTTAGTCATTTTTTCAGACTTCAACTTTCAAATATACAAGACGAAAGTAGCAAATTGCCTTTTGAAGCGTGATGTTTTCAGACTTTATTCTTAATCAATTGTGTTAGTATTTTTTATTTTTTTAGCTTATTATGGATTTTAGTTCAATAAACGCCAATTAAAAGAATTTGACGAAATTAATTATGCAACGTGCAGAAGAATCAAGATGAATAATTTGATGTGGAGAAATGCCAAGTCATTTTGAGTCAAATTGGACCAGATAGAAACTTGCACCATGGTTTAATTTGATGATTATGTCTCCAATACAGAGGTATCATTACTGCGTTGCACCGCCATCGCTATCCTTGGAATAAAGAAGATCGAGACCTTGATTCTCCAGCATTTATTGATATTCCAAAAGGGGCCTACCTGACTTAGCTGGAAAGATAGTGCACAAATTTTATGGTTGACGGTTATCATGCGCCCATTGTTTCTCCGCCTACTGAAACATGATAAGTTGAAATAATTCGGACCTTCACGGTCCCCGTCTAGTTTATTATGCTATCGTGCTATTGTATTAGCATGTGCATTTTGATATCATGGTACAAATGCGCTGCAGCTCGAAATGTCGTGTTCCAAGTTGCAATTTGTTGCTTAACTTAGTATGTTTGAAAAATCGGCTAAATAGAAACTCATTAATCAAATGATGAAATGAAGTATTTTTTATCGTAAGAAATAAATTGAGTATTTCTCATATGCCATTGAGGAAAAGTATATGTTTAATAACTTCAGAACCACCGCTCACAGAATTCACAAATTTTAAAAAATGAGTGCGATTGAGTCAAATATCGTTCATTATCTAGCCTGTCTAAATTTAGTGGCAAAATTCTAACTGGAAATATCCGGAAAAAGTAGTTTAAAGAAATGTCCGGATAATTTTTGAACGGTGTATGTAATTGGAATAACATTTCTGGTCAATCTAAAAATAGTGCAGAAATCCGATGAAGTATCCCGGGAATTTGAAGCTTGAAATCTGGCCGCCACCCTGTCTTAGTAGAAAATGACATGATGACAAGTATATGCATAATTTACCGGTAAACTTTACTTAGGATGACTCATTTGGTCATCATGGTTGACTAAGGGACCCTCTTCCCTAAGGGCTCACCTCCTATAGTCCTCTATGTAGACAAAATGGATGGGCAGCGCCTGATGAGAAGGTCCCGGGCGATTTAATCTGCGAATTTTTGAAGGCATGTCTGGTTTTAACCTCAGGTGATCAAAATGATCAACATTTGAACCAAATGACCTATAACTTTTGAAAATATTACTTCATTGCATCATGACACGTCATTTTTGTGAAACATTAGGACTATCTCAAAAAGTATCGCTTTAAACGCATGCTCGAAACAGTATTATCAATTTGTTGAGCTTGAATAATGGGATGTTGTGGAAACAGTAATGTTCATGAAATGTTTGGTTCCTCTACACAAATTTTGCTAACTTAGATCATTGAAACAGTGATGTAATGCCTTTGTTCATGTCTAGTTTTAACTAAGAATCCCTCTGTTGTACACCGGGTAATGCCGGTATAGTGCTTCCTAATGCAAATTCACACGTATGTAAAACTGCATGTTTGCATGCATCTAAATCATACAATGAAACGGTACGTTAATTTATGGCTACAGTGTGTTTGCATACCGTTGTATACGAAACATGCTATGAAATGGTAATTGAATACTTGTGATAGCACATACTATGAAATTACATGTAAAATCATGATGATAATTTGAACATCCATAGAATACATTCAATCATGTGTCGAAATCAACTTATATTGGTATCGATTAAGCAAAATGAGAACGCAGCCGACTGCGAATTTGGCACAATAATCATCACAATCTTTGCGAGATTACACGTTTTTACTCAAGATATTTGATTGATCTAGATAATTTTAGTACAAGAATATATCAATTGAAATAAAATAATTGATAATCACCATGAACACCGCAGTGGGAGCATTGAGCCCAGTCCGGTTGATTTTGCAACGAATGAGGAAAAGCGTCTTTGGATACCATGCCTATTAATTTATTGTGCACAACGTAGCATGATTAAGTTCGGTGATCGAAACGTCGCACAATAAATTAATAATTATAATAGTATCCAAAGAGTTTCCTCGTTTCCTAGTATCTCTCATTCGCTACCATTAAAACACTAAAATCCTCCATGATGATGCATTCTATGCTTGGGTCCGGCCTCAGATCCATCACTGAACTAAATAATTGTTGAATTCCAGACCCAAGTATCTTCTTTGTTTCGAAGTCATTTATCAGGAACAATAACTTGTTTTATAATACATCCATGCCATCAATGATTACATCCTTGTTCATGTCTTTTCTGATTTCGAAAATAATTATCTTTTAGAATGGAATTTCTTTTCACTTTCGATCAATCATTTGAGATTCGAGATGACATGGAGGTTATGAAAAAAATGGGACTAACTCAACATCTTGGGACCGACTTGTGCTCTGAAGATGAATACAGTCAATGCCTTGAACTCATTCCTCCCTCATTGCGCTTTTATGTCGAAGGTATGTTAAATTTCTCATCAACTGTTAATGCCAAACGCTGAAATGACTGTGAGAGATTTTGATATAACAAATGAACTAAAGTTCTTATCCGTGAAATTACGAAAGATACCTCGGGCTGACAGTACTAACATGGGAGTTTGTATTCCATCTGAGTGAGGCTGCTGAAATCCGTTAAGTGTCTGACTGCGTGCCATGTCATCATTGTTAATGTAGTGAACGTGTTATATATAGTCCGTAAACTATGATTTTGTGTCTATTCCTAATCCTAATCGATCAGCTGAGCTTTTAAATCATATTGATCAATTCGTATCTCAATAGCATTAAAAGTGTTTCGCCAGATCATAAAGAAAAGTATCTAAATATTAAGATGACTAATGAATGCACCTCATGAATCTCGATCATCAAAAGGAGACAGCACGTTCCTTTCTATAATTTACAACCATTGGTTCATTGATTGATTGTCACAATGATATTTCATTTTAAAGCGATTTCCAAAATATTGCATTGCCTGTTGATTAAATATAAGTTGACATGTGAACGAGGGCTCGACCCGCGAAGAAATAAGTGGGTATGATTCATGCGTATGTTTCATACTATGATCATAGTATGAAAGTGAAATATTTTTTGTACACAAATCATACCATGAAAATTTCATGCTGCTATTTGTCATCCGCGCAGGGGTTCATTCCATGCCTAAATTCTGCGCGAATTTTCGTAATGTAATCATCTACAGGGTGATTCAAAAGTCGGTGCAAAAAGTAAACGGCGATATCTCAGTGATTATTTAAGATACCAACCTAATTTTTTCTTTAAGTTGTCAAAGGAATGGAATTTGATAATCCATTTGTTACATTACCACACTAATTATTTTTCCAACTGAATTTATTGATTCAGTTTTTGTTCATTAGCACACTAATTATTATTTTGTATTAATGTATTAATTTAATTTTTGTTTATTCCCACTATGTTTTTCTTTTTTGGATAATATCTAGCGATTTTCAAATAAGATCATATTAAGAAAGCAAAGATTCATTTTGAATACTCAAAAACATCACCATTTACCTCAACCAGCAATTCCGTTCGGTAAAGAACGTCTGAGATAGCATTTATCAGTTCTGACTGATTCAACAAGGCAACTTCGTTCGTAATGCGGCTCTTCAACTCTTCCATGATGGTATACCCTATTTTTCGGTGTACCCCACAAGTAAAAATCTAATGGGGAAAGATCCGGAGACCTGGGTGGCCACCTGGTTGGAAATCCACGTACAATTACACGGTCACCAAACACTCCTTTAGGAATTCAGAAACTTTCTTGGCGAAATGAGGTGGCGCCCCATCTTGCTGGAAGGTTATATCATTCATCTTGCCCGAAGACTGAAGTTGTGGAATGGCATGAGTATGGAGCATTTTAAGGTAGCTGTCATTTGTGACTGTCCCTTCAAAGAAAAAAGGGGTCAGCTTTAGTTCTTTGGAGAATCCCATCCAAACACTGACTTGATTGGCATGGAGACTCTGTGAAACTGGGTGTGGCCTCTCTGTTCCCCACACTTTGCAATTGTGTCTATTTACGACACCATCGAGTCGGAATCAGAGATGGAACCGATAGCATTTTTGGCTACCGGTACCGATACCGGTATCTACCGGTAAACTTTTCCAAGTGCATGGATTTAGACAACATGTCCCTCATTGCTTATTTTTGTGTAACTCCTTGAATGAACTGAAAACTAGTACATGTACCGGCATTAGTTCGAGAATGTTACTGCATTAAAAAATTGTCACCATTTTGACTCAGCTCAATCATAACAATTAACAGCAAGCATATAGGCCCTACATGTAATTGCAAAAATTACTACATTGGCCAACAATCATGTACATGCATCAATAGTATACATGGAAAATGGAATATCCGACTGTATCAAATTTATTCAAAAACACAAAACTCAAAGTGTAAATGTCAACATGTGAATTGTGAAATTACCATAGTCTTGCTTTTAGAGCACTTAAGGGTGACCAACTCCTCGAGATGCTTAGACTTTAGGCGGTTTCGAGGCGCGGTCAGGGTCAACCCTGCATCACTGAAAACGCGCTCATTTTGCGAGCTTGATGCTTGGATTACCAGCACTTTGCGAGCGACTTTTCATTTGCTTTCCAAAATAATAGAGGATTTTCATCCCTTACAAACAAATCCTCGCTTTCGCTCCCCTGGAGTCGATTTCGTAAACAATACTGAATTGCTTCCAAACATTCAGCAATTATACGTAATCATAGACCATTTTGGGACCACTGTTGTTTTCTCTTTTCATGGATGATTTGCCCGACTTTGTAAATACAAAACCTATTGTTTCTGCCGATGACATTACCTTGTTACATTTTGATTGTCCTAGTATTAATTCTGACTTCAACTCTGAGCATGGACAAAAAAGAAGAAACTGATTGTAAATGTTGAAAAATCTAAATGTATGATCCTTTCCAGGAATATTCCTAATTGTAAGACCATGGATATTGTAATTAATAATTCCACGATTGAACAGATTGATTGTATAAAAATTTTGGGAGTGTATTTTACCTCAGACCTTCGCTGGGACGTTCAATTCGCAAAACTGTATGCTAAATGTTGTCGTTTCATGTCATTTGTACGCCGTTTACGTAATAATAACAACCGTGGTGAAGTCGTTTGGCAGGCTTTTGTAAGTCTTGTGCTGTGTCATATAACATTTTGTTGGCCCATCATTTGTGATGTAAGTGTAAAGAACTTTCAAAAACTTGACCGTCTATACCGCCTTGCGATTCGATGGTCAAATGTTCAAGGCAAACCCCATCTGCGTGACTTTCTGGACAAAATGTGTACTAAACTAATCAAAAAGATCAGTGGTAATCCCCATATTCATCCACTTGTCGAATTTTTTACTGTAAGAGACCCTGCTCGTGTTGTTCGTCGCTCCCCGGAAATTGCTACCTCAACGACGATCCTCACTCACTCTACAATGGAAGTTTCGTGAAATACTCGAGATTCACATGATGTAATTGCTGTAACCAGTCATACCATAGAAATCGACAACAATAAAACCTCTAGAACGGAGGTTAAGCTTCATGCAATACACAATAGTGGCACATAAATCGCACGCATTTTCACTTTGATACACTTGTCAACGGCTGTATCATTGGGTTAGAATCAGTCACACGTGCAATTCTAAGCTTTTCATTGGTGATCCATGCCCCAACTTAGTTCCCTCGGATGTGCCGCGACCTTGAGTCAATTTCCATTCTAGTCAACTTTAGATAAACAATCTATTTCTAGGAGTCATACCGCTCGTTGTATTGATTGAAAATAAAGCATTCTATTATTATTATTGTTATTATCACACGGCGATTCTTTGCGCTTTCTCAGAAAATCACTAGACTTAACTTTTGAGCGAATAATATCAGCATCAGTTAGTTCCATTGCGGTGCGAATTGATCAAGAAAGCGACGAAATTCAGTCTCACACGAGGACACGACACTCGAGTTACACGACGACAATAAAGGCAAGTAATGAATGCGTAGTCACAGACAAACTCAGACAGGCAGACAATAGTCAGAAAACATCAGTTGTTTTACGCTGTTTTTGTTGTCTGATCGCTATTCGTAGCCAATCACACTTGATCTAAGTGTTCCTGTACTTTCCCATAAGGCAGGCATTGGATATGGTTGACGTTGGCGTGAAGCAAGCTTTTAGATCGCTGTGGAATCGTGTTAGGTGCACCACAACACCTGCATTGTCTCGTCATGTTTACTGCAATGCTTGGCAGAGTTTACCGGTACCGGTAAACCGGTTCCATCTCTGGTCGGAATATTGCTCCGTCGGTCCACAGAATATTTCCTAGTTGAGTCGGTGACAGAGATCTTGTGGTCTGAGAATTCAAGTCTGGATATCTTATCTGTCTCAGAAATTGCTTGACAGAGTTGAAGCTTGTAGGGGTGTAAACGAAGATGATGACGTAAGATTCTCCATACACTCGATTGTGATAATTCAATTTCATCAGAGACGCGACGAGTCGATGTTGCACCAAGAGGACTGTCAGTTTGATGATGTCGAAGAGTCAGATCTTCAATGCAATTCTGAAGGACTGAATGAATCCATGACTTACCCAGTTTCATCAAACCGTACTATCAACTTTTTGATGGCATTGTAAGAAAATCGACATTTTTTAACATTATGCAGGCGGTTATAAGCTCGAATACAAGAAGTCACATTCTCACCATTCTGATGATAAAGTTTTAACAGCTCTTTTCGCGTCTGAAAATCCATAGCGAATTGCCTGTGTCTTTGTTAACATCAGTTTTGCGTTCAAATGTTGGATATCTATGAACTTGAACATCAGTTTGTATGTTTAGATGTTGGATATCTATGAACTGGATACTTATGCACTGAGTCAGCAAACAGAGATTGCAAGTACGATGCAGTGAATAATTCGAGCAACTGTAAAGCATATAAAATAATGATAGCGAAAACTTCTGAAATTTTCAGCAACGGAATGAATTAGTGTGCTAATGTAACAATAGATTATCAAATCCCATTCCTTAGACAACTTAAAAAAGTGAAAAAGATGAAAAAATTAGGTCGGTATCTTGAATAATCACTGAGATATCGCCGTTTACTTTTTGCACCGACTTTTGAATCACCCTGTATATTAAATCGTATTAAATCATTCTACAGTGTACATCCTTTCTTCCTATGCTGATCATTGAAATCTTAAAATTTATGATTACGAAGAGATAAGAGTTTATAATAACAAGAATAAATTCTTTATTTCAGGAATTTAAGTCCGCACGTTAAGAGCAAAAAATCAGACCTTGAACAGTTAACTGCTGAATCCAAACCTCTCAATAATGACACTTCTCCCATTAAATAACCATCAATGCTAGCTATACAACAGATCAGTTGATCTGTTCCAACAGATCTTCTTTCAAGGATACTATCCTGATCCTCAAATGATAATTTAATCTATTATTCCAGGAATAACATAAAAAAGTTAAAATACGTTTGACTTTGATAGTTCACGTTTCCCAAAATTACATAGCATAAATTTGTACATTCATCAAGTCCAGAGAATAATGCTGGTGATCAAAGTACTGTGAAGGCTTTCTATAGCAAGAGAAATTAGAGAAAATCTTTTACAACATAAAAGGTATAAACACAAAATACTATAGCACATCCCATAAGTCAACTGGGGAATTTATCAGGTCTGAAAATGACGACATAGGCGGAATATGATGAATAATTTATAGTGTTTGTCATGTAGAATAGCAGAATAACCACATCCTTAAACAGCTGAAACACCTATTTCATTAGATGTCGTCGACACTGTTTTTCGCACAACAAGAGCTCATCAGTATAGATTGAGAGGCCCAAAATAGCGTGTGATATCCAAGTGGTCGCACAGGTTGATCTGCGTTTATTTATCCTGTCCTTGACTTGTGGCTGATAATTGAAAGATCCCAGTGTCAATGCTCCTGGCTGGGCATATAGATGGGTGAGACTGTGCATATACTTGATAAAAATCAAGATCTGGAATACTTTTGGGAAAAGCAGTGCCGGTGACTTAAGTTATTCAGAGCTTAATTTTTTAAATCTGGACATATCCCCCTATTATGCCCAGTCAAAAGAATTGACACTGATATCTCATTTATCAGCCGCACAGCAAAGTCATGATAAATAAACGCAGATCAATCTGTTCCGCCGTCCTCCATCTTGCTCAACCAATTCGATATCATAGGCTAGTTTGAACCATTTCCAACCGTACTGATGGGCTCTTGAAGGCGAAACGCAATGTTTGCGGCTGCAAAGGAAATAGTGATTCAGCTGTTAAAATCTGAAGTCATTCTGTCAATCTTCAAGTTTAAATATAAGGGGCATTGATGTATGCTACAAATGAGAACCGCTGCATATTAAATTTTCGTCTAAAATAAGGAAGATCATGCATTGTGATGGTTCATGACTAATTATTACTAGAATTAGAATAGCACGCATTTCCAAAACTTCTTGACTATTCTTAGTCCACACCAATTGCAAAATATAATCCATACAGCCTTCACAGTAAACCATCTACAAGAAAAATGACATAGGTTCGATCGTCAAATAATTAAATAGTTTCTTTAGCTGATAATGAATCAACAAGCTCATTCACAATAGTCTCTTCTTCGTCTTCATCGTTTGTCTGTTCATCGATATAATTAATCTGCCTGTTCTTTGCGCTTCCGCCACTGATTTTTAGTTTCTTGATTCACCTGTCTTGCGACGTGATTCACGGCAGCGATTGTACAACTGTTCTCTCGCAAGCAAACAGCTACTCTGTAAGCAAAAAAGTGTAAAACCCTGAATTTTTGGCAATAGCATAAAATTTCATACTATGATTTGAGTATGATTTTAGTTTGAAAATTTTATTTTTCATATTTATGAAAAATTCATACTCAAATCATAGTATGATTCATACCCACTTATTTCCTCGCGGGGAAGCTTTCCGGGATTTTGACATCCGAAAGTTTTCGTTTCATGAGGATTATTCAAAGACTGATTTTCTTAATTTCATGCACTTTTCTGCCATAATTCGAATTTTCCGGGTTTTTCATATTCTATCACATCGAGTCTTGTTGTTGTGACCCCTGTCCGATTCCCTCTGTACAAAGGAGTGCGCCCAGTTTTGATGCTTCATTGATTCGATAGTTTTGATCGAATATTTGATATTTCTAAAAATTGTTGAATTGTCTTGATAGCCTGAGATATCATATTTGTAATTGATTCGAGATTCATCCGGTTGATTTTAAGTTGATGCTTATTTACATGGAAAAGAAGGCTACCTGTATGTTGAATTGTTCGCGTCTACTGTAGATAAATAGATCACCCACTTTCAACATGTCTATCTTCAGGAGACCGACTATTTCCCATTGCTGTTGCAATTTCTAGCACCTCCCATGTAGCGCACTTAATGGATTTAACGTAACTTATTAACTTTTTGCATGACCATTTGCGTCATTTATAACGTGCTTTTCGCGCACCTTATCGTTGTGTCAACAGCATCTGCACACACAACACTGAACTCTTGATCGATCCACCTTCTGCAGCATTATGCGCGCGTTAATTAAGCTTGAGGTTCTTTCAGTTTTCGGCGGGATTCTGCAAGGCCCGTAAAAGGTTTTGTGTTAATATGTAATCCAAACTTCTGCAGAAAGCAGTGTTTTATTAGTGAAATTGCCGAAGTGGTGAGTAAAATTGGATATCACCTAATTTCAATCATCATAATTTATTGGTGGATAGTATAACTTAGCATGGCACATGATGATATTTGTGAGCTATGTGCATTCAATATAGGACGCGGGTAACTCGAGCTCGAGTGTTAAATTTATTCGTATTATCCGCAATTCATATTTTGACAATTTCAATACCTTTCAATAAGAGCGATTGCAACAATATGATCACTTCCAACACCATGGAACCTATAGTTCTCTTAAATTTTGCGAAATTAATCCAAAACTTTTGATTCTAGTATAGGCTTACTGTAGCCTACAGGTTAACCTACGATACTGCATACGTGCGTCGTCGAATTTTTTCAATTCTGCTAGTGTTAAATACTGTGCAATCATAGCCAAATTATTCACATGGCCAAAATGAAAAATGCATTGAAAATTGACAGTGAGCCCTGAGACACAGTCATCTTACATTCTAATTTCCTACCAATCATGCAGACAAATCACTTTAATCCCAATTTCCGTGAGATGCTTAATGAAGCTACATGTAGTCCTAGCTGACGAAGTTTTGTTTGACGTACACGTGAAATCGCTTAGAAGCTTGATTTATGCGTGAAGATTCATATCAGAAATTACTTAACTGAAATGGGGAATCGTGTGTGAGTAATCGATAGTCTGTTATTCGTGTTCCATTTTATTCAGTATGTTACGTCATAAAAATGTTCCATTTTGCTCATCACGTCAACACTATATTCGACTAAATCAAAAACAATCGAAACAACGCTTTGTAACATCCAAAGGCATTCCGCAAGGATCACAATGGGGACCACTTATATGGAATGTGTATTTTAATGACATTTTACCATTCGTAAAAGCCTGTGGAGCAGAGGTTGTTGCTTACGCGGACGATGTATGTATTTGGGTCACAGATTCATCGGCAAGTGCAGTTCAAGACAAATTCGGCTACATAATGGACTCCATCCTCAAATGGCTTAACACCCAACCCTGAAAAGTTTCAATGTATGGGTCTTGGTCGTGAAGGTGCAAATATTAATTTTAAATTTGGAAGCCTTGAATTACCGAACATGTATTCCATCAAACTCCTAGGAGTGAAGATCGATTCTTATTTTAAGTTCGATGGTCAAGTCAGTGATATATCTCGTAAAGTTGCATGGAAGCTTTCAGGTATAAATCGATTAAAACACTACACGAATCAGAAGATGAGATGGAGACTTGTCCAAACCCACATCATGCCACATTTCGACTATGCTTCTTTTCTGTTTCTGGCAGCTCCTCAGAGACGGAAAATTGACAATATGCTTAGGTGTTTACGAACTGCATCCAGAAACTTCAAAATCCCGATTTTGGATCTCTATGAGAAATTTGTTGTTGTTTAAGTCAACGTTATATGGCATATGTCTCTGTTCAGATTGATGCAGTCGATCGGAAGAACGATGGAAAACTTAAACCAAGAAATTCTGATGAAAGATCTCTTAATGAAAATTCAATTCAGTACCGGTCATGCGCCTGTGGTATTCCATGAATTGTTTGACATCTGCAAGGATTCGCATAGGAACGTTTTTCGACAACCTCGTGTAAGGACGAAACAATTTGGCGAAAACAATATAAGATGGTACGGAACCAGTTTCTGGAATAAAGTGCCTCTAAACTTACGGTGTGTTAATTGCAAGTCAAATGGAGTAATAAACTTTTTGAGAGCACACCTCCAAAAACAATCTGGTATCTCGTCTTCAATTTATCGCTTTTAAAATTTGACTTATTCGTTATTTCATGCTACTTGTATACTGTACTTAATTAATGCATTTTTATTTTATATATTGTGGAAGTGTGTCACATACATCATTTGTAGTGAGTAAATATAAAACTTGAACTTACACGCCGTCGATCTCATGTCTACTTTCTCGTAGAAAGTGACCATTTTGTCCTTTGTTTACAGGGAGGCAACTTATCATTTTTAGCATGTTCTCAATTTTGTTCATCCGTATTCAATCATGTCATTGAAATTTCGACATATCTTTCAGCTATGTATGAAAGAAGGCCACCTATTGTTCCTGATTTTGAAGCTGTACGACAGCGTCATAAGCATTTTCTTCAATCGAAAATGGAACGAGTTAGTTCTTCAAGAATGCCAGGGATGTCATCGGGTCATTCAGCTATATTTCGCAGCACGGGTCCTAATTTGGTTGGCCATAGTCATCAAAATTCATTGCTCCGAAATCTGGGTCCCGGAGGAACAGTGGGTGGAGCTGGATCATATACAACCATCGGTAAGTGCCATATGGGTAATGCCATGCGAAATAACGTTACATCGTATGCATTTACTGCATTTCAATAACTTCTTGAAGTAGATGTTAGTAAGTTTGTGTCAATCTACCGGATAAAATGATTGAAATTAATGTCAGTATGCTTTGTTTGTTCTGCCATTCTCAATTTTTCACACTGATTAATTGTGGTCGAAAGTGAATACATGTTGTAATTTTCAGATACTTAGTCTTAGGGTATGAAGTTCTTGAGGTACAGGTCCTTGCTGAAGGTGCAAGCATAACCTTGAACATAGGCTCATCGAACTTACTATCCGCTTGCTCCAGTGACATGGGTCAGACTGTTTCTTCCTATGGTTCTCCTCCAAGTCTGACGGTCGAGGTCTGCTTCAACTGTTAAATTAAACAGATGACAATCAAGTCTTATTCTGTCACTTCCAACTTCCAAACTCTTTTACCCAGTCTTCTTTCGATATACATGTCAAGACCATTGTAAACGATTTCGGCGAATGATGTTGCTTACATGCTCCAAATTTAGGCGCGTTCCCAATTCCGCGGCAAGTAAATACAAAGTTTCATAAAAGCTAATCAGTATTGATTACAGACACGTAGATGAAGTGTACATGGAAAATTCAGTCGAAGTACGTAAATGAAGCTCTTGAACTCCGATAGATCATTTGTGGTCTAATGCAGGGGTTCCGATTTTCCAGATTTCTTCGGTTGAAATGGTCTCGTGCTTATGTCGGCTATGAAAATAGGAGTAAGTGGGTTGAGGTTACAGAAGTTAGAAAACTTCTATGATTCTGTAGATATTCTCGGTTGAAACTCAAGACGAACGAATAATAAGAGTCGAATTTATTAAACATTACACTTTGTTTTCTTTAATTCTCGTGAATGAACTTGATAAGACGAATTTTGGAGACTGCTCTTGCGCCGTGTCATTCATTTCCAGTATTTATGAGGGCAATTCCATAAATAACGCACGGACATTCTGACACATAATTGTCACTTTTCATCATGAAGCAATGCGACTTTATCCCCATAACATGCAAATTAGTCTGAAATATTAATCATTGTAACGCACGGACCTGCGTTGAAAGTTTATTACCGATAATTCAGAACTAATCCAGCAATGAATATATAGCGTTTCTTTCGAAATTAAAGAAATTTTTGGCTTTTATTGTGCCTCACTGTTGTGTGAACGTTTTTTGGTATAACACTACCATCAAGCTTTAGTGTTAAAATAATGATCATTTTGTTGCAGGTGGAGTTCATGGTCTCGGTTCAAGTCGACATTTAGGTGGTTATCGGCGGCAAGTTGGCATGTCAAGTGGTATACCTGAAATGGATAGCGAGTCCGATGACTTGGAAGACGATGAAGACACAAATTCTGATGTGGATGTAGGATAAAGAATTTTTGGCAACTGTTATGTGTAAAAATTCCATCGGCATTTGGTGTACCTAAATATTCACGGATTATCTAAGACGTCAAGTAAACAGGAAATGCTCACGAAACGACTGTTCAACATCAGCTGCAAAGAATATATGTGTACATTAGTAACAGGAAAGCCGACGTAATGGGCTGTACATATGTATGTAAAAAAAGATCGTCGAAAATATAAGGTAAAGATGGACCTTGTGTATATAATAAAGCGATTTATTTATTTTCATAAACTACACCTAGCTTTTGAAAGGTCTTGTGAAACAGATTACAGAAATGAATGTTCAGATGGAGGGGCTCTTGTGAGGGAGCCATTCCTGATACTGTTGCGAAAGTCATTAGTTCATCTAACTATAGAAAATAGTGCCTCAAAGACTTTCAGATGAAGTTCTATGGCTTTCGAAATGGTGTATTTTGTATAACAAGTTTGTACATACGACTGACGTGTAAATACCACAATGTAAATTGTGTGATATGATGGACTATTCATCACTTACAGTGTAGAGCAAATATGTCTTCATAAAAAATGCATTGGATTGGTTTTCTTTGTATTTTTTCTGATATGTATCTATTATCGCCGAATGCTGTCTTCGTATTTGTATCTGCTACGATCATGAGTTCAAAATAAAGACAAGTAAAATGACATGTTTTGTGTGATGATTCTTAAATTGATTTTATATTATATTAACCCTTCCGACTTATAGATGCTTGTTTTTTGTAACAAATGATAAGTCTCCAATTTTTTCTACTTCGACTTTTTCTGACGAATGAGCGGGGAATGACTAGATTCTTTCCCCTGATCGAGCGAAGTAATAGTGGTGATTGACGAAGTTACTATACCTCCCGGTGAAAAAAAACTCGGGATCTGTCGGTAAATTGTCGGGCCGACATCCCGACAGTTTTTTTCACCGGGATATAGCTGAATTATGCTGTGATCGCAGAGGGACTACAGATTCCTATCTGTGGCCCTGTTAAATAATGTATTGATTCGGCAGTGTATATGAGTCTCAATAAGCGAGCTATGGCAATTCTGAGACTTGCGCTCTAATGAGAGCCATTTGCTCCATTTGGCTTTGTATGAAACGGCAATTCACTTGATCATTTTGTTCATTCTTATTCAGTCAGGAACTTTTCTGAATAGATAAAGATCACCAACATTGCCGTGGAAAACAAGTGTTCTCCTGATCTTCGTTCAATTGAACTAAGATTGAAATCTGATATCATAAGTTGTATTACACAATGCAGTGTTCAGCCAAATTATAGGCCTTTAGCAGATGCATCAAGTTTGCTAATCACGGGATTTTGAAAACCCTAATGACTAGTTCTCTGTCGAACAGAAAGTCCATTCAAGCAACATGGGTCCCTAGCTATAGTAGGCCGAAGAGGCGAAATTAGTCCGCTGCCCGCTTTTAGTCCCGTTTCCCCTAATGAAAACTAATGCATATAAAGTTGACTTAATTAAATTCGTGTGACCCATTACTGCCGTTGCAGTCCCGAAACGAAACAGAACTCTTACCTAGGACTACAATTTTCCGTAAATTGATAAAAATGTGCTATGGTTTTGTAGTTCGTCAAAAAATGAAAGGGAGTTGGGGCATCGATCGCAATGTTACTGGACTTATCTGAATGAGAAGGAATCAGATACTACAGATTTCATGTAGGATAAGCCTACTTCAAAATTGTGCTTGCCTACTTGTTCATTCTTACAAAGACGCAATTGACTATATTTCACGTAGCCTATTCACAGTGTCTTTTAGAAGGAAAATATTAACGTGTCATTTACATGCAGAGCAGCGTATAGGCCATATCTTTCATGTAAGTGCCGTATGACTTGATGTGTGCCATTTGATATTTTCAATCAAAAGGTTACAATTTCTCAAGTAAAAGCGTCAAACAACGTGCTAATTTTGATATGAAATAAGATTAAGTTATTTGATTTCTGCATGAAGTCGAATGAGTCATAATTTTCATGAATTTCATCAAATTTTTACTAAAAGTATAGGCCTATAGTTCTTTTTGTATTTTAGGTTTACCCATGAATTAACCAATTGCAATTACGGAAAACAAGTACAGTTCAACCAAAATTTGGAGCTTTCATCGCCTATACCCTTTACGTCGAGATTCGCCTTTCGTGCTTTGGCGCCATTACCGAGAGAGTTCCGTAAACTTTAAATTTCTGTGAATTTCGACCTGAGATGAATTGTTGCCCCTGCCTAAAACCTCGAATCTTTTAAAGGTCAGAGGGGTTTGACCAAATTGGTGTCCATAGGCATTTAGGCCCCAGAAATATGGTCATTTAGGCCCCATGTTCTATGTTATTTTAACTACAAGATTACAGTCAAAACCAAGAAAATGTTATGATACATAGGAGCCATACATTACAGAAATATGCTTGGTTTCATCGGAGATGCCGCAGAATTGTCTAGGGAGTGGTATGTTGATTGTTCGAGAATGTCAAAAACACCGGTTCATGATGCTATTTTAGCCACGACGAGTTGCAGCGTGTATGAGGTATCAAAAGACTGCAAATTTTCTGAAACCACCAATACGTTTACAAGAAATTGTAATAGTTGTATTTAATTAATTAAATAGCAATAATTCAAAATTGGACCTCATACACGTACGCTGCAACGATCGTCGTGGTTAAAATAACATCATGAACCGGTGTTTTTGACATTCTCGAACAATCAACATACCACTCCCTAGACAATTCTGCGGCATCTCCATGATCGAAACCAAGCATATTTCTGTAATGTATGGCTCCTAGTATCATAACATTTCTTGGTTTTGACTGAAATCTTGTAGTTAAAATAACATAGAACATGGGACCTAAATGACCATTATTTCTGGGGCCTATGACTAGGATTCACCAAATTTCAGTCCCACACATGTTTGCAGTTAATTGGAGAATTGTCGTAGTTGTTTCGAAAATGACACGAAACACGCTGTGCATCGACTAGCTCAGATCATAGGCATAGGCTATGATCAAGGTAATACAAACAAACATCATGCAAAACTCAAGGATAAAAGAACAGTGATAGGGAGTCACAGAGCAATTGCATTCCGATTTGAGAGCTATCCGCGAACTCGGGCTGCAATCGGGAGGCCTCCGCAGCTGTTCCGTTGTGGACTTTTTCTTTGATGCCTCATCCGTCCTAACTCCTAATCAAGATTGCCGACAAAGGGCGCATATACCTATTCCAGTTGGTTTATTTAGACATTTATTTTCCACGCTTTCTGCACCTCGACGTTGCTTTCTTCCCAAACCACGCTTATAAAACCTGCACTGCTTCATGGTTTCCTCGATCGTCTGCCGGTTCAAGAATTCTAGGAGTCCAGGCGGTTTTTGCTGTCTATACTCTGCGTAAATATATTTATAGGCCTACGATAGATCATGCCACACATCCATCAAATCATTCTTACGTCTTCTGACTTCCATGTTCTTCAGCCATCAGAATCGACCAAACTATGATAACTAATTTTGGAAGCATTTTCGTTCAAGGAAGGCCCGCCCATGCTGCAGAACACGACCTAGCGCATAGACAATTCCTATCTGATTTGCAACTTAATTTGAAAGTAATTCAAATACAATTCTGAAACCTGGTTGTAGCTCTATCGACTTCACTTCAAATCACCTCATTGCGACCGATTTATTGTTCGTTGGATAGATCTGGTAAATTCAACTGAATCGGTATGAACCAAACAATTGACTCCTTGTGTCGTGTCGTGACTCTAGGTGTATGCTGTCGACTTTCCTATGCCAGGGCATTTTTAAAAGCATTGTAACCATTTGCTCGAGAGGGCACTTTAGAACTTTGTGACAAGACAGCATTTCAGGAGCAGAATACTGTCGCTCACATTGATGCTCATCTTTGATGACCTTGTTCCACTTATCTACGGTGGCCTATATGTCTCAAAAAGCACGTAGAGCTTACGTTTTTTATAAGTCTGATATGTTAGTTACTAAATGAGTGTAATTAAAATTGTATAGTAAGAGTGTACAAACTGTACATGCTAACAAGCATGCTCGTATTCTTGTTTATCTTACATGAATGTCATCTTTATATTATCAACTATCGCATTCATTTGGCTGTAAGTATGGCAAATTTGGGCATTTATATGCGACCGTGTTCCCGTACGTCAGCTTCTTTAATTAAGAAACTTTATTTCATACCCTTTCGTAGCAATTTGATAATTTGTTTAGGGATATTATATTTGTAGGAACAAAGGCTTGCTTTTTTATTCAAGCACTGTGAGTACACTGTTAATGTATCAATGTCAATATATCGATAGGAATTGGAAAAATTGGTAAAACGTTTCAGTTCGTTCTTCGGTTCATGAACGACAAATCCTTATTTCAGTTCAGTGGTGGAAACTGAAATATCCCGCTCGCTGAGTTAACTCGTTCACCTGAACGCCTGAAAACCTCGTTTGCTCGCTCACTTACTCAAAAGTTCGAATGCACTTGTCAGCATCCACTTTACGTCCCAGGATCAGCAGATTCGATGGTCTTCTTTACAGCGAAGAATTATTCGCTGTTAAAGCCGAGGAGATTAATTCAAACTTTTGTTGGGAAATGTTTCAGTTTATGATCACTGCATATCCTCGTTGCTTCCTTTGCTATACATTTTTCAATTTTCGTCTTGTCCACCAGAAATTGCATGCAGAAATTTTCGAAGAGCAGCATCGCGCATGACCAATACATTTGAGGTCTGATCTCCTCAGCTCAAAGATGCAAAACTATCATGAATGAGTACAGTTATATTGCTTGAAGAACACATTCTTGCCAAATAGCAAATTGGTGATCCTAATCTTTCCATTCTCGAACATTTTCTCCATGAAAGTGTGGGTGCCACTGCCCACTAAGACTCAAGTGTGATCATGAACTGACGGTCATTTACCAAGTCAAATTTTTGAATGTTTTATTTCTCTAGAAATCGGTCAGTGTAATTCAATAATACGTATAAAAGTGTGGTTACCTAGTTTTTAATTTCCTACAGGGCAACGGAGCCACTTTGAGGTGGCAAGGTAGCCAATTGGTATACCTAGTATGTAGAAATCCTGGCCTATGCTATTCTACGAAGATTGAAATTTCACTTCTAAATCGCAAAACTAGAAAATATGACAAGAAACGTTACATTTTAATAGCTCTGCGAACATTATAAAAGGAAAGATGAAAATTTGAAGTAGCATTTAGTTGGAAAATATACAGTGGCATGATTGATAAGATTCTTTGGGACGGAGCAAAAATAGTTGGACGGGAGTTTAAATCCAAAAGATTTCAAAGTAAAAAGTAACAAAACTGTATACGAAGCCAGAAAGTTTCACAGAAGGCGGAACTGGTCATTCAATGCTCCACAACATATCCATATCTTAGATGTGCCACAAACAGTTGCAACATCGTACAGGTTCATAGCAAACTCCTGATCGTTCTTTCATATCCAGGAATTCTTGTTTCCGATAGACATTCATAATCCAGAATGGAATTACAATTGAGAAGAAAACTGAAATTCAAATGAAAAAGGTGATTGGTTGGTGGAATGCAATTCACGCGCGAAGAAAAATCACTTTTATACAATACTTTGTGCATACCGAAGCCCGGTGTTTAACGACACGTGTCTTATCACATTTCAAACATGATACTGTACATGCATATGTTAAGTTTTGCATGCATCATAAACGCACTAAACTTTAGTGACTCTTGTATAACGGGAAAATTCCGTATTAATTGGGCTGTGTTTCTAGGGTTCCAAGGGTTTGGGCCGTGCCGTGGGTCTAAGGTCAATGAGCCGGGTTCAAAAAAAGGCCCTGTCCCAATTCTATTAGGGTACATCAAAAAATCGAAATCCCGAAAAGTCATATGTAATAGTTTCCGCTTGGTAGGTGTATAATTCATATGAAATATCATTTGATTTGCTTCAGGTTCAGAAGTACCACCGTGTATTTGAAAAAATATATGAAAAAAGGCTAAATTCAGAATTCGCAAATCAATCACAATTGTTCTCAGAACTCAGATTGTTCTCAATTCTCAGCATTGCATCTGAATAGACAATTTTCTAGCTTCTTCGTGGAAACCAGCTGCCCATCTAGAGAATGAGAAAATTTTTATTATTCTTCAAATCATTTAATTAGCTACAAAGATCTGAATTTGAGAAGCAGTCGGAGTCATCTTCAATATGTCGACCTCCTCGTCCATCTGCAAGTGGTTTCCCTATTTGGCACTGATTGATTACCGGCAATGTTGTTGAAGAATTGATGTTTTAGGCAGCACATGCGGAGGTAAGTTTGTTTGACAATCACGCGAAAAAAATTCGCGAGGCATCTGTCCTCGAGATTTCAATTGATATGTCAGAAGTTATGGAATCGATTCGGACTGTATCGCAAATCTTTGTTGGCCGTCGTGATTTTACTTGTTATGAAACTTGGCTGAGAAGCATGTGAACATGATGCATGAAAAAACGATTCATCACTCAAGTCATGAATTTGTTTGTGCTATTTTGACAATGAGCGACTTTGCTTGCACTAAGCATGAAAATCATGATGTTCTAATGTAGTAGCTTGCACTATTACGAGCACGATTTCAATGTTAACGATTCTGTATGGAAAAACATGCATTATACTGTATACGTTAAATGTGGGAAACGTTAAAAATACACAATCTTAAGTCATAGCTAACAGCTCAAACGGGACAAAATGAAGTATATAGGAAATTAAAAGGAATGGAAGTTGCTACTACTATCCTACTGCTTCTCGATATCAAAAATATTTATAACACTTTCTTGCGTCCTACTTCATTGACCAAATGGTTTCCTTGTTTATTGTCTCCCTCATAATCTATCGTCTTCATTGAATTTATGACTCTACTTATTAAAAATGCTTTCCTAATTCCGATTTGTCCACACCGAGTTCTACCACTCCTCTAGGATTCCTTATTTCTGAAGGTATGAAATCTTCGATCATATAATTCCAATCTCATTCTGTGCGTCCATTGCTACGAACTGCGCCACATTGCTTTTTCAATTGTCAAATGGTCTTTCCAAGTTATAGTGCTTGGGCGGTAGGTGAGTGACAATTTGAGAAAAGGGAAGCACTCGAAAAGCAATGTGGCACAGTTTATAACAATGAGCGCACAGAATGCGATTGGAATTGTGTGATCAATAGAATTAGCATTTAATATGTACAGGGTGATCGCGATCTTCCCGCCGATTCTTCTCACAGTTTGATTCATAGATATCTACGTTTCAAATTTCAAATCTTATCAAATGTTATCAAATTCATTTACTTCTGAGACGCGCACGATGGAATATCGCAATCTAAACAACACTGAAATCGCATCAATTATATCGTTCTCAGTTACTTTCAATTGTGAAGAAGCCAGGCGAATTTTTTTTGAGAAATTTGGAAAAGAGCCACCACCAACACGCACCCTTCGTAATTGAAAGCAAGATTCTTGGACACTCTGACACAAAAAAGAAGATGTCCTTGTCGCATTTGGAGACGACCCATTCCTATCACAGCGTAAGGTGGCCCAAGAAGTTGGTGTTGCTCAATCCTCTGTCAACAAGATTTTAAAGGAAGAGGGTTTGAAGCCATGGAAGATGGTATCTGTTCAGGAATTGCTTCCAGACGATCCAGGGAAACGGTTGAATTTTTGCAGGATTGTCCTAACAGAGTTAGAAGTGAAGAACATCTGCTTTAGCGACGAAGCAACTTTCCACCTAAATGGCGGCGTCAACAAACAACCGTTTCGTGTATGCCATGGATAATCCGAAGATGATTGCTGAAGACAAGGCGCTGCGCTCACCTGGTATTACGTGCTGGGCTATGATGTCACCTGACTTTGGGGTTGTGTATGAACTGTTAGAGACGACCATGAACTCAGAGCATTGCAAACGTATTCTTCAAACTCACGTCATCCCACTTCTCAAGCAGCATCGACATAAGAGAAAATTTTATCAACAAGATGGAGCTCCTCCCCATTTTACGATAGTGGTTCGACAGTTACTCGACAATCAACTCAACAACCGATGGATTGGTCGTGGTGGGTCTATCCAGTGGCCTCCAAGAAATCCAGATCTTTCGGTTTGTGACTTTTGGCTTTGGGGATACATCCGCAACGAATTGTACAAGCCCCCAAGACCGTCTACAGCCACGACATTGAAGGAAAGGTTGATGGACTTACTTGACAACATTCCGAAATCGATGATTCGAAAGGCTTATGAATCATTTACTCGTCGATGTAAGTTGTGCGAGGAATCCTATGGAGGACACTTCGAACAGAATCTTTGATTTTGTAACATTTGATTGAGTCATTGTTTGTTTTCACTGTATAGAACATGATTTGAGACACTGAATTTGTTTTAATTCATTCAAATCAAAGCGGTAAAAAACGGCGGGAAGATCGCGATCACCCTGTACTCTGACAAAAAATGAAAGAATCCTAGAAGAGTGATAAAACACTATGTGGGCAAAATCGGAATTGGGAAGTCACTTTTAGTAGGCAGAGTCCAAAAAAGAATCTGATATTAAAGAGAATAAATAAAAATCTTTAGACTTCCACAGCATTAATTTTTAATACCTTCCTTCATCGGCTACACAAAAACTTTTCCAAAAAATCTAATTACCTGCCAAATTTTGTGAAATTTTTAAAATCGAACTAATAACGATTGAGCTCAGTAGTAAATGATAAAACAACACATTCCATAGCAAAACATATATTTACGAATGCTCAAAATGACAACCGTCAGCATTTACACATGCATTCGGTATGTTGCTTGCATCCTTAATTGTGTTCTCTCGCAAAGCAGTTATCGTGGTCGGTCTAGTGCCATAAACCCTTTCTCTAAGGTAACCCCAGAAGAAGAAGTCCATTGGGGTTAAGGCAGGCGATCGAGGAGACCAATCAATTGATCCACGACTTCCAAACCATCTCTTTGGAAAGGAGTTGTCCAGAAAGCTCCTGACATCCCGCTGACAAATGATCGGGAACACCATCTTGCTGCCAAAAGCAAGTGTTAAGATTAACAAATTGCGGCAACAATGGTAGCAACATCCTGCAAGTGTCAGGTATGACTGTCAGGAAAAATAAAGGAATTCATGGGAAAATAAAGGGCCAATAACACCGTTCGAACAGATTTCTGCCAACACCATGACTCCTTGAGCTTTCATTTCATGTTCGCACAGCATGAGAAAGTTGGGATCATCCCGACATTGGCCGCTGAAAAGTTCACAAAACTGCAGTCTTCGATCCATATCATCTTTCATTAATTCATCGCTCAGCACTCATTCTACAAACAGACTTGCTTGGACTAGCAGTAATTGTAACTGCAAGGATATCTTGGTTCTCTTCTGTCGACACTGAAACAGGTCTTCCAGTACCAGCATGTCCAACGGATCCGGTAGCTTCGAATTTCGGGATGATGGATTTTACTGTGCGAGGATGACTTGAGCAAAGATTCCTTGTTGCAAATTTTCACTGAAATCTCGTTGAGTTTTACGGATGTTACCACCTGTTGCATAGTAGAGCTGAACAACAATGATGCAATGATGCGCTCATTTATGCTCAAGTGATGATCTCTTCGCGATCGGTTGGACATTTCTGATGCGACAATGAACCACAAATGATATTAGCATGAATTGTAAGTGTTGATCACAAGTCATCAAATAATCGATCGTTCATGGAACAAGACAATGATTTGTCATTAGTCATTACATCTCTCACCAGCTGATGGTTCTATTTCATGTCATCAATCACTGCAGTCAGTAAAACAAATAACAGCGTTATAAGTTATATTTTTTACAAGGTTGATTAGAGACGGCTGGTCGTATCTCAGGAGCTCTGACGCTGTATTCGGTTTTTGTCAAATTCCATCGCTCACAGAAATCATTTTGTGATTAAATTTATATATTATCCCTCGTCAGGACCTGCGCTACAAAACTGTGTAAACAGTTATATTCCAATATCATCAGTGTACTCATTTATCTGGAAAATAGAATTTTTTTAGTCGGTTTTCTTCGTGTGCAACGCCATATTGGGGAAATCGCGATCAGGTCTTTGTCCACTACAGCCTTCCCTGTCATCGTGCATCCTACGCGGTTTCAAGTCACCTTCGAGCGTACGCTATCCTACACGCCTGCAATCACCACTTCTAATTCCCAACAGCCGCCGCGAGACCTCGACCGACATAATAATTGATTACGTGAACCCAGAATGGCTCCAAAGAATGACTCATGCAAACATTGCTCCATGGATGATTGTAAGGCCATGATGAAATCATTCATGGAAAATATGACCCAACTTATAAAAGACAGCTTCGAGAGACACACACAAGCCCTGCAAGCCGATATATCTACCATCAAACGGGAAATGGAAAATGAGAAAGTACAACGGCAGATGCTGGAAGCGGAGAATCAGTCTCTACGACGAGAAATACAGAACATAAACGACGATTACAACTACCTCTCCAGTAAGCTCGACGACAATGAACAACAACAGTTGAATAGAGACCTCGTGCTAGAGAATGTGAGGTGTGATCAAGGTGAGATCATCGACAGTGAGAAGTTTTCTTCAATTGTTAACTCTGTTCTTAGGGGTAACGTGATCAAAAAAGAAGACATAGAAAAAACAACGGCGATAAGAACTCGACGTAATCGAGGAACTGTGACGGTGATCGCAACACTCCGCACTGTGCTGCTCAAAAGGGCCGCCCTGAGCAAGAAAAAGTTATTCAAAGAGAAGGAGATGTACGCGAAGGAAAATTTGACTAGCTATAGGTACAATTTGCTACGCAGAACCAGGGAGTTCGCCAGATCCAACGACTACAACTATGTTTGGACTAAGGACGGTAAGATCTATCTCCGTAAAGACGATCAGTGTAGTGCAATTTTAGTGCGTAATTTTTCTTGCCTTCCTGAAATCTAGACATATTTTGTTGGAATAACATTGGTGGTTTATAGGACAACACAATAACATTTCTGTATGATGGACAGTACGTCTTCACAAATAAATCACAGTAGTAAGGATCTAAGTGACATAGAAGAATTTAGAAGATTTTGCAAGGCAGATAAGAGCAACTTGCGTGTAGTTCATATGAACATACGGTCGCTAAAAGCTAATTTTTTAGAATTCGAACACGTATTTAAAACTATACCAAAAAAATTGACGTAATAGTGCTAAGTGAATGCTGGATAAATAACATAGATATGTACAAAAACTCACTCCCGGACTACGGAATAGTGTACTCAAGTAAATTAAATAGGTCGGGAGGAGTAGTATTATTCTATCGTAAAGAAACTATCTCGCTAATAGACAGTGGTTGCGATTTTATACCAGGAGCAGATTCAGTTAGTATCACATTCGATTACGCCAAACTAAAATGTCAAACTATAATAGGAATTTATAGATCACCATCCGAGAATGCAAAGAACTTCATAGAAAACATGAATACATGGCTAAGAAACCATAATACCACAAATGTTTTTGCAGTGTTGGGTGATATGAACTTGTGTAGAATGAAATATGATAATGATACCAATGTAGAAGATTTTTATGACTCATTATTAGAATATGCATTGTATCCTACAATCAATTCATATACAAGGAGTTCAACTGCGGGAACCACTAGTTTGATTGACCAAATTTTCATTAACTATAGAAATATTGTTGGAAATAAAGTGTTCTCCGGCAATGTCGACTTAAATATCACTGACCATAGACTCCAATATGTTTTTATACATTTAAATAGGTTGAAAGCGAACTTGTATGAAAACGAAAGGCCCTTAATAAGGATATATAATGAGTCCAACCAACTGAAATTCATTGAGATACTAAATTCTTGCATTTTTCTCGATAACCGGCACGCTGACATAAGTTCTCTAAACTTATATGAAGATTTCCAAAAGCAAATTCATGAAGCTTTTGAGGAAGCTTTCCCGTTAATACGCTTATCGAAGAAGAAAGCAAACAGTAAGACCTGGTTTGACAGTGCCTGCACAAAAGCACTACATAAGAAGCAAAAATTGTACAAAGTGTACAAGGCCAGTCAAAACTGCTCCGATAAAGAACGGTATCATAAATACAATAAGTATTATAAAGCACTTATTCAACAGAAAAAAGATGAGTATAACAGAAATATAATTGAGAACTGCAAAAGTGACTCCAGAGCTTCCTGGAAATTTATCAATAAACTATTAGGAAAGTCGTCAGACAGACCAATGATTCGAATACTAAATAACGACGAAATGATGACCAACACGACTAGAATTTGTAACTCTTTTAATTCCCATTTTAACGAAGTTGGGAAACTGTATGGAACTCAACCTAGCAAAAGAAACGATTTCGCAGAATATTTGGGAAAGCGCATAGACAAGTCCTTTTTCTTTAGAGAAATAGAGTCAAAAGAAATAAAAGACATACTAATTAAAATGAATGATAAAAAGGCTACAAATGACAAAATACCATTGAAAATCTTTAAACTATGTCCGGACCATGTGATCGATAGACTTACTTACATTCTAAACAAAATAGTACGTGATGGTAGTATGCCAACTACTTTAAAAACCTCCAAAATTATACCAGTCTATAAAAAAGGGTCAAGATTGGACATAAACAATTACAGACCAATCTCTTTACTTAGCTACGTAGACAAGATTCTCGAAAAGGTTATACACTCCAGATTATACAGTTATTTAGATAAAATAGAGTTTCTCAGTCCAAATCAATTCGGTTTCAGAGAACATCACTCAACAGAGCTATCACTACTTTCCGTCATGAATAGAATATATACAGCAGTAGAAGCTAAAGAATTCATAATGTTATTATCAGTAGATTTTCGGAAGGCCTTTGAAATAATAAGACATGACATACTAATAGAAAAGTTAGAGCATATAGGAATAAGGGGATTTACCTTAGACTGGTTCAAGTCGTATTTAAACAGCAGAAGTCATCTGACTGTAGTAAATGGTGTTCTCTCTGAAGCATTATATACCAAAACAGGAGTACCTGAAGGTTCAACTTTAGGTCCTCTTCTATTTCTTATCTACATTAATGATATGCATAACATTTTCCCCAAAGACGAATTGAATATATTTGCTGATGACACCACTCTTATACTTAAGAGCAGAAGCCTAGAAAGTCTCTTTTCCACGGCAAAAAGCAGATTAGACTCACTGGAAAAATTCAGTAAGGCAAATGGCATCCGTCTTAATGATAGCAAGACGGAATATATGATAATTCATCCCCATCGCTCTAAAGAAATAGACCAGGATTTGTACCAAAACCAAACAAAGATTAATAGAGTAAATTGCTTAAAACTATTGGGTGTACATATAGACATGAATTTGAGTTTCACTTCACATGCAAATACGATACTTAATACCAAATTAAGAAAATTCTTACCTATATTTTACAACTTAAGACGATGCCTTCCACTAGAATGTCTATTAAAGATATATTTTGCCAATATACATTGTATATTAAACTATTGCATTCTTATCTTTCACCAAGGAAAACGAAGTAACATAATTAAACTAGAAAAACTTCAAAGGAGATTACTTAAAGTTATATTTAGAGTTAAGGCCAATGAAGTAGATTCACACATGACGAGACATAGAATATTAACGGTCAGCGATATGTATCGCTACAAAATGCTGAGTCTCTGCTATAAGATGATTTATAAGGTCGATGATTTACCGCATTTTCTTGGAAACATCCACAAATCCCAGAGTGGCAGCTCATTAAGAAATAAAGTTAACCTCCGGATACCATTTCATAGGACAAGCTTAGGGCAACGTAGTATTGACTTTGCCTCAGCGATTGAATGGAATTTACTTCCTCGTAGCATTAAAGAAATAAGAGAATATGATAAGTTCCAAAAAAGCTTAAACAAATACTAGTCAGCAAATACTAACAGAAACGAAAGTTGCAATATCTGAGGTAACTAAGAGAGATGATAGTGTGCGAATGGAAAATATCAAATGCTATTCCAACCCTGATATTGTATCCCGGACATTGGCATATAATAGCCCAAGTATGTGATTTGTAAGTATATGTGTATGTGGACTTTCATGTATGTATCTTGTATGACGATCACTGACCTGTTGTTTGGCTGTACATACCTTGTGTGAGAGTATCTAGGATATATGTTTATATGTATAATGTAAATGATTTTGATGTGTGAGTAATTTTAATCTGAACTTTTGTTAGCGGGGCTAGGTTCCTACTGTCCCACAGTGCTCTGGCCCCGCCCACCTCTACATTTATCTGTATTTGTATTATATTTAGTATTTTGTAAAAGTAATAAATGTATATATCTGTATTTATCTACGAGTATATGTAAATGTAATGATCCTTGTACAGATTTTGTATTGGTGGAAAATATATTTCTATTCTATTCTATTCTAAGTTGGAAATTCCTCTTACACCGATATTAGGCAGGTAAATATGAAACACCCTGTATATACCAACACATTTTTCTAGACTAAATAATTCCAGCAATATTATCCCAGACTTTTTCCAGACCATCCCACTTTCTAGACTTTCCAGACCCGCGGGAACCTTGGCCTAATATATACATGTGCAAAGCTTTGAATTAAGGTATGCGAAGCAAGACGCGCGAAACCTATGATCACAGACATAACACTCATCGACTTGAAAACGTAAGCACGAGACAAGAATACCGCACTACAACGGAGCAGATGTTCAACGAGATGGCAAGGAACTGGTCAGAGAGGAGGATCTGGATGAGATGTGGAGCGCAATGAAGGAGAAATGGCATCATGCAGGCGCGTAGCCAGGATTTTTGTTTGGGAGATGGATTTTCAGGTATTATCCCATAAAGCAAAATTATTAAAATTCAAGTGCGCCTCATGAGAAGGCCTGATATCACTCTCTCATCGCATACGGCAAGCATGCACACATCAATGATGCATTTACGGGATTCGAATAAAGCATTCATTAATGGCATTCATGAAAATAAGCTTGAAGATTTTAGCTTGATAATAGAAATTCAATGGACTATAAATGCTATGGCCAAACAATCAAAGCAATCAACGCGCAGAAGATTATCATGTGTACATTATTATGTCATCCAAATGAAGTTACATAGTATTGATTTTTTAAAATCTCTTCATCTGTTAGGTTGATGGACCTTATCCGCCTCCAGCACTTGGCTTACTTCACTTTTTAAAATTTTTGGAAAGCATAGGCTAAACGCAATCTCGAATCAAAACTGTGGTCTTGCTGCAACTCAAAAACCTTAATACACTGATTGCTTATTTTTTTCTATAAATGCAGTAGAGTATTCTGAACGACTTAGCCGGTACAGGTTCACTTCACTTAATAAAATCGCAGGAAGATGGACGATCGGCTAGAACGAATGCATTCCACACACGCAGACCACAAGAATCGTAATGATGACAACCCGTCTATAAATTGAAACATTTATTCTGCATTGCGATCTTATCGCGGCCTGAATCGCTGCCTCAAGCGATTCATCGGTTCCTTCTGATTAGGTACGACTGGTCATTGATTAGAGTTCACTTTCACAGCTGAAATTGTAGCGTCATTGTAATTTGCTCTATGTATCGAGTCGAATTAAAGCTGAGCAATCCACATCACCGTAGTCAAATGCTACATCTGATGGGCCCCAAAGAAAGCTGACCTAACTGCGATGGAGTTATCCGAAATGAGGATGCTGAGGAAGTCAATGGGTAAGACAAAGAAAGATAGGATGCGTAATAGCCATATCCGCCACATGCCTGAAGTACCCCGATAAGCAAAGGAGTAAAGAGACATGTGCTCAGAAGACCGCAGCATGAAAAGCAGCTTGGAAACGAGAATCTGTGACCCGAAGAAAGGGAAGACCAAGAACAAGTTGAGGAACTGTGGTGATGAGAGGGATGATGATGATGATCAAGTCTGACCGAAGACATGGTCGCCGATAGAAACGCGTAGAATTGACGAACTGACGGGCCACCCGTGCTGCTCTATCATCCGGAATCTAAGCCTGAAGCTGGACCGGGCCCGTCCAAGGTGAGCAGGGTGAGGCAGTAAAAATGATTTTCATTTGTCGGCAGAATTTGTAAGACTTAGACCAAGTGACGAAGATGAAAGTTTCAGACTTATTGTCTTCGCATTTCAGATAATTCCGTTTTAACTTCCTTTCGCGAGATTTTATGCGCATAAAGGCGTTAACTACATAAATAATTAAATTTGATCAAGTTAGGAATTGCAGAAATCTAAATATAATGAAATGCAGAAAGACCATGCCAGTGCTTTATGTTATGTAAAAAATAGAACCTATAATACTTCAAAGTTGACAGGGCCTTCTCTCGGCGTCCAGTGCCTTCTCTCGATCGATGTACAGTTTAATTCTTGCAAGCTAAATAACTATTTATCGATTACTGAGAAATCATCAGCGGTTAACACTCATTGACATAATTAATGAAACAAACTATCATTGGCTTGAATTGAAGTTTGTTTCATTTTTTTTCTCAGGTATGATGCAATATCTCGCTTTCTATGTATTACCATTCAACACATTAGAGAATGGAGAAAGATCTATGGTGGTCAAATTTCAAATTTTGTCATCGATACAACTGTCACAATTGCTTTTACAAATTGAACATAAACGTGAACTGAAATCCAGCTTTTGTAAAATAAAATGGCACACGATCAGTTTACCAGAGGTATGGCTATTGGAATGATTCGTTGTGGTAGAAGTTGTGCGAGTGTTGCCGAAGGGCTGCAACTATCGAGAGTCGTTGTTTGGTGGTGGTGTCGATGGAAAGCAGAAGATGTTAAAAAGAAGAAGGGATCTGGTCAACCAAGAAAGTCTGCAGGAAGAAAAGACGCACGTCTAGTTTTAGCTGCGAAGAGGAATAGATTTGTGTCAGTCCCAAAGCTAGTCGTACACTGGAAAAGTGCCTCAAATATAGACTGTAATGTTCGAACGGCTTACCGAAGATTGCGAGAAGCTGGAATTCAATCGCGACGACCAGCTGTCCTAATTCCATTGAGTTTTGAGCACCGCAGAAGACGAGTTGCCTGGTGTGATGCCCATCGCTCATGGAATGACCATCACTGGCAGAAAGTCTTGTGGACCGATGAATCGAGATTCACTCTGGATTTCAATGACTGTCGTGTCAGAGTGCATCGTCTTCCAGGTGAACGCTTTGCCCCATACTGTATTAAAGAGCACGACAGATATGGCGGTGGAAGTGTTATGCTGTGGGGTGGCATTTGGCATGGCGGACGAACGACAGCAGTCATCATCAAAGGCACGTTGACTGGAGAGAGGCATCTCAATGAAATTGTGCTTCCTGTTGTTGCCCCAGTGGTCAGGGTGGAGGATCTCGTCTTCCAAGACGACAACGCAAGACCACATCGCTCCTTGGCTGTCATTGCCACTGTTAGGAGATTGAGCATTCAAACCCTTGACTGGCCTGCACGCTCACCTGACTTGTCACCCATTGAACAAGTCTGGGACGAGCTTGGGCGGCGAGTGAGAGACCGCTATTCACTTCCACCAGTGTCCCTGAAGATTCTCTCTGAAAGACTGACAGAGCAGTGGCTTCTCCTTGAAACATCCTTCATTCAGAAACTTTGTGAATCCATGCCATCTCGGATTACGTATTGGAGCTAGAGGGGGGCACACGCGCTCTTAAAGTTGAATCTGCTACATGCGTTGTTTTTCTGTGCTAGCGACTTGGTGGAAATTGTGACTAAATTATCAAGGTGTCATACATACATGTATACAGGGTGGCCATAAAGTTGCGCACCAAGATTTTAATTAATCCTGTAGATCGCTTTAAATGACTTTTAAAGGAAAAAAAATGCATAATTGTAACCAATAAAATTAAGAAAATTATACACTGCTTCTAGGTATTGGAGCACTCGATTCAGGAAATCTGAATCACCGACAATTTCCTGACAAGCATCACGAATTCGAATTCGCAAAGGATCCGGGTCATTCATGCGCACGGAATATACTAAGTGTTTAGCGTATCCCCAAAAGAAGTAATCCATAGGATTCAGGTCGGGGAATCGAGCAGCCCATTCGACTGCTCCCCTTCAATCAATCCAATGAACGAAGTTTTTAATCCAGCCAGTCGCACACTATCAAGGCATAGTGCGGAGGCGTTCATATCCTTCATGAACCACCACTCAGATCGTCCTTCTCCAAATGAGTCCAAGTGAGGGATAATTTCTTCTTGCAACATTGTGAGGTACTCGTTGCCGGCGAGCGTGGAGTCAAAAAGAATGGCCATAAAACATGGTCTTTCCACAGACCTCACCAGACCATTCATTTCGCACCACTGTTCTTTTGTGGGTTGCATCCAGTGGGGATTCTCCCACGCATCATATCGGCAATTTTCTTTATTCACTTCACCATTGAGATAAAAGTTGGCTTCATCACTAAAGAGCACTTTCCGATGCACCATGTCAGGATCTTCATCCAATGGGTTTTTAAACCATGTCGACATTTCCATATATCGGTCAGGATCGTCTTCGTACAATTTTTGGAGAATCTGAAGTTTTTATGGATGAAAAAGTTATTCTTTGAGTATCTTCTGCATCGTGAGCGTGTAACGTTGATTTCGCGAGATGAGCTACGCACGGACTTTGCTCAATTTTATCGAGAATGGGTGTTCGTGTCGCATCAGATACTCTTGGACGTCCACTTAGCTCTTTGTCGTGAACGCCAGTTTCTTTGAACTTCGCAAGTAAACGACCTACTGCCGTGTGACTAACATTCATTCCTTCATGCTTTGAATTGAACGTTTCAGCAACAGACCAGTTTGTCGCACCCTCTCGCCCATAAAGTAAGATAATTTCAACTCTGTGTTCAATTGACAAGGACATGCTCGCTGGTTGTGATTAAGAAGCCAATGTAGCTTCCATTTATCTTGACTCCTTCGCTTTTTTCAGAGTAATACTCATTTTGGCAGTCGCGCGATCATCTGTACCAAATAATGTTCATTCATGAAGTTAAGAGAACGAAGAAGTCCACATACGCACGACGAAACTAGGAATTTCTATAATAGTATGATTGAAGCTTAAAGTTTGGACGTAGGTTAGATAAACTTTGGTGCGCGACTTTATGGTCACCTTGTATATACCAGTCAAAAATGAAAGAAGTTAAAGATGTAAATGTTTCAAAAATTTTGTCAATGAGTATAGATTGCCAGATAATGAACGTATAAACAGATTGATAATAATGGACAGATTGAACGATTCGGAATGAACTACTTCTTCGGCTTCCCGAACTCTCGTTATTCTTGAAACCCTTCGAAATTATTGCAGTGCGGTGGAGGGTGGCAGTTTCTAGCGGCTGATGTTAAAGACAGGATTCAATTGAAATAGTTGCCCGAACCCGTTTATCAAAAAGTGTGTTGACAGCATGCATGACATGTTGAGCCTCGAACGAGTGCTGCAAAATTTGTGAGCGAGATGGACCTGAACGTTTCCGATGCCACCTGTACCCATGTTTGGCTATCAGGTGGCTATGAAATGCACTGCAATAAATTTCATTATCAATGGCCTTCTTATAGAACTATCTGTGCTTTGCTAAACATGCGAATTGCTCTTCCCTTGTATGTTATTGCCTTTCCTTTATAATATTGATAATTTATGATATTTGCAGATGATCTTTTACACGTACACCATCATTTCTTTAAAGTACATTTCCTTCTTTATAAGACTTTAGGCAGGATTCCCAGGTGCATGAAAAAACGGTAATTTTCATTGTCTGTGTATTTTAATACAATCTGTAAATGGAATTATAACTATGTAGTTCTAGCTAACTCCATATTGACTCTATAAACTATATAATTGACTTATTAATAAATCAATACAAAACAATCTGTTGCAATCTGCTTAAAATTATAAAGCATTGCTACTTTATTCTCTTTAGTAGTAGTATTTTCTTAATAACAATTTCATTTGGTCTTTTAACTAATTATAGTGTTCGTGCGGTGTCATTTTCTTGCCTGCCATGTGAGAAATTTGTTCAATCATAACTAGCCTCTCCAAACACAAAGATTTTCAACCGACGTGCCGCGAAAAGCTCTACAAGTTCTGCCAACCACACAGTTCTACAAGGGTGCCGCAACGTCGTTCACAAAGTTTGAAAGAACATACAAATGGAACAATTTGGATAATTGGAAAAATTCAACCGAAGCGGTATCAGCATCAAGATGCGGACTAGTTCCTAGCGGAAAACACAATAAGAAATCATCATTCTGATAATGTACAGTAAATTATGAGCATAAAGTAATGAAAGCACTTGTACATAATGAGTAATGTTTATTATCATATGTAAAACGTCTGTGTACAATTAAAGCTAGAACGGAACTTGCATGAATTATGCATTGCAGCATAATATGCCGTCTCTCTTAAGCGCGCTTGTGGTCTGCGCAAATGCCTAAAGCGTAGCTCTTCACTCATAATTTGAATGATGCTCGCACAGTTTTGTCCGTTGACCATTAATTTGCACAACTCAGAAAAATTAATAAATGTAATTCCAATAAATTCGACTTTGCCGCACATATGATATCTGCAAAAGATGTCTTAACAGACATGTATGTCTATTGATTAGAATGGGACAAACGAAGAAATATGAGTTTATCAATTAGTTTTTAGGAAACTTCTAACTTCTCACAACACAAAAATATTTGTCATACATCTATGAATGGTTCTGTCGCTGATGTGAGCGAGGTTATTTGTGATTGTAATCAGGTGAGTATAAATATAAATACGACCAACTATAGCACAGGGTTGCCACACGACAGAATGTCATTTTTTGCGCAGGCGCACAAAATTTGCAAGCTGCATTAACGAATGCAAACCAAATACTCTCAGAATTTGTAGCAAGAAAAAATTGCACTCAAGTACCTAAAATGAAATGAATGAAGATATTACAATTGACCTATTTATGTCATCGTTTCTGGGCTATCAATATGGGTAGCGTTTTTGTCAATATATGGCTGTAATCGTAATTCTTATTTAAACATGTTAACGTATACGTGTATATACCACAATACAGTTATTTCACGATTATTGCTGCATTGTGAAGTGAGATGAAAACTACATGTAAGTCGATGAACTTATCAAGTTAGTCCACCAGTCATAGTGCAATTTTGTTGGTAAAAGTGCAATTAATATGTGAGCAGCTTTAGCACGGGATCATGCGCAGCTAGAATATCAAAAAAACAAAATGTCATGATTAACATAGCACAATGATTTTCAACCGAGGTGCCGAGAAAGGTCTAAGGTTGCTATTATGGATGAAGAAATAAAAACAATTGTGAAAAATCAAATGAGAGTGCACCATCATCAGGATTGCGATAGTTGCTAATACGACATGCTTTCGGCTTCATAATGCAAATTTTACATTTATACTCATACATTATGAAGACAAATCTCAAAATACGCGCGTAATGCAGCGTTTTATTATCGAGCTGTCGACAGGTAGGAAGGCGATAGAATTGCTGTGTCTTTTCTAGAGTTTTCTTAGCGCAAAAATCTAAAAGTTCTGAATTTTTGCGAGACAAGAAACAAGCGCATAATTGATAATATGATATATTGTATATGAAGCGACATTTCACTGCGGAATTAAGACATCTCGAACGGCTTGCTGCTGTCGGTAATACAAATCGCTTTTTAATCGAATTTACTTCTTGTTAATCGTTTATTGTTGTCGATTATAATTCTTGTCAATTGTAAATTTACTTCTACACAAGTCTGTCGAAGGAGCGACTCCTTCAAAAATTTAAAGTGATATTCATGTAAAATGTGATAATTGTCGAATTTTCGACAAAATCGAAAATATATCTGCCTTTGAACTGTTCAAATGCCAAAATGAACGATGTAAATTCGGTACAGTGTAATTTCAGCCATATGGCTGGTTCAGTTTTTCAGTAAAATTCTGCATTGCGCTTTTCTAAAACACGAGCTCTACAAGAGCTAATTTGTGTAGAAAGTTTGAGTGAAAATGACAGCATAATAACGACAATATCGACAATGCCAGGCTTAATATTTTCAAATCCGCTGCATCCCTATCTACCCTGACAAAATACCATAAATAACTCAACAGAAAGATGTCCAGATTTGAACAATCTAATCAAGAAATTGCCTAGCAGTCGTGGGCGCCGTATTCCGTCCCACAAGGACTCATCAGAGCGGCTCGGATTGACTCAAACTATCTTGTCACAACTAGAATGGCTGAGCTAGTGAAGGACTGCACAACAGGTTGACCTGAGCTTGCTTATCCTGCCTTTGCCGTGCGGCTGATAAATGTCTACGACTGCAGATTCTCAATTCACTTGTGCATAAGATAGACATTTCCTCTAACTTGAACAATTTAAGCACCACATACCTTAGCACCTGTAGACGCTGTTTCACCCTACCAGGGCTCGACAGCACGGTACGGAATGGCACAAACTAGCTTGTGACATCCAGAATGGTCGAAGAAGCTGAAGGATTGCACTTAAGACTACTATGCTTTAATTTATTCTAGCTTCGACGAGCAGCTAATATATTTCTATGCATAAGACAATGTCAAGACAAGCAATCGCGCGAGCAGCCTGTTATGCAGTCCTTTAGCTCGTTGAACCATTCTAGATACCACAAGCTAGTTTAGTGTTATCTAAGGGACATTGTGCTTAACTTGTTCAACTCTGAGGACATTTCTATCTGATAAATTCAAATAGATTAAACATTAAACCATTGTGCGTCATTCGTACTAACTATAAAAGCTCACATAGACAAAGCCATGACAGCGAATCAAAATTGACTTTATTGTTTACTCAATGCGAAAGCTGTACTGAGTTTTCTGGAGGACTGGATGCAGCATACAACTACATCGCAATTTTGATTCTACGAATTGATGAACGGTAGTATGCAGACATACGTGCAAATGTTTAGGCCTACATGCAATCCAATATTTCGATGATTTTTAAAAGGGTGCCGCCGAAAGAAAGACCTAGATCAAAGTTGTCAGAAAACCGGTTGAGGAACACTGACATGAGTGTTATATATCTTCCCGAACTTCTCTTGTTGCGATATCCAGTCAAAATAATTACATGTATGCCTATTACGAAAAGTTCTACGGGAAAAATAAAAAGAGTATAAAGAATATGAGAGCGAAGCGAAACACGTAACAAGTCTACACATCAGGTAACTTTTCTCACTCACTGAGGGAGTGGGGCATGATTAAAAGTGTTATATAAATCATTAGATGATTCAGAAAATGATTCAATGATGCAATTCTAAATGAGTGTTATCAATTAATCAATTAAATGTTCTGATGTTTTCCAAATATTTGCGCAGAATTCCGCGGATTTTCTCATTTTTGCGCAGAATTTTAAAGATACTCTTATTTTTGTGCATTTGCGCAGGTGTGGCAACCCTAATAGCATCTGGTATCCATTTTTCGTGTATAAATTGGTCGAGGCGACTGATCGAATTTAATCCGCTGCCATGGGTTTTTAGAACCTCGTTTACAGTCTGTGAATTTCTAACGAACACCAAAAAATGAACAACAAACAGCGGTTTAATATTTAAATATGCTGATCTTCACTGCGTCTGATACAAAGTGAGCATTGTCCAATTGAATTTTCGTCTTAACGATGTCTCTGATGGTATTTTAGTGAATACTTTATTTAGATGACTGCAGCAAGCGTTTCTTCACATTTCAAACGCTAGAGTGAAAATACTAATGAAAATAATCAATTGTGAAAAAATGCCTTGGCTGATTATGAATAATTCCCAAATAAGGGAATGCTAAGTTACTTTTATGACAAATAAATTGCAATATAATTCTGTCTTCTTCGCGAAACCATTTTTTTTCTGGGAACTTAAACACAATAAATATGCTTAGATATTACAAATTTACATTCCCCTGCTCTTGAAAATAATGAAGGTTTATGGAAGACTGTCTCAGTCAACCACCTTTCCATAGCTTTTCATAAATCTGAAAATTCTATATATTTCCTCGTTGATCCTATTCTGATCAATCAACGTTTGCTCAATAATTTTCACATGCTTGTACAGTCCGGAGGATGCAGCAAGAAGGCACCCTGTCAAAATGATTTTGTTTTTCACATCCACCCTTTATTGTTTACTCGGTCTAAGTCAAGACTCCATACAATTTCTCGTGGGAGATGTCTTTAAAAAATGACTAGACTAGTCACATACATGAAAATCGTAATTCTGATTCTATGGGTTGGCGGACGTATTTAGTAAATCGCAGGCAACCGTTAAACCCACTTATGCCCCCACGCCTCCCTAACTCTGGGCATTTCCGCATGCCTATCTATGTGTTTCATTGCTAGACATTCACGTTTGTTCCTATCTTATGCATGTCGACTTTTTAATCTGAAATTGTAGTTGCTTTAATTTATCTGATTTTATATGGCACAGGCCATTACAATCCACACTTTCTTACTACAACAGCTGTATTTTTCAATTGTAGCTTGTGATTTTCATTATCCGAAATAAACACATATTTTTTTACTACACGACCGTTGATCTTATACCTTTTTCGGCCGGTATTATGCATTCTTGTGAAGAGAAAGAACGAAAGATTTCTGCAATAAATGCTTGTTGCTCTTAATGAGTTGAATGATTATCTCTGATGAACAAAAAGTCATGCACAAAATCATCGTTCATATTGGCTTAAAAATGTGAATAAGTATGGATCATATTTGTAATTAACTTAGCGTCTTAGAACTTATCCTAGAAAGTGGCCTGCACTTTGATATGATGGTTTTCAATGACCGAATTGTTTTCATTTGAAACAAGAGAAAAGTTCGAACTCAACATCATCAATCACCGAATTTATTCCGCTTTCATTGAAACTTAAATCATAAATCCTACACGTATGATTAAATCATAATCATACACGGAAACGCTTTTTGCACTGCTACATTCAGTATTCAAAATCTTTGAATTTTTGTGCAACTGCATGTACAAGTAAATCATACATATTAATGTGCACTCAACGGATTAGCTGAGATACACATCAGCAGGTGTCATTTCAGAGTTCAGAAGTTGGTTGAAGAACTCTGAGCATGTTCCCCTAAATCAGTCATAACAAATCTTGTCATGACTATTCATTCGTCGTTCTGTATGTACGTTCTATATTGTTTTCAACACACTGCATCACCTATCCATGAGGCTCCCGTTTCTACAGACAAGAATAAATAGTGAACAGCTGCCTGCAGAGTTGGTCAGCGAAAAAACCACACGGGCTTTTCCTTTTTGGGGAGAAGTGTTTATCGGATTTCCGAGTTTCTTAAATAATTGTGCTGAAATCACATCTACCTTATCATAAATACCAGCTTATTTCCGATCAAACAATATATACCAGTATCTTTACATTTATTTCAATTTAAGATGAAGGATGACCTTCTAATTATGGCTGCTAGTGAGAGTGAAATCCAGGTAAACGTTACCGCCTGGGAAGCGAGCTTGCCGTCGAAAGGTCTGCAGATGAACACAGGAAAGACAAAAGCACTTGTTAGTGGAACAAAAGATCGGATAGAAAGAAAATACCAAGCAACGAAATGAGCATGTGGAGTATGTGGTACTGGAGTCGGAAGAAATTCAATTCGGTCTACTTCCTGGGTGTATGCGAGATGCAGCAAAGTGAAAGGAAACCTAAGCAGAGCTACCAACTTCGTTTTCCCAGCATGAATATCAGAAGCAAGCGTGGATGTCAAATCGACTGCGGAGTGTGTCGACATAGAAGGAGCTCGTCTTGAGTGCATGAACAGTTTTCCTATCTTGGAGACGCTCTTGATAGGTCTGAAAGTGTTGAGTCAGTAGTAGCGTCAAGAAAAAGATGTGAATGGTGTAAATTCCATGAACTGCAATCCTTATTGACATCCGAAGGATCATCTTAAGGCATGGAACATCTTCCGCAATCACTGGCCTATTGAAACAGTTTATGTAACAGAACGCAAACCCATAATTTATAAATATATGAAGGCATGACCTCAACAATAAATTAGAAAATCGAAATCACATGATTATCATAAATATTCATAATTAATAAATCCGTATTTTGTAATAAAAACGATTTCGCCCTAGCGCAGACGATTTCACGCACCCGATTTCGCCCGCCACGATTTTTATTACCGGGTAACTCTTGGCCAACTTTAGGTGTCTGTGATTGCAGTTGACTCTATGTGAGTTGACATCTATGATGTATTTTATTAAGCTCAAAATATGAGACAGGTAAGGATAGCATTGGGCACACGCACAAATAAATGCGGTATAATCTTTTTGAAAATATATGAATACATATAATTCAATGTTCAAATCAAGACAAGTGATCAAGTGCAACAATTAAACCAAACAAATTGTCAAACAACAAATAAAATGAAGAATAATATTCCTTTTATCTACAAATGATTTTGGTGAGGCAAACCATGGAGCCAATTTCTGCCTGAATTGAAAGTCGCTGAATCTCATAATAAAGCTGGTAGCGAAAAGTTTTGAATTATAATTCAATTTAGATTATATTTCTTTATTCTTATAGAACCTAGCAAAACCACTTTGAATCATTGAACAGGTAAAATGGGCAGAAGCGTCGTTCGTTGGAGCTTCTTATTATTATGATTACAATTCAATTGTACATTTAATTCACTCTGCATACAATACATGAAATCAATCGAAATGATAAAAATGTTGATGCTTACTCATTGCAATTACGGAGAACGCAGAAAGTGCCAAAGACATCCAATATAATTGAGGAGTATTGTTTCTCTGTAAGAAAGCGATCTAGCGTGAGATTCTGATGTATACATTTTGGTTTGAACATTTGATTTAGTCGATAAGCATTCCACATCAACAGTCAAATGATAAGCACAATAGATAAAAAATCTCGAAAGAAACCAATTCCAATTCCTAAGAAAATGGAAACCACATAATGAAACGATTACATAACTACAAGCCTGACGAGTCATGTAGTCAAAACTGTTTTTCGAATATGTATGTATGATGCGCATTAAACTTCGAATTCGCTCTGAAATTGAAGGTGCTGAATTAAAGGTCTAATAAAGCTGCTGAAATTATTAGACTTTTGCTTGAGCGATATGATGCTTTTAGTTCAAATAACCTTCCTGACGACTTCCATTTGCGAGCCATTAAAGAGCGCACGCAAAGTCAAGCAATTTATCACTATGCTACGGAGACAATAAAGATTGTCACTGAATAACATAAACACAATGTCACTTACACAATCATTAGCCAGAGTTGTCAATATAAGTTGAACGAGTCCGAATATTGTAACGATGACTCCAAACACATGGAATGAAATCTTCACCTCCCGTGGAACCGGATCCATCAACGAAAACAGAAACGAAAATCCTGAAATGGAAGCAATATTACATCACTTTCATCATTGCTCCTCATAATACAAAATCACCATACCCATCAAGAAGAATGTGAAGACAATTGAGACAATCAACATCTCCAACAGATGTTGTCCACAATAACGTGCAGATTCAGGAAGGAGCATGATGTAGAACTGTGGTATTAAAAGGGCCGCCGTAAAGAGCATGAGAACAATACGTCTGAAAAATGTCAATTATGGTGAATATACGCAAATACTACATTATTTGAAACGTTATTGATCACATGACTTCAAGAATTAAATATTAATGGAGCAGATTCTCTATGACACAATGATTTTTATTACTAAAATGGTGCGAGAATATAGACCTACACGCGCGCAGCTTGATTGACTGCTGTTTTCGCAGTTAGAATCTACTGTATTCCAATCAAAGTGTGGTTCCAATAGACGGATTTTTGCAATGGCAAACTGCTTATCCAAAAGTCCCATCGCCCTCTTCGTTATAAGAGCGAGTATCTGATGTTTTATAAACAGTACTTCTTCCTGAATTCAGATCAAAGAAGAGTAGAACAGAATACTTGCTTAGCACAAGGAGTGTGGTCAGGAATTTAATGGAGATTTTGCCAAAATCCAACTGCCTTCGGATTCTATTGTCTGATCTGCCGACTTTGCTTGAGGTTGAAGCTTGAGTTGTTATCTTTTTCCTAGACTAGTATTTAAAGTTACTGTCTTTGTCAGACGACAATATCAGATGTTAGAATGAAATTAATTCCCTAAGAAGCAAACTATAGAACAGAAAAGGCAACGTGGAACATTTTGTCACCGTAGTGAGGGAATTCCTTGCGTATGAAATATAATGAGGGAGACATCAGATTAGCTATAGCAGTGTATTCAACACGCATTAATAATGCCATATACATTGTTTTTTCGCATATTAGCAAGAAAAACACGCTGCACGCACATGTTATTCATAAAGGTATCAATTCCGTGAAACAGCAAGCATGATACCTTTTAGGTTAATTTTTACCATAACAAAATAGTCGATTTTCCGGACTTCATAATGATTACAGTTCTATATTTCAAAAATACTCATAGTTTTCAGAAAAATTAGAAATAAGGTTCATAGTTCCTTATTAAGACTATACGTCTTTGGTTTATTTACTTCGCGCAATACATATTTCTGAACTCCAAGATCGTTGACTGTAACATTAATGCATCATAGTACTTACAATTTCAGGCGATTATTTCTCGGCAGATATCGGATGAAATGATAAATTGTATGAGGCCAGAAATACAGCCACATTTTTGTACCTGCAAAAAATAAACGATCATTACATAATCATTCATAATCAATTTTTGATACTGATAAGATACGATAACATGTTATGAACAGAACCGATGTCATTAAAAGAAAAGAATGGTTTGCTGACTATTGATTGATCATAGCTTGACAAACACCTACATGCAGTTCAAGAAAATAAAACTATCGGAGGTGGAAAGCGTGATTCAATATCAGGCAAGATAATCTTACTAACAACTTCACCATCCACAGAAGCTGAGAATTGGATTACATTGATTGAAGATATTGATGAAATTCTAGAAACGCCATTTCTTCTCAACATGCGAATTATTTTACTGTACATGCCGTAACAGCATAAAATCCAACAAGAATGGAAGTCGCGCTTCTCTTTACAACGTAAGGTAGTTGAGCACTAGAAGATGTAAGGCTTAGAACCAATGAGAGATTAGCGCCCTCCTTGCAGACCAGTGCAACTAAATGCCTAGCCCGTCAGCGATGTTTTCGGAAATAAATGAGAAAATTCTGTGGCAGCAATTTCTGCAGATATGACTTGTGGAGCTCGAAAAGTTGACTTGTTAACCGGCACAAATTTTTGGCCGAAGCCATCGGCAGATGCATATATAGTGAAAGTAGCAAGCGGTAGTAAATGATGACACATCAAAGAGGACAAGGACACAAATGAAGATTAGTGACACAGATATTCACAACACAGTTGCAAAAAAGACAACAAAAGCTGCACTGAACTAAAATCGAATAGTTATTTAGGCACACTTTATCAGGAATAGTCAGCAAATAAATATAGAAATAAATAAATTTTCAAATAACAACAATAATAATGATGACAAAATTATAGAAAAATTCCACAGACTTCTTTTAAAAATTAATTACAATACAAATGAAGGATATGTATGTATATATTTAAAGAATAAAATTGAAAAATATTTTAAAATATCAAGTCATTTAAAAGATGGACCCAAATTATACAGAAAACAAAGAAACATTAATGAATAAATCAATAACAAACACTAAAATCATGATCACAACAGCTATTCTAAAAGGAATGATCCCAAGGAATACGCAATGTTCCACCGAGCGCCTTGTCGTTGGAATGACGAAAATTGCGCTCAACCAACGATTTTCCGCGAAAATTTTATTAATGGCGGAGCACGAGAATTTAGGATGTCATTTATTTCAGATAAATATTTAAGAACAAATGAATTATCCATATTCAAATGATCACGAAGTCAGGGGTGCTTTGTCCGCCAAGTTCCTCCAATGTTTTTATGATGGCATAGTGTACAAGAAATTTCACTAACCTCGAAAAATTTCACTAACCTTCGTGAAACAGTCACCTGGTACTGCATTACATTTACTTGATACAGAATTTAAAAATATTTTTAATGACCACACTTAGATTGCAGCGATTGAGAAAGAAGAGGCGCTTATTTTTGTGAATTATTTGTACTTGTGAATCGAAATCGTTCAGCCACAGGAAAGGACGAGATTCATTGTAAAACTGATCACCAAGAAAATCGAAAACTAATCATCAAGAATAGTTTAATTTTTTTAGTTGTTATCGTGATTCACATTTCTCATACTCGTTGACTAATGAGATAACGCACACAATAAGCTGTCTTGGTGGCACAGTGGTCAAGTACTTGGCCTAGCGATCTTTTAGTCCAATGGTCGAGCTCCGAAAGTGTCACCGAAAGTTGGCAGGAAGTACATCCGGACTAAAAGACCACGACGCTCCAGATAAAAGTTCGACTATGTCAGTACCGTCCAACCTCCCAGTATAAGGGTGTACTGACGTTAAACCATCATTTATTTTAGATGATAAGTCCTAAAACCGTTGACCGAGAGTTGCAACGGCGTCCTTCAACATTTCAGCACCAGAGCAGATCGATAAGTACCCCGATCTTCTGTGAGCGTTATTAAGACCATGGAATCATGCATCCACGAAGTAGTTCTCTTATTTGCAGTCCAGTTCTGATGCAAGGTTGAGCCCTTGAATGTGAATTTTATTTCTGTTGAAAAAAACTTATTTTATTTCTCGAAAATACCATGAAGAAGGTGCTCGGGTGAGATATCCGATGCAGTAAACAAGATTTCATCGACACATAGTCACCAAAATTTTATACGATGCACAATCTCTTTGATGCGATTCTCAATATAATCCATATCTCAGGTTTAACGGTTTCTATTCAGAAGTACAAATAATTTACCAAAATAAGCTTCCTCTTTTTCAATCGCTTCAGTCTAATCGTGGTAATCAAAAAATGGGCTTCAAACTGTGTATCATGGAAATGCACTGCAAGACCAGGTGATTGTTTCAAGAAGTGGCTCCCTTTTTTTTAATGGCTAAATATTTTTCTATTATTTTTCTTTCAAATGTTTGCATATACTTTTGTTATTTGTATTTTAATTGTTTTTCAAAAAGTCTTATATTTTTCGATTAGCTTTTATTAGATTGTTATCTTTTTTATTGTTATTTGTAAATTTATTTATTTCTACATCTATTTACTATTATTATCTATATTTTTACTGATTACTCATGTATAAAGTGTACATGAAATATTCAACTATAGTCCAACGCAACTTTTGTGTCCATGTCCACTTTGATATGTGTCATCATTTACTACAACTTGCTACATTCAGTCTAATTTATATGCACTTGACGATGAGTTCGGCCGAAAATTTGTGCAGGTTAGCAAATCAACTTTTCGATTTTCACAAATTTTCCTTTTCTCACAATGTTAATATAACTCGATGGTTAAAATCATCAAACACAATTTGTTTTCTCCCAGAATCTTTGAGACGATGAATTGTCCAAACTTCCTTTGTGATTTCAGTAATTTAAGAAAACTCATAAAATCTGATGTGCCTCGTCATTTGATATATTGTATGGCTCATATCCTCATCATAAGTACAGCAAACTGCAGCTTTTGTCAAAAGCATGTCTACTGTCATCTGGATGGCTGTTCATACCAAAATTAGAAGTAATATTATTTACAAAAGCAGGAGCTCTTATAGCAATACATCAAATATTTATTCTATGTTTACATAACAACAGAATGCATAAAACGACTGGATTTTCATCAGTCAGATAAGACATTGTAATTTAAAAGGTCATACACAGACAACACAACGGCTAAATGTCAAATTTCATCGTTAATCTGTTCATTTAATGAATAATGCATTAGAAATTGTCTTTTAATATCAGTAGGAAATAATGCTAAATTGTCAAATCATTATCAAATCATAAAATTTTGGACATGTTGAGTTTTGGCGAACTTTTCTTCCGACATCATGCTTGCATCCAAACAAATTTGCAACAAAACAATAATTCTATAGTCATTGAAAATGTGCTGTATGATCTGAAAAATCGTAGTTAATTGACTGTCTAGTTGGCCCTCAACTTTTCATGGCTTGTGGTCTCCATCCCAACCATTCACCTGTGTGTGGCCCCCTTATTCAATGTTTGATCCAAATAGCAAAATATGACCCTTTCAATTTCTTAGCTATCATGTTTTCGAAGCTTCTATCAATCCCCCGTAGTTATAAATATCTTCATTTTAGCGTTACAGGCCTATGTGATTATCTAGTCGAGCACCTGTAATGTGAAAAGAACAGGTGATTTGAAGCAAATAATCACCTGGTTGACTAAAGATGGCGTTTATTAAACAAATAATGTAGGGGATGCCCATCATTCAGCTGCACAGACGCAAATAACTTTTCACTCGTGATAAGTGATAGCTTAGCATCATGCTTAAGTCCAAATAACCTATATGCTCTCTCTTCCACAGAGAGAAGCTTTCTCTGCTGAAGATAATCAGACATATTGCATCAACAAGCATTTGATTAAGTCAAAATTGAACAGATAAGCGCAATGTGACACCTCAACATTAAGTCAGGTGGGCAAAAAGAACGACAAAGGTTACATAAAATATAAAGATGCTTTGAGGCTTTTCAGCGATGCCGTCAATATGCCGATGCCATTTTAAATCATGATAAAAACGTACACCAAGAAAAAACTAAGCATCGACCTCATTCAATAGAGAATCGGAGACAAATATCGGGGATAGCACCAAATTACAATTTGGTGCAATGCTCATTATATGACACTTCGCTCACTGGCAAGAGAAGGGATTTTGACCAGCTGATCAGGTTGATTGCGCCAAAATGTTAAGTCAGATTGTCAGCGGTATTTCGCATCAAGTAAGAGATTCTAGAGACTGAATGATAACTATTAGTAAACATAGCGAAAAGCAAAGGTCCCAATACGCAGCCCGAACCAGAATCGAGAAAGTTAAGAATAATGTGTTGTACTATTACTAGTGAACTCGCAGTTCGAGATCCTGTACGAGAAACATATGTATATCTGTGAGAGTCAGCTTGGTGAGGGTCACAAGATAGAGGTTCATCTCAGATTGTCAACAACAATTTTCTCCAAACTTTGAGTCACACGATGTAATAGAAATTGGTGTATAATCACTTATGTTCGATAAATGAGAGTATTTAGGAATAGGCTGAATAAATGCTTTCATGAATGCTAATGAAGCAACACGCAAGCAAAAGCTCCGACTGAACGAGGCAGTTATCGCTGGGGAAAAGAAATCAGCGTAACGACTGAATGCCCTAGGACGGATTCCATCTGGACCAGCACCAGTCTTCTTGAATTTCAGAAGGCACTTATGCACTTTATCAATAGATGACACAAAGCTGTTGGATGGAATACAACTGCCATTTGAACAGGAGCATCAGATTATTGGATAATTGAAGAATAGTGATCGTTGAAATCATCACCAGAAAGTATAGTTCTGCAAATTGGTCCTGTGTTTACGGGCTAATTGATACTTGCTTTTTTAGTAATGAAGTGCTATGAAACATAAGATATCAAATAGTTTGAAAATATTCTGATAGGAATCTTAGAACACTTAACTCAACAAGAATTTAAGCTGATAACTAAGGAAATTTCATGAGCTGCATTATGATTTAAGGCTTAATACAAAAATGAAGAGTTTCTTGACTCAATTTCCGTGTTTGTTGACTTAGCAATTTTAGCTAAGAGCTTGTTTCACAAACAGGCTATATCGAACTGCTAAACACCTGTCTAAATATGACAGTATGCATTTTAGAGTTAATATAAAAATCATTGTGCAGAATTGAGTTATAAATGGCTAGAATCATTGATCTATGAAGTTAGAATTCAACTATAATTAATAACTATTTATTCAACTATTATGAGGCAATTCAATTTCGTTGTATATAATTTTGTGATTCAACAAATCATGCTTATATTTCATCTGAATGATATTGTGGACCCATTTACGTGTATATCGTATATTACGTGTATTATTGGGGGTAAATGGTTGGACGACCACGAGTCTTTAATGTCCAGGTTTCTTGCGACCGCAGTTTTGGACTACCTGCTTAGTGACGCTCGCAGGTCGTACCCCCTGGATATTATGAACTCAATTTGCCGGGTAGTAGTAACCAACGCAACCATGGTATCCCACGCACAGGAAACATCGCTGGTGGGAGAATGTCACTCATGTAAACCGGTGCGGATCAGGCTCGCTCAGTCTGTTGAGACTTACTTATCTATGGGTCCAATCTCTATTGTTAATTGGTGCATGCCAACCGAAGATCATTCCGAAACGATGTTCCTACCGTCAGGACAGGTGAAGAAGGACGATCATTTCAAGTAGCCTACCTGGGGTATGTGATAGATAAAGACAGCACCATTGACAAAGAAGTCAATAGAAGGATCTATGCGGATAGTAGAAGCTAGAGAAGACTAACAGGCATGCTGTATGACAATAGGGTGCCAACAAAATTGAAAGCAAATGCCTGCACAACCATGGTGCGACCGGCGATGTTGCATGGAAGCGAGTGTTGACCAATCAATGAGAAGAATCGCCAAAAGATCGCACCAACAGAAATGCGTATGTTGCGAAACATCCTCGGCATAGATATATCTGCCGAGGTAGATATATTCTTCAGCTTTCATCAGTATATCATCTTTCAGCTTAGCTTCGTCGTAGTCGGGTACGTCAAAATCGTTTCTCATCCATCGAGTTTTGAACATATGTATCTTGGGGCCGATTTTTGGATGTCAGGAAGTTAAGTTTAAACATGCTTGACATCATAGAGTAGATATATTAGGTAGAGTGGTAACTCAGCATTTATTAAATCCCAAATGTGTATACATTTTCAATTTTATTAAATGAACTCGAGGTGAAAACAGGGTATTGCTATCAAATGTGAGATATGCAAATTTTGCAGTTTTGATGGAATCACCACGGAATTGACTGACCATGAGACCATGATAGTAATGCAGAAGGATTGATAGTATTTTGCTGATCCTCCGAGTCAGGACAGCCTTGAAGAGGTGATGTTTGTCAAATTATCATTTTGATAGTTTGCTATTACTTTCATGCTTAACCTCAAGAGCATTTTCTTAAGCGTGATCATATCAGAAGCAATCTGCCAATGGTAAAGTAAAATAACATAATCAAATACGATGATCATAAGCTTTAAAGGATGCGATGCAAATGGGTCCACATTACTATTCATATTCAGGAAATGAAACAAAAATTTAGTGAATCATAAAATCATAGCAATGAAAACTGAATTAAAAACATGAAATTTCAGTCAAGGAAGCACAATAAAATCTCGACTTTTTCATGAAAACTTCCGTTATAATACGGTTCATGAAATTCCCTTGATGATCAGCTTAATTTCCGCTTAATTAAGATGCTTGTCAGCAGATATTCATTCCTTTTGATATCCAATATGTTTCATACTACTTATATATCGTGCTCATGTCAATAGTATATATTATTTGCAAACATTTAGCTATTTAAAACTGTTCAAATAATTGTTTTTGGACCACAGGAAAGTAATCTCCGCAAAAAACTGAATCTTTTCATATACAATTTTCACTACATGCAGACACTTTTTTTGAGTCGACAATCTACCCACTATACACTTATTCTAGGATCATCGGGGTAATAAGAACATACAGGATAAGAAATGAATGCATTCTCGTAGCACTAGGGATTCATCCGATCGATGGGATCATGCGGTGTCGCGGGTACGAGGCACGGAGACCTTGCGAGCATCAGACCCAACTAGCATTGGGAATTCCTGTGCCGGGGCCACGAATCAGAGGGCGACTAAAGAAAACATGGGAGCGCAAAATGCTAGAAGACATTAAAATCATTGGAGGCTCGACCGTGCATTCAACGGACCGCTCGAGATGGAAGAGGAAAACTAGGCCACCCTTTCAGTGGACAAGGCCTTTCAAGGTGATCATTTACGTGTACATCTTAAAGCTGACTATGATCATGGTCTTTTTTATGATAGTTATTTCAGCATTGTGCATGGCTTGACCACAGAACAAGGAGGAGGTAGAATGAGTGTTTCCCAAAATGTGTGAAGCTCTCGCTTAACGGTAATAATGTCGCATCCCAGCGAGTGGGAAAATGATCGATAGCGCACTTCAGTCGTTTATCGTCTCTCAGTCTCTCACTCTTGCATGCACTAAGGAGAGACGAAGGATGAATGATTGAAATGACAAGCAACTTTTAGAGTCCGTATCTTCATTGAATCATAATCATTTATGAATTTGCCATGCCTAAGTTCATTCGGTCCATATTGCTCCCTCAATACGGATGCTCCAAGATGCAAGAGGGAAAAACGATTATTATTTCAAAAGAACATGAAAGAAAAAAAAATGAAATTCGCAAGAAATGGGTAATAAACGTTCATCGAAAAAAAAAAAAAAACCGCGAACTACTACCGAATGAAACAGTGAACATTTCACCCAAGACTAATCATTCGTCGAGCAGTGTCTGGAAGGCAAAGACAGAACAAAGCGAAAAAAATCCGAAAACAAACTTGCCGTCTATCTTCTTCTGCTATGACAGAACATTTGCAAGTGACACGAAATCGACCGGGGTAAAGAAGGCACTGAAAAAAAGAAAAAAGTTTGATATTGATCACATTTAATTAACATAAGATCATCATCCGTCGACTTCGGAACTTCGGATCGTTGAACCTAGAACCTAGTCAACACTCAATGACAACGATAGTGAATTGCGTAATCGTAAGCGAATCGAAGAAATCCAACTGCAAGCAAGAAGGTGAAAGTTAGGATTTTACAGAGACGGAGAAGAACGCTACAAAAAAAAAAGAGAAAGCTGAAAGTGAAAAGGAAAGGAAATAGAAAAATCAAATGCAATTAGTCTAATCCTAATTTTTCGAAGTCGGTAGCAGAATCATTGCGGTTTCTTCACTATCAAAAAATCCCGGGTTTCCGCATTCTTACTTCGGTGACAGACCGCTGATTTTTGCAGTTCATCGTGCGGACAATTCTTTGCGTCAAAAACTTATAAATCAAAAAATTGAATCAATAAATCCGGTTAGTGAGCCAAGTAAGGTTGTGCTTAAGGATTTCCCTACTGCACTGAAAAACTGAAAAGAACATTATTGAAAAAACATTAAAGAAACCTGCCGAACGCACGCCCCGCTAAACCAAAGTATAAAAAATGAAATCAAAAACAAAATCACATAGTGAACTCATGAGTGAAAACCAACATCCACAACTTCATTTGAAACGACATTTCAACTCAACTATCTCTCACGGCGGTATAAGAAACTGGCGAAAGAATATGGAGAAAGAGAAAATCGGTCGACGCGCAGCGCCTCCATCGCACGTGATATCGAGAACTTGGTAGTATTTTGTAAGTTCACTTTCAGTTAACTTCATTTCATATTACAAGTGAAAAAATAAATCATTCCACTGCTGTTGCTTAGTACAATACAATTAGTAGAAAAGGATCGTTGACTTTAAAATTGACATACCGATATTTTGGAACATTACATGAAACATTGTTGTTTGCAATTCATAAATCATCTCTATCTAATGAAATCAGATTCCTGTCGCTAAATTATCAACAGAACTAAATAAATTAAATGAAATATGGGGAAATCAATATTACTTTTTTAAATCTAAAATTTCCGTCCTAAAAAGCAATTTACGACAAGCGACAATGCTTAAAATTAAAAAAAACATCTTTTTATCATAAAGCAAAGAAAAATGAAAAGATTTTTGTAAAATGCCTTTGGACTTGCCGCTTGAATTAATGGAAAATATAATTTCTTGGAAATTATCTCGTCAGATCGGTATTGTTGTTCGTTACCAAATGCAATTGACTACTTTGATGAAAATCATTGCACCATAAAAATACCGTTAATGCAATCATGCAATTTGGCAACAATCATTCAACAAATATGTTTCTGCTTGTATTAAATTCACTTCTTTCAATTTTGCGAGTACATGCTACAGCAGTGCATTTAGAGACATTTATTGCCTAAGCTAATTGCATAACAGACTGATGATTTTGCGCTTAGCGCTATTTCTGATCGATGATCGACACAATAAGATATTTTACATTCCTTTTGTCGGGTTACTAATTACCGCGCACATGTTTCTTTTAAACGCAAATGAATTGTCTGAATCTTCTGCCCTACCGGTCAAAAATTCAAACGCAAGTCTAATAAATTTAAAGGTGAAGGTTACCAAATTAATAGAATCAAAGCCAGCATTTAAAGAGAGTGTGAATAGGTGTAAACCACGTGAAAAGTTTATCAACATGACAGACGGAAACGCTTAGAATCTATTTGATCGCTCGCACGCGAGTGACATGTGACACTTGGGACACTGGGAGTCAATTCACTAATTCCGCAGCCGACATCGCCGGCAGCCTTCTAACACGCAAACTACTCATTCTTGTTCTGTGGGCTTGACAAGTCTGCTATTTTGATATTGAGTAATAGACACGAAATGCATATATTCATAAACGGTATTTATTAAAAATCCTTGAGGCATGGCAATTTTAGTGATTTACGATCTGAAAAGCGCAACTGTAAATTATTTTCTGTAACACTGATGCAGAGATAGTTTGACGCAGGGCATTACAAAGAACAGGGTTTTATGGAATAACTTTTTAAGGTTCAATATTTTGCAGTTGCAATCCTGCCATCTTTGTTCTGCCTTATGAGGGATTTTTACTTCATGAATTTAGTTCGGAATTAACTTTGAAGCGTCTGTGGACTTATTCTCTTACTCTTAATCCCCGTTTAACGTCCGATGAATCCCATCACCTGGGACTCCAACATTAGCCACCCGAGCTCTCACTGCCCTTTCCACTCCACCTTGGCTGTCAAGCATATCTCCGAGATAGCAAAAGTGGCTAACCTCTTGTATGCTAGGACTGCCATCAATTCTTATAGAGTCGTCTGTCGGAATATTTGTGGTATTTGCGCTTCGACACTTAGGGCATTGGAAATGTGTCACTCCCACCAGAGAGCGCAGACGGGAACATCTTTTGTGAAACCACTTGTTACATGAGGTACAGAGAATCGAATTCACCCCAACTACTTTTCCACAGCATCCACACGACCATTTACCACATTTGATTGTTTCTTGCTGTCTCTTCCCTGTCACCATAACCTTCGTCTTCTTCAGGTTAACTTTCATTCCCTTCTTCTCAATGCTGCTTTTCCATCCACAAAGCATTTGCTCCACATCGTTCTTCGCTTAAGTAGGCAATACGATGTCATCAGCATAAAGGAGCTCCCATGGACCCTCTCCTCGACACTCCTTGGAAAGTTCCAGTCACGGTGAAAAAGAGAAGAAGACTGAGTGCAGAACCTACCTCTATCTTAAACTCCTCCCATATGCCTGCCATGGAGCTGACCTTTGACGTCGATCTTTCGTACAGTGACATCATAGATGTTACGTCATAGAGGCCTTCTGGAATCCCTTGACGTCTTAAGGCCCAAGCTATTACTTTTCATGGGACACTATTGAAGGCTTTTTGAAAGTAAACAAAAACATGGAACAACCTTTTCTGTTTCGCACAGTACTTCTCTTGCAGCTGCCGCAGAGTGAAGATCGCATCGGTCGTCGACTTATAATCAACCTGTGGACTGATAAGACCATTTTCTCATTCGAAAACATAGTCAACACACAGACACACATCTGCGTGACATGGGCATTGGAAAACATAAATTTATATTGATGCTATCGGGGAATCTAAATTGCAAATTCCTCTATGGAGAATATAATCACCGGACATTGATAGGCTCGAAAAGAAAACGATGCAAAAATTCAGAAGCTAGGAAGGTTTGCTTCGTTTTTATGTGTAATGTAGAGAATACGGAAATTTTCTGTCTGATAAATTCCCAATAAAAGCCGTTTATGATTACATGTACTTCATGTCTATTACTCAATAGTGACACAGTAAATCATCATCAATTACATAAAATAATAGCAAAAATTTAAATAATTATGATACATAGTAATACTGAACATTTAATTGCCTAGTATAGAATCCGAAGACGTCTTTTCTCATTCTTTTCATTCATAGTTGCTTAAAAAAACAGTAAATGGCAAAACTTTTCATGTGCAAAAAATTTCCTGTAAAAAATCCTTCATTAAAAAAATTCTATTCGTGTGTATCAACTTCTTACAGTCGGACTATATGGGCTAATTTTGATCAGCGCATATAATCAATGCAGTGCTAGAAAGCATGAGTTCATTTGATGAAATCGAAAATGCTATCAACGGAATTATTATTCAGTTGTTATGATAGAGTTTGTTGCTTTGCCTAATACACTTCTCCTCCTTGATTCTCAGTCTTTCTTCTAAGATATTAGTTATTGGTAGTATCGTCAGAAATCCTCCGATGTAATAAGTAAGAATATGGGAGCCTTATTCAAATCAAATGCAGCTTTCTTCAAGCTTATTTCTACATTTTTATCATTACCACTAAATTACACAAACACCATGCAAGGTCAACGAATAAATAGTGCTCTGGTCGATTCGACTCTGTAGATGTATGGTGATGTACAGTCAATTGGCGAAGGCGTGTTAGTGTTCTTTCAACGCGCCGACTGCAATAATTCATTATTCGTGCATGCATTGAATAGAATTTTGCAATCATTGGGAAAATGTTGATAAAAGTATAAAAAAGAACTATAGAACATGTCGAAAAGCGACTTGCATGTTCTAAATCCTATTCTGAAGATATCAAGCACAAACATTTTGGATAAAAAAAGTGAAAATATGATATTTTCATTCCAATACAGTTCTGATTTTGCGATAAATTTGCGATATAAAATTTTCTCTCCTATTCCACCGATTTCGATGAGCATTGTATCAAAATAATGTTCAGAAGATGCCCTTTCTCTCAATGTCTGATTCCTGTTATTCTCACATTATTGAAAAATCGCCTTGTAAATTCGGTGATTTTCATATTTTGACCACGTTTTATTTATCTTAGCTCAACTGAAAGGCAAGAATGAAGGCTCTCGAGTGATGTGTGGCGCGTTCATGATCGACACGATTAGAGGCATGAGAATAGAATGAATTTTCTCACAATCGAGGTGGTTCGTTTCTTATGATCAGCTCTCTAGTCATTGCAATACAGTCCTGTCTGAGATAAGTAGTGATTCAGGTAAGCTGAGGTTATGTGTTTCATTTATCAGTTTCACAGGTCACTAGATTGCATTTTACAGGCACAAAACATCAGTTAGAGGAATGATTTCTTATTCATTGAACTAAATCAGTCACATACCAAATTGGTGGTGGCTATTGCTACCACTTACAAAAATTCAAAGTATACGCTGTCACAACGATTCTGATTGTTGAGTTGTTAATTTTTTGCGCATAATTCATTCAATACATATCCAAATAATTAACTCCATCAAATTCACATTCTCCACAGAAATAGATTTTTGAATGATCTCACAGGCACTGATAATGATGATATTTGATTGATCTAATGCATTATAATTAAGCAAATGAGAAGCAAATACATGTTTATCAGAAGTGAATTTCTTTTGATCGAAAGTATGTTCTAATTAGGTAAACTGTAAGACGCAAACAAGTCATAAACAAGTCGAATCAATGAAAATCGCAAACAAGTCAAAACTTCTCTTATACACAACAAATAACGAAGAAACTTCGCATCATCACAGGAAAGGGACTCAGTACATCCCAGAGGCATCCAAAATTAATGGAAAATTTCTTTTGAAATAAATAGCAAAAGTAAATGAGAAAAAAATGAAAAATCTCAACCTAAACAAGTCAGAGACATCTCATTGCACACTCAATCGACCTAAACAACTTATACTATACCCAAAATTACCTGCTCTTTACAATGGAGCAATTATATTCCACTCACAAACCTATCCAGACTCACCAGGGACCACTAAGTCCCGAAAATTCAAGATAAGGCCCACATCAGCGCATGAGTTGTTTAGGTCGATTGAGTGTGTAATGGAATGCGTCTGACTTGTTAAGGACGCGTATGTGAGCTTTATCTTGATTTTTCGGGACTTAGTGGTCCCTGGTGAGTCTGGATAGGTTTGTGAGTGGAATATAATTGCTCCATCGTGAAGAGCAGGTAATTTCAGGTAGAGCAATAGTTGTTTAGGTCGATTGAGTGTGCAATGAGATGTCTCTGACTTGTTTAGATTAAGATTTGTCATTTTTTTTCTCATTTACTTTCGCTATTTATTTCAAAAAAAATTTCCATTAATTTTGGATGCCTCTGGCATGTACTGAGTCCCTTTCCCGTGATGATGCAAAGTTCCTTCGTCATTTGTTGTGTATAAGAGAAGTTTTGACGTTTACGATTTTCATTGATTCGACTTGTTTATGTTTTACAGTTCACCATTAGGGGTACGTATTTTGTTCGGATGTGATTATTTAAAAACTGCTTTGAACGTGAACTTCTTGACTCTATTTATCTATTTACAGCACGAATAATGCATTGAGAATCAACAGCTCAAGAATTTCAATCGTCGAGATAACGAGTATTTTGAAATTTTTTTTTGCTATTTTAGATTTCCAACCACTTTGCAAGATTTGAGATTTGAGGACATCTCTAGGCTTATGATTAGAACATCATAACTCATGGTGACATAGATTCTTCTAATCCTTTTAGTTATAATTATGCATTTATACAATTTCTACAATTCGTTACACCAACGATGATTATGCATTTCTCTGTAATGGACGATTTTCATTCTGAAAAAATAAAGCGCATATTATTATTATAACGATTTCGACGTTCTACATGAATAATTTAGTCCTGGCAATCCTAGAAATTATTGCGCTGCAAAACAAGTCAAGTCACTTATTAAACGCAATTTTTTGTCATTCAATATGAATTAATTGCCTTCTGCTACGTTATATTTAGCGGATATCTCTCCAATTGATGATAGTCAGCTGCTGTAACAACACATTTAAATTGTCGCTTTGTTTCTTAGTAGATAAATAAATATCGTCAGTGTATTTAAACGAATATGATCAGGGACATAGGAGAAATATCCACGGAAATATCAGGGATTTGATTTCCCAGAGAATTCCTACGTATGTTATCAGAAGCACGGAAATTTGATTCTCTATAGTTTGAATGAAGAATATGAGCATGCTCGCTATAAGCAGCATTGGTACTTGCACAGGCGTTTTCATTATGCATGATGCCAAACTAAGATGACTTGGATTTAAAAGTAACCAATTTTTTTTCTTCCATGGGTGCTGTCTTTAAATGACTTTTGCGCTTCGACCTTCCGTCTTGGTAACTATCGTTTCGGGTCATAAAAATTGACCAGTAATTCTGTTCATGAATGTGTTTCAAGTCAAAATGGACATTTGTTAATCAATCAAAGCCAAATGAAGGTATCATGCCACAAACAGTAAAAGTTACAAACGGACTGTTTAAAATCTTAGAAACATATTTTGAATAATACTTGAAACTTATTTGATATCTTCTTTCAACACATGACTTTCATTGATACATTCTTTGCTTACGACAATTTTTTGTTGATTCTGCTCACCAGTGGCGGCGCGAGGACGTTTCGTGCCCGGGGCGGGTCATTTATCAGTGCCCCCCTCCCCAATGAACCCCATTCCCAGCCAATTCTAATAAAATTATGAAGATTTAGCTACACCGATTCTTTCCTTCTTAGGGGAACGTGTACCTACTATATTTAAGCTTATAAATTAATTCATAAACATTCATATTTTGAGATTTAGATCATTAAAATGTAAAATGAACTACATCTTAATCACTCGCTGTGACATTAGCCTAATTATGAAACTGGTAAAGTACATGTACTAATATCAAAAGCAAAATCAAAATATTACCAGAGAATATATTCGAGAGAAAACGGTATAATCATTCCGTAGACCAACGCACAGTAAGATAAGGCTAAATCTGAACTCTGCGCGCCTTGCATTTAGCAAAAACATCAATGCATTCATCAATATCACAATTATTCAAACGAAGACATTCAATAGAAATAAGAGACAAATTATTTAGTCTTGCTTGAGTCATGGTCGATCGTAAGTGGGATTTTATAATTTTCAATTTAGAAAAGGATCGTTCACATGTTGCGTTGCTAACGCAGACTGTTAAACAAATTCGCAAAAGGATGCTAAATATCAACATTTTTCAAGATTTAGATTTCCCCGAGCGAGCCTCTGACCGTGCCCCTTGAATCTCGGTGCCCGGGGCGGACCGCCCCCCCCCGCCCCCCCTAGCGCCGCCACTGCTGCTCACTTAGTCTTGTATCTACATACAGACCCAACACTGATCAAGAAATCGTCGTATTGGCGCCCTGATATTTCTTTACTTGTTGACACGTTTACTTGTTTAGATGTTAGCATCTAAAAACTGGTATGCTTGCGTTATAGTGATAAGGTGATATTTTGTCAAGAAGTGTGATCCATTTAATTACAATAATGATCGAGAAATCCAGGCCGAGATTTGATTTGCAAGTCGCAACCAAGAAAGCAGGTCTCTTGTAATGCATCTGTTCCATTTGAAGACTCACATGTCAAAGTTTTTTTCCAGGGACTGAGACATGACAAATTATCAGCAAATCATGGCTTACCTCGGCTAATGATAGATTTGATTCAACTTAAAGATGAAGTCTTTCCTTTCGCTCAACCAGTTCATCTTATCACCAGAGCTCCTATTAAAACGATGGCATATTGAACTGCTCTCTTTTCTCATTGTTCCTCCTCTCTTCGTGAATCTCTTCATTTCTTGTTTAATTCATTCTTTACTATTCCAGGAATTGATGCCAACTCCATCCAATTTCCACCATGTACTCCTCTCACTTCTCCAGCCAATTCATGTTCCGGTTCATCGCAGTTCCACCATGCCTCTAAGCTTCTCAGTATTCTCTGTTGTCATTTCTGTCTCATGAGTTGTGAAATAGAGCCAACCTACCCAACGAAGCAGTTATCTGCTGCTCTCCTTGGCATTCCCCATGTACTTCTATTATCATTCTTTCACATGTTATCAAATTATCTGTATTGCAACATTACTGCGGCTCCCGTAGCATCGTTGGTAAAATGGCGTTCTTCCAAATCGAATTTCCTAGAAAATTGCATGGCTCGTTTCCCTCTCAGCATGCATCTTATCCATTCATCACATTTCTTCCTATTCACCGTATTCCCTTTCACATGGTCTCGCATCAATCTTCTCTGATTTGTAAAGATGATTTAAATCGGTGTTGATTTTAAGGCCTAGCATGTATTCCTTGTGTTCTTCCGTTATATTGGCAAAGATGGAATTTTGCTCTTATTTTCATTGCTCATTGATGTTCAAGCAAATTTTTTTTCCTTCATATTTTAAAATGTTTATTTTCCGACAAAAATTCCAGAAGTGCTAATTGTGAGTAGTAGTTCATATAGTTGCTTAAGAAGCACAAAGAAATACTTAAACTTTATCTAAATTTTGTAGTTCATTATCAATTGGAGCTGGGACATTCCCATAACGACGTCTAAATGTTTCATAATTCTAGTAAACTTATATTTAATAAGACTTAAGGTTTGCCCTTAAGAGGACAGGTGGTGCGTTCCCACCGGCAGACATTAAACGTTCAAGGCGCGTCAAACTTTTGACTATCCTAGGACCACATTTTAGAGCCAAACTTGACGAGATCGGTGTGGAGGACCTTCCCACTAGTACATTTTTCAATCAGCGCTTCTAAACCGGTGCTGGACCTTACCCCTAATGGTCCTTTGACTTGTGATCCTCGACAAATGCATGAATGCATGAAGATCTTTAAGCACAAAGACTTGACGGATCTGATTGCGTGCCGGGCGGACCTTCCCGGGGGTCCATAACATAGCGCTATACGGGTTGGACTTCACCCTTAAGTGTACGAGATCGTACAAGGCCGCTTAACAAGTGATCTCCTTGGTCAAAGTTTCAGGCTCGATTGATTAGGAACTTATATATAAATAGACACTTAGTAATCACCATGTCAACCCCATGGAGACCAGTAACCGACACAGTCCATTCATCACACTAGGGCAGTTAGCGATAAAAAAACGTCAAAACAAATAAAACAATAGCCAGTCGTCAGCAGGTACCCGCATGGTCGCGTTTCGGCCCCTCTGCCTGAACGCTCAAGCCCAAGCAGGCGGGGCCCCGCATAAACTTGTATGCGGCTGGCATTCTAAAATCAATACAGTAATGATATGTGTAATAATACGTAATACTGATAGTAATAGTAAAAACAAAAACAAAACAACCGCAAAAGACGGATACAACCAAAACAAACTAAAATATGTGTGTGAAATACTGAAATGGTATAACCAATAAAAAAATGCTAAGAAAACAAACAAACAGTGTCAATTTTATTGTTTAAAATGCACACTGCGATGTCAGCTGCCTGATGCGGCTGGCATTCTAAAATCAATACAGTAATGATATGTGTAATAATACGTAATACTGATAGTAATAGTAAAAACAAAAACAAAACAACCGCAAAAGACGGATACAACCAAAACAAACTAAAATATGTGTGTGAAATACTGAAATGGTATAACCAATAAAAAAATGCTAAGAAAACAAACAAACAGTGTCAATTTTATTGTTTAAAATGCACACTGCGATGTCAGCTGCCTGACTGAGAAATATCCAAACTTGACTAGAAAATTGTTATGACGGGTTAGGATTTTCTCAATATATATTCAGTCAATGTTAAAGCATTATATACATGTGTGCAATCGGTAATTCGCTCATTAGCAAATTATTTACACAGCCTGCGATGCGACTTGAGCAATTTGAAATAAGCGGTCAAAATATATGAGCTTCTAATTCATGCTTTGTAGCTGATGGAGATTGGTCATGCACTAAATGCGCTCAATGAGGGATTTCACACGCCCCAAAATTTGACGAAATTTTACTCTTGAAGATTTAGGAGATTAAGCTCTTGAGATTTGGTACGAACCACATACATTGAACTTTGTAGGATGTGCTGTCTCTAAGCAGGTCTCACAGAGCTATTATTTTATAAATAAAAAGAACAACAACATTAATGAATACCTATGTAGTAGCACTAAGCCTTTCGACAGGGAGCAGAACGGTTCCGCGGATTTGGTGATGGAAATGGTCATTCTTGTATTTCATGCAAATATGGAATAAAGGATATAAGAGTGGGAGGTGTACCCGAAAATTATTAGGTGTCAATAAAAAACTTTCCGTTTTGCAAGTATATACTCGTAATTCATCTAGTGTACAGCTAGCGTCATGTGATCATGAATTAGCTAAGTCTCACTTTTACTTTTCAGATATTTTTTTCTGCTTTTTGGATTTTTGCTACTGTAGGTTGTTTTAGGCAAATTATAAAAGTTTCAGCAGCAAAATGTGTAAAATTCCGAAAATTGTCAAATTATACGAAAAAATGAAAATTCCGAGCCCAGATTAGAAACTACATGTGCAATTGTGCATGTTAATGAGCAATACAAACTGCTTCTTTTTTGCATGAATCTGAAATGTTTTCACTGAAGCGCATGTATAGACACTTTCGCATTATTTTTTGCTGTCTGAGTGTGTTTTTAAAGATGAGAAATTGAAAATCGCATTTGAATTTTCATTTTTTCCATTGAGGAGCTCGTGCTCTAGAAAATTTCTTAGCCAAAATTAGATCATAATATATCGATCAGAACATTATCACATTCTGCTCTAACCCAGTGCGAAATTTAATTTAGCTACATCAATGTTTGCCATATGACTTGCAACTATTGCCTGATGACGCAGCAGGACCTGCGACACGTCGTGATAATTCAATAGACGATTTGCGGCAGATAGGTCTTTTTTCTTAATTACTGATTGAAACATGCGTCTGCCTCAACACGTCATACGTGCTTTATCTTATATTTCACTTGGCCAGTGTCCATTTGGCGTCGTGCGAAAATATATTTCTAATTCAGTCAAGCTTGACAAGCATCGATGTCACATTCATTTCTTGAAGGCATGCTCACGATATGATTTTTTACCACGTTTTATTACTGATATTAAACTGCTCAAAAATTTGAATGCTGCGTGTGTGAATCGCATTAGATATCATGTGCTGCGGTCTTGTTTGAAAGCGCACTACACAGTGGTTCAAAGACTAAAAATTGACATTTCTTGCGATTCGGATACACTATATTCTTCCATTACACATATTGCTACGATGACTACTAATATGGAGATTGAGGCTGTGAAACGGACACAAGCGAAAAAAATTTCCAATTTGATTACATCATCACCCTCAAATTCTCAGGCGGATAACTGTTTTCCGAATCCATGTCCAATAACACCACATAACGAAAGTATTGACCAATTTCAATCAAATGCAGCTGACAACTCAGACATGTTATCAATTATTGGTGGTTTATCAATTACAGATGAACAAAGGTATCTATTGGAAAAAGGTCCTAAATTCATTCCTTCGAAGAAACTCGATGATAAGATGGACACAGAATTGAGAATTTCGTTGGCACATAAGGCGTACCAATTGAGAGGGCATCTATATAATGACTCAAATCCCACGCCGGTCAATGAACCTCAACATGATATCATTCCATTACCTGGATTTTGTCCATTTGAAAATAACAGATATCCACCTCCGAAAGCTGTTTCCTCAGTTGAACGAAAGTTAAACTCCCTGGTGGACGCTGTTGATGATCTAATCAATCACGAATTGCTACATCCATCTTCAGTTAACAATCTATCCCGTACAGAAAGGAATCTTCCAAGAGAAATGCAACATGATGATAATATATACATTCCAAGTGACAAAGGAGGTGAAATGGTTGCTATTACCAAGCAAAACTACTACTACTCTATGGCATTTGAACATCTAAACGACTTCAGTGTTTATGAAAAATTATCAAATAATCCGACGCGGAAGGAAGAAATGGCGATAAATGAACTATGGAAAAAATCTCGAACTGGTGCAATATTACCAAAGAAAATGGCGGACAAGCTGAAAGCTGCCCATTCAACGATTTCACAATTTTATTTTCTCCCCAAAACTCATAAGCAATCCTTATCGATTCGATCTATCGTATCATGTGTTGGTAGTCCATGTGAGAAAATGGCATGGTTTCTTCAACAAATTCTTAAACATTTTATTGCTGAAGTTCCAGCTCACCTTGAAAATACTCAAAAATTACTTTCAACTCTAAATGAATTGCCCCACCATCAACTAGTGGATAAGATTCCTATCAGTCTGGACGCAGTGAGTCTTTACACAAATATTGATGCTCAAGAAGCTGTTGCTATAATTACACAGAGACTTCGAGCAAAATTTCAGCATTCAGTTTGGGGAATACCGATAGACTGACTACCTTATGGAGATATTGTCATGTATTCTTCGCAATAATTCTTTCCATTGCGAAGGAAGTTTTTATCGACAAATCCGTGGACTGTCCATGGGCTCCAAAATTTCTCCCACAATTGCAATTCTGGTTATGGACAATTTTGAGCTGTCTGTATTATTTCTTCGGACTGTGGGGAATCCTATCATATTTTTGAGATACATTGATGATTGTGTGGTAGTGGTAGATAGTGATACTGATACCAATGACGTCCTGAGGCAGTTCAATCAACTTCATACTGTAAAGTTTGAAATTGGTAAAGCAGATCATGATGGCTATCTTCCCGTGTTAGATACAGCGTTATATATTGACAATACCGGCCGCATTCATCACAAATACTATCAGAAAAAGGCTAATCGTGGACTTTTCATCAATGCAAGCTCATCATTACCTAATCACGTCAAAAATAATGCTGTGATGGAAGAGTTTCGCAGAGTCAAAAGATTATGTTCTGACAACAGCGATAAGTTGATAGCCACCTCCTGTCTTAAAAATAAGCTGTCAAGAAATGCCTATTCGCAGAAAGACATCAAACGTTGTGCTTCCAGGACTCAGAATAATCGACACTCGACGTCATACCTTCAAAAAGATTCTCTCATTATGAAAGTGCCATGCGTGAGTGACAAGTTTAATTATAAATTATCTCGAATAGTCCGAAATTCCAGATTTAATATCCGTGTTATTAATAAAATCCGTGTCAATTAAATGAAAAACGACATAAAGCATGTTCCAAACGCTCATGCTTGATAAATGATCCAAATGTTTGCTGTGCAAGAAATGTCGTCTATAAAGGTCAATGTACGAGTAAATTATGTGCTGAATTTTACATTGGGAGTACTGCTCGACCATTTCATGATCGTGTATCAGAACACTGTCAACCAAGTCGTCGCACAAATGTATTTTGCATGCATCTCTATGTCATGATAGCTCTACTAAAGATGCTTTTACTTTTTCTATTATGAGTAGACATGACAGTGTAATTGGATGTCGAATATCAGAAGCTATGGCAATTCGTCAATTGTGCCCTTCTCTAAATGGTCGTGAGGAATTTAATGACTATACTTTATTTCTTATTTAAGCCTCTTTTGATTTTTAATCTTGTACATAACATAGTTATCTCTTTCCAACTTGTACATTTCTCCGAACCTGTGCACTGGTGAACTTTTGACTTCAGCGTGTGAATAATTATCACACTCTGCTCTAGCCCAGTGCGATATTTGATTTAGCTACATCAATGTTTGCCATATGACTTGTGACTGTTGCCTGACGACGCAGCAGGACCTGCGACACGTCGTGAAAATTCAATAGACGATTTGCGGCAGATAGGTCTTTTTCTTAATTACTGATTGAAACATGCGTCTGCCTCAACACGCCATACTTGCTTTAACTCTCTTCTCCAAATACAGAAGCGGTTTTCTAAGATATGACAATAATTTACAAATCGATGGATAAGAGTAAAATAAAAGCGAGCGAAAAACGACAAAATCAGTTCAGGTGGACAGTCACAACGCTTGATATTTCTAATCAAATAAATGCGACGAGACGCCTTACTAATGCATTTACTGAAATGAGCATTCCATCTCATTGTCGAAGAGAAAATCACACCTAAAACATTCATCTCTTGTACTTGTGGTAATTCCAAGCCATCTCGAACAATCACAGGCTGCAAAACAATCATCTCTTTGTCACAATGTCCATTGTCTTACACTGTGAGATGTTTAAGGGTAATTGATGTTCTTCGGACCAACTTTGACAATGTTTCCACTCTTGTTGAAGTCGAATTATTAGACTTGCATCTTTTATGAATGAAATTCTGGATGCGGGTGATGCAGATCGTTGCATTGAGTCAACTCCACTGAAGTAAGTTGTTGGTATATCCCACTTCAGGCGAAGATTTAGGAGCCTTTTATAAATACCGATAAATAGCACGGCGTTTGAATTGATTTATTCCTTTACGGAGGTAGTTACAAGCAAATGCTAATGATATACCTTGAATATATTTAATCTTGTGATGGCAAGACTTTCCTTATAAAATTCCGTAAGTAAATACTTGCTTGGTTCATGGCCACGGTTGTTCTCTTACAAGCGTGAACCAAGTGATCGTGGCGGATTATGCATTTCGCAATTTGCGATGAATTCAAATCGCACTGATGCGAAGACAGGCACTTCAAAATTTTAAAGCAGTTGATTCATTGGATACATAAAAATCTCATAAACCCATAACCATAACCCATAATCTCATAACGGCACATGCCAATGTATGTGTCAAATACAACTGTAGTATGCTGGAAACCTTCAAAGGTCAGCAGAAGTTAAATATGAAATGCAAATAAGAATGAATGACAGAAAGAAAACCAATTATTAAAAGTAAAATACAAGTCATATAGCAGGCAGTCATGTAAAAAAGGAAAATAATGCAAGCAAAATTGATAAGCCTGAATTGAAATATCAAGAAGTTGAAAAAATATATTAATAAGAAAAGAAGCATGTCAATAAGGATAAACGCAAATAGTTGAAAAATATTTAAATATCAAAAAAGCAAATAAATGATGAATAAATAACACTGAGTAGAAGAGGAAAATAAACTAATTGATTTAAACTTAAGAAATAGATATATAGTAAATAATTAAATTCAAAGTAAAAAAAGCTTTAAATTTAACAAAAATTCCTTATTTCACTAAAGAAAAGGTAAATTGAAGGTTTTCGTTTATTTTGGGATGTGGTGAATTTACAGAAAGAGACTGCACTAAAAAGACATTATCATTCGGTTACTTCACAGATCCAATTTTCGTTTTATTTATTCAGTGATTGATGTAGGTGCTCATTTCAAGCATACTTCATAATTGAAAATTGTTTTGAAAGAAAGTCAAGTTATGTATTGTAAAATCGTAAAAAGGTTGGTCAATATATTTCGACTATTTATACCATAGCCATTATCAAGAAAAAATGGTATAAATAGTCGAAATATATTGACCAACCTTTTTTACGATTTTACAATAAATAACTTGACTTTCTTTCAAAACAACTTTCAATTTCATGAACAGTCAAGGCATTTTTCCTCATACTTCATAATATTCGTAGGCCTCTTTTGGTAGCGTGTTTATTTTATGTCTTGTCTGGTCTACTGTGATCAGTTGACTTACAAAACATAATGTTGAGCTTAGTTTATTTGCTGATTGCTGATTTACTACAATTTTTCACAAGACAAAATGTTTAAGTTTTGTGTTGGGCTCATGTTTATGATATACGCACGCAGTACTCATTGTGATGCAACGGAAACTTGATTTATCATATTGAAGATATACGAGTATAATTTTTCCATCAAACATCATCTCTTAACTACAATTCATCCTATATTCATTTTTCTGCACTTTTATTGTCTCAGAGCACATCATTGAGCAGCCACAAGTAATGTCAATATGGAATAAATAGGGGCAATGCACTTAAACGAAGATGAAAATTGATATACTTGCAGAATTTGGCAAACAATTATTTGGAGCGTCGAATTTTTGCTGCAGGAGCTTAGATATTTTTAATGCACAAAAGCATTTGTAGTGAACCGCTCACACGCATAGCAATTCGTCGTTCGAGAAAGATGAAAGAGTCTTGAGGATGATCAATACTAGCATGATAACCCGTCACTCAGCACAAGTCAAATCATCGATAAGATATTTAGGGAAATTAAAGAATTAAGTTGACTTTTCTAGGCTTCACTGATTAAGATTTGCATGAAGATTTCAACTAAAATTATTGTAGAAAGTTGCACCTAGAAAAGTAAAATTTTCAACTTTCCGCAGTTACGGGTGCAAGCGATTCGAAACATGAATATCGAGAGACGAGATCGACCTTCATGATACTGTCCACTATGTCCTACATATTTAGAATCATTAAGCGGATGTTGACTTGACGTAGACCAACTGTCCATTGCACTTTCCCTGAAGTATGTCGTCTGTACTCATAAAGTGCAAGAACAATATATTATTAGCATGCCTAGCAATAGAAGTGTTATCACATAACGGAGTGAGTCCGTCAATGGCGAAAACGAACTGCATAACATGCATTTCGTATTCCCCTAGAGGAATACTTGCACTAAGTAAGCAAATTCTTCTGTACACTCTTTACTTCTTTGCTACCTCTGCAAATCACTACCACACAATATGAAGCATATTTTGCATGTGTCTCTTGCAACTGCATGCATGCAGACCTGGCACCACGGAATATGTGAACTGTAAGGATGAGAAAAAATGCAGCACTCCATCAAGTAGCGGCTTGTAATAAAAGTATATACACGGCAAACGTTTCGCGACGCAGTTGCTGCCTCAGTGCACTAAAAAATAAAATCATACCTTCGTTTTCATTCATCCTGTGTAATTCATACCTCCGTGGGTTGCCCCGTTAGGTGTGCGTATTCATCGCTGGGAGCCGTTGACGCCACCCCAACACTTCAGATGGCTCCTGGACTTCCTCTCAATGGCAGCGAGCCACGCACAGCACAGTACCGAAGACATTTTCATGTGGGATTCTGCCAGTCGCTCTAGAACAGAATCCATCAATGAGTGCGCGCTGAGTTCCGTCACGGAGTACATGGACAATGTTTTGGGCTTGCAGCACATTATTGTTACCAAATATCTTTTCATTCTGCGCATACCAGATGCCATTCATGTTTCAAAGTCACCGAAAGTACTATTAACTCTATGATTCTTTACAAAGAACAAAAAATCACATTTTCTATGCACCATGAACTTTGCCTATCCCTGTCTTTTCTTGATAATGGCTATGATTATGAATAGCCGAGGTATATTGGTCATCTTTCTGCACCTCTTGCAGACTAATTCCAAACTTGAATTTTTGATTATGCACAGCGAGAAAAGAAAGAGGAAACTTTTTATTTATCAGTCAAGGCACATTTCCACCTTAGCTGATAGCGATAACAGAATATTGAAAATATAGAACATTTTAATAATTTAAGTGAAAGGGATTGCGTTCAGCGTCGCTCATTGATGCATCGCATTGTTATATTCATCAATTGTTGAGGTGTGCTAAGAGTCATTTATACTACCGGAGTATATTATGACATTATTTTTGGCATGTCAACGTGAATGTTGGCGCGCTAGATGAAGATATCACTAAGTTGTATTCCAAAGCGACATGATTTTATGGTACATACCTTCATAAATGTCAGAAATGTCAATCTCTCAACATCATAAAAATGCTTCCACGCCTCCAGAGAGAAAAAATTAGACAAATAAATATGCAAAGAATTAGTGAAATCTGTAATTGACATGGAGTTTATGAGCTTTCTAATGTGCGCCTAAATTGCTTCCCAGCGCAAACAAAGTGGATTTGTTTATTTGTTTTGCTGTAAGCTGAGAAGCTCAATTTAGGTAGAGCACGCTTTGACAACCATTGACGTATACAGCATAGTTTTCAAATTACAAGGTGTGACCATTTCATCTTCATCTTTTTTTTTGTTATGCATTATATTTTCCCCTTTTGTTCATTGCTCAAAGCCTTATTCTCTCTTGTAAGCGACATGCATGTATTTCGTAATCGAAATTTTGTGCAAACAATCTGTTTTTTATGCCCTTTGTCAGCATACCGGTCCTGACCATCAAATTGAATGCCAACCCCTTTATCAAACGAAGTCCACTTGGTAGGTTTCATACATTTCAGTTGTTATCTTTTTAGTGCGTGTGACTCAGGTCATAGACACGCGTTATGATTCAATTGTTTTCGATAGCCTTGAATGCTTTATTGTCGACACAGTGCATTGGCTTTTGCATGTTTGCAGTGCAGATTACTTCACTTTCAGATAGTCTCAAAGACTTCTATTATCAAAGCAGCATCTAGACTGCGCAGACTCTACAGTGTAATGGCTCCCGTTCGTCATTTCGACTATGTTGTCCTCGGCGGTGGATCAGGAGGAATTGCAAGTGCAAGAAGAGCGGCGCAGTACGGTGCCAAGGTTGCATTGGTGGAAAAGTCAAGATTGGGTGGAACTTGCGTAAGTTTTTGCATTTCAGTTCATATTTAAAATTCTTAAACAATTCCAGTTGAACCTTAGGAATTTTTAATGCGCCTTAGTCCTTTCTGATAACAGTTTCTTGCTGAAACTCATCGTCGCAATTTCAACTCTGTTTATCTTGTCATCGAACTTCAGATTGATTTTCGTTGAATTATTAGCAGTTGTACAGTCTTTGTCCTTTAGTCAATCCTATATATGATAATGATGAGTAATTTTAAGCAGTAAGCAGATAATAAGTCAATAAGTTTCAGCCTACCTAATACTGTTCATTTAGGGTTATGCTTTATTCTACCTATTTCTTATAAATCATACCTGGAAGTCTAAGTATTGTAAATTACACCTTAATAAAGTGATTTAAGATTTTCTCTTTTGAACTGGTAATTAATTCTACTATAAGATATGTGATGCATTTCTACCAGCAATTTGGATAGAACTCATTCAATTTTGTTATGGGCTACCTGCCATACAAGAAAATGAATGAACAAGCCTTGGTTTTCAATTCTAAGAGTAGCATTTGTTGAATTATTACTAAGATTTAGTCAGATTAAATATTACAGGCAAAATCTTTTCTCGCTTTTACATTTCCAGTATCAATTTAAGATCTTACTCGTACTTGCGTAATTTCCGAGGGTGTCGAATCAACCGTTGGCGCGCTCAGTTAGTTTCCACCATTCTCCCTGGTCTTCTGTCATCCTAGCTATCACGTCTGTCCAACACATATTGGGTCGACCTCTGCAGTTGTTGTCATTTGTGATACAAGTAGTGAAACAGCACGGTCTTCACCAGGCCATGATCCTTCATGCAGGAGATGTGGCCGAAGGGACCCATTTTTGGCTTCTTAGTCATCTGCACAAGCCGTAACCTGTAGTTTACTCTCCTCAGGATTTCATCATCGGTTTTGTGGTGAAGCCATCTAGCACCTGAAATCCTTCGAAAGCACCGCAGGTCAAAAGCATTGAAACGCATCATGTCCGTCTTTCTTAGCGTCCAGATTTCCGAAGCGTGCATCAGTGCGGTACAAACGCAATTTATATCAATTGAGTGTTTCAAATGAATGAAACACTGTACACAATTCGTGTTGAACTTCTTTCACTTGATCTTTGTGGAGCTACAAGACATGTCATGTGAAACACCTGCCGTCTGTGGATTACGTATCATGTGCGAATAGAAATTTCATTTCAATATATTATTCCAGGATCCTTTCAGCCGGTGCTGTCATCGGATAATTTAAAAATAATTTCCCCCATTTTACCCGGGCTGTTTCTGAGCTCTGAAACCATGAAGCTTTTCTGATTTTGATGTTTCTGTGATTCAATTGTTCCAAAATTATAATTCAACAAATTTGGCGCATGTTCGTTCCAACGGTGGTATCAATGTTTGCCAACTGAATCATCTTGTCACTATAAATAGCAATTCAAATTTGAATTCCACTTTTTTGAGAAAAATTATATTTTAAGTATCTGTTCGCAATTGATGGTAAATGACTTTGATAAACGATCCGCCTTAATCAGTTACAGCATTAATGCGTCGTGAGACAACGTTGGAAGCTTGTTTGATTGCATTGGGGCAGTTTAGCAGCGCTGAATGCAACTAAAATAGGGATTTTTGAAAACACATACAAATTACGCATTCTCTGTTTCTATATTAATTGAATATCGCGCAGAAAATGACAGCAAATGCCTGTAATTGAATGAATGCACCAAATATATTGTTGGGCATGATAATCTGACAATTTTTTGACCTGAGATCCACTATTTGTAGCAAAAAACTGACATTATTTCTTATAAAGCTATTATGAAATGTGTAAGTTACATTGCTATTGTTCATGCAATAATTACAGAAAGCTCCCGCCATTGGTATCCGAACATGATCCGAACTTCAACATTTAAACTGCTAAAGGGATGAATTTACTACCATGTGTGCGAATGTTTGTTGAAGCATCAGTGCAGTGAGAAATTGTATACTTGTGGATTATGATACGCAGTATTTGCAGTAATTACTTGCAGTTTGGCTGATGTCCAGATACCAGTGGCGGGAGTTGTGGATGCATTTACATCCACAATATATTTGTGGATGAATGAACTTGTTTATTATAACCGCATATGTACTTCGTCAATGGTCTCGAAGTGATCTGAATTGATTAAGTTTCTCAATTTTGCAAATTGACAGAAATTTTCGATTTTTAAAGAGTACTTTTTCAAATGTCAAAATCTGGATTGGTTATCAAGAACATGTAAAAACTAAAAATCACGAAAAATTAGAGTCGTAGCTTATATATTTTTTGGAGCAGGTACTCTACAAATAATGTTGAAGGGACTCCAGGAGCCCACCCCGGGTGAAATATGGTTAACAATGGATTGATAAATTACATAGTTAAAAGTAAGGTCTTAGAGCAACTGGAGGGAAAACCACTTAGCTACAACAAGAGAAAATGTATAAATAACTAAACAAGTATAAGATTTACACGTATAACGCTCGATGTACATAGCTTCAGAAATTCTCGGCAATCTATTATTTTTTGCTTTTTGTGATGCAAATATTGTCTATTAAAAATTCGCGCGGTCACAGAATTTTTTGTTGTCTGTGCAGCAAGTCATGTTTTAAACTTGAATTTCTTAAAGGATGCACATGTCTGTTTACATCTAGTGTTGCAAACCAGGGGCCTGTATTCTGAAATACAATACACGAAGTACATATTTTAATCAAAGTCAGTGGATGGTTCCATTTCATAAAACAATTGATGAACAGTTTAATATGAGATCAACCAATGATTGTGATGAGGCAACACAAAACAGACTTTCCAGCATCGATTGTTCTCTAGCTAGGACCTGGTTATTGGCCTTTCCTTCTCAAACATTCGACACTAAACTTACAAATGACCAACTACCTATTCATCTTGGAATTTGTCTTGACAACAAAGTCGAACCTGGTGTCAGATGTGTTGGTGAAGTTATTGTCGATCCTGATGGTCATGTTTCATCCTGTCGATTCAGTGCTAAATATGCCATTTCTCACGCGCTGCAATCTGTCAACGTTCCGAACACTGTTAAACCACCAGGAATTTGTAGATCAGGTGGAATACGAGTTGATGACGGAATGCTTCAGTTCTGACGGAAAAATACTTGCATGGATTGCTACTGAATCGGACTCTTTAGCTCCCAGTCATTTGAGATCAAGCACAATCGGTCCAGATGCACTTGCAGCAGAAACGGAGGGGAAGAAGATGCTGAGATTCGATTGTTCGCCAAGGCTTTGCATTTGCCTCAATCGCCTTTGAAACTCTTGGCGCCCCAGGTCCTACAACAATGATTTTCAGCAAATCTCGGGGAAAGTAAAATTGCACTTATGACTGGCCCCTTTTTTATTCATTTATTGCAACAACTTCAGTAGAGGAGCGCTCCTTCAATTGATTCAGTTTGTGTCTATACTTCTTTTGTAATTTTGTTTTATGTATCTTTTAGCTTCCTTAAATATTACATGTTTGCGAAAAAAGTGTCCAACAAAATCCTGCGGCTTCTTGTTGTCATCACAACGTACAATTTTCGGGGAGATATTTCTTAAATTTTCTGAAGCATGGGTGTATATGTATTTATAAATTGCAAATCTATGTATGTAACATCCGCTTTTGAATAAGACAAAATTCTCAGTCAATATCATAGAAACAGTCACAATGAAATCTCAACAAGGCATCTATATTTAATTTCCGAAAATTCATAAAAATTAAGTTTCGCAACAAATGCTCGATGTGTCTTGAAAACATGCCAATTGCTGTGAGATTCGCTTATAGGCAGTCACTGACATAGTGTTGTGCAGCAAAATTGCCCACCCCTGTTAATTTTGAAAAAAAATACAGGTTTTAACAAATCTTATGTTATGTAGAAAAACAGGGTTTCTGCTTGCTTGATTGATTATATTTCAATCATCTCCCTAACTATCTTTATTTTTTGTCTATTGCGTGAGTTACTACTTTCAGCATGTCGTCAGTTACTATTTTTGGCTATTTGACAACCTCCATTTATTTATTAAAGATCTCTACCATTCGATCGATCAGTCATGCAGTCTGTTATGGATATACCGTGGAATATTCACGCTTTGATAATTGCTAGTCATGTTTCTGGTATGAATATCATGAATATCAGCCAAATGTCGCGTACATTGAAAGTTGCGAAGCTAGACACTCTACTAGACGAAGTTGTGGACGTACCATCAAATTATTCCAGCAGATTGGTTCTACCAATACAAAGCGTGAATTTTGTGGCGGTCACATTCGTCTGATCAAAAGAACTGAACGGGCACTGGCCCGAGAAAGTATGAAGGACTCGCGTCTTACATCTACACAGCTGGCTAAGAATGTTGGTCGCCATGCATTGGAAGTGAATTTTTCAACTGTTCGGCGATCTTTGTTTCGTAGTGGAAATCACCATAGTTTTCATCATCACAGCGCAGCCTTCATTTGAAATGGGTACTTGACCATCAAAACCGGAGTGCTCCGACAATACTTCTGTCGACGTGTGTTCTACTCGCACATATTTTGTCCGTCGCAAAAAAGGATATCCAGTTACAATGTAGCATAACTCCTCACCGTCCATTTCTTCGAAAGGTGACGTTTTGGGGTTGCATTTCGATCATTGGCCCTGGATCACTCATGGGACTATGAATTCTGTCAAGTATGTCGACATTTTATCTCAACATCTGCGCGACGGTGGTTATGTCTACCAGCAAGACAACGCGCCTTGCCACCGCAATTCATGCGTGCGAAATTTCTTTGAAGACCAACGCAATCCTGTGCTCCGCTGGCCAGCGTACAGTTCGGACTTGAACTGTATAGAAAAATTGTGGGCTACACTATAACGAAAATTGCATGTGAAAGCTCACACTGCCAGGGAGGCATTGATTGCATCAGCGCAAGTCATATAGGAAACGGACGAAGAAATCAGAGCAGCATGTTTAGCCACAATCCAGATTATGCCACAACGCATAGAGAAGTGCATTGCCTCTTGAGGTGGAGCTACACACGCTTTTAGTTTTGTTTCTTTTTACGTTTTTATGACCATTTTTATGAGACTGAAATGTTTGCTCAATCTGAATTTGCATTAATAAATGCGTAATGAAGATATTTGTACCATTTTCCAAATTTGATGAGTTGGGCAATTTTGCTGCTGAACACTGTAAGTCACTCTTAATTTTTGTCGGTCATTCATGTCGCAACTTAGCATCTCTTCGTAGCCATGATATCCAGCTAGTTTTAATGAAATTTTCAAGTAAGTCGTAAAATACCAGTCAAATATGTAATTCTATGCAGTTTACCGCACCAACGTAGGATAGCAAAATTGAAACAGAAGAAATTTACAATTCTAACGGAATTCTCTGCTCATGAAATTGACAATTACAGGTTACAGAATACTGTTGTACTTTAGAGATTGTGGGCATTCATATTGTCAAATTTACACGAAGACTGCTAACAGGATGCAATTTGCAGTTTACCGGCTGTTCTTAAAATAAACCCTGATATGAGCAAATAGTTCAGTGGCTGCTCGTAAAGTAAACCCTGATATTTTCAAGTAGAAATACTAATTAATGGCGATTCTCTTGCTATGGTGAAGTTCATTTACCTCCTGCTTGTTCTTAGTCTTAACGTATAACTTTGCTTAATCCGGAATCCAGATTTTGCTGTTGTCGATACGTGTCGAAAGGATCTTTCGAATTGTAATGTGCATCAAAATTGGCACTTATCTATTTTATTTTAGTGAGCCTAACTACTTGTCAGCATCAGTAACTTGCCGATTCGATATGAGGCACTCGACAATTTTCAGATTCATGTTGTTCATTGGCCTAAAATGGACGCTGTGTGGACAATCTTTTCATTTTTGTGTCCATGACTCAGAGAAATGAAGTTGAATAATTTCAGTTTGCCGTATAAAATAGCTTCGACTGATTACAAACGCTAAGCTATTTCACAGCCTGACATTTGTGTAAACATGGTGCTAAATAGGCTAACTCAATCCATTGACAAATTGAAATGTTGCATCATTTATGAAATCGTAACATGGCTTATCGCTAAATTCATGAACGCAGATGGCATTGCTGTCAGAAAGCGATATAAAGCAAACAATAATGATTCAGAATTGATTTGTAAGAGCAGTATTTGTCATTGAAAGAACTAATTGTAATACGGTCTTGCTGATAAAATGTTTTGTAAACTGGTCGCCAAATGGACGTAAATTTAGACAATACAAAAGTTTCTGTAGCAGTGCTTTATTACAGCTTCTGAAAGGATGACTTGACTCGACATATAAAAAAGCGCAAATTTTGGAATAGCAAGTGCCTATTAAATGATTTTTTATTTGGTAATTTATTTCATCCTTTTGACCAAAGTTTTCCTCAGGTTGTCACAGCAAACGAATATCATGTTGAAATGAAATTTAAGTATGCGAAAAGTCTTACTTATAAAGAAACACATGCACGAAATGGACTCAAAAACTGAAATTTAAGAACTTTGAATTATCTTTGATACGGTAATCCTTCAACGATATGGTTCCCTCTTCCTATATTTCAGCTTCCCTACTCCTACCTGTCAGCAGCAAGGTCTACTCTCACATATTCATAAATTAAGAGAAAATTGAGAAATTAATGGAAAATGATTAATCACAATTCATCATTGATCCTAAAGATGTTTAGTTAATAATGCTTCATTCTGAATGATTCAACAACCATGGGAAGATCAGAGTCATAAATAATCATAATCATGGATTTGTTCTTATTAAACCAAGCTGAATTTTGACTTGTCATATTTCAGGTAAATGTCGGCTGTGTGCCGAAGAAAATCATGTTTAATGCAGCGACTCATATGGAAATGATCCACGACCATGCAGATTATGGCTTCAATGTTGACCTCAAGTCCTTCGATTGGGCGAAAGTAAAGAAGGCTCGTGATGATTACATTGTAAACCTGAATGGAATCTACGCGCGCAATATGAACAATAACAATGTCATCGTGTTTGAAGGGGAAGGTGTTTTTGCCAGAGATCAACCCAATGACGGTCAGACTCACAACATTGTTGTGAAAGGACACGACGGTGATACTCAGTTAATTGCAAAGAATGTTCTCATTGCCGTTGGTGGTCGTCCAAGCCCCTTCCAGATTCCAGGAAGTGAACACTGCATCAACAGCGACGGATTTTTCGATTTAGAAACTTTACCAAAGTAAGAACCTCTGCCAAGAGCGCTGTTGATTAGCGAGTGTGTTGCTTTGCAGGAAGCCTATATTAATGTGTTTTAATACTATTGTTAAGCCCTTTTCTCACCTTCAATATTTTTTATTCATTTATTTCCTTTCGGGGTCTTGATTTGCATATTCTTGTAAGACCACAATTACGTAACTGCTTTGTAAAGGAGTAGTTCGGCATTCAAGAAAGTCTATTTTGTTCAATAATCAGTTTGCAGCTGTACAATATGTTCTGCGTGTCATGAGAGTGTCATATCAACATGTTTTAAAGCCTGTCAAGTGTTATGCAATTATGAAAATATTGTCAATTGCAAGTTTTTGCAGTTGCACTTTTTAGCCATACGAGTATATGGAAATTTTGATGAGTGGAATGAGTTCACGTTGGATTCATGTGTCTTGCATGATCGCGTGTGGTGAGACTCTGGCACACTGGTTACCTGGACCAGTTTTGCCTCACCACTGAGTTACTGCACATGCAAGTAAGCATTTAAAGAGCATTATAGCATGATCAAAACAAATCTGAAATTTCTGTCTGATCTGTATAATGCACAGGGCGTGAATTAATTCTTTAATTTGTTTATGAATGCATCATGTCTATGGATAGTTGGATTAGCTATTCTAGGTGACGAAGATATATTCTTCTTTTCTCTCTTTCTTGCTATAACATTCTCAACCATGCACACATTAAATAATCAGATCTTTAAGTGAGTATTTAAGATGAAATCAGCAGTTGAATCGTTATCTATCAAATTCAAATGCTGTCTTCAAGTAAGACGCGCGATCTAAATTTAATAAATTCCTGAACATTAGCATCTTTTAAATAAGTAAACCTCATGCTAACCATCTACATGTAAGTGTCTCCTGCTGTGCTTCAGCAGACTGAATAATTGTGCAACTACATGTATGTGATGAAGGATTTCATATTCTACGGGTGTCAATTGATCATTCATTTATACCTATCGACAAAAGTGCTGTTCCAGCGAAATTACGAACTTTTATTTTTACTGCGGTTTCAAAAGAGATGGAAAGTTAAAGGCGCGGATTTCTTTTCCTGTTAGGCTAAATGTACGTGTAATTAGAAAATAGTTGGCATAAACCTGCCTATGTTGTTGGAATGCGTTCCTCCCTCGATAGTAAAATTATGATTGTATGTGCAAAATAATATATTTCGAAGCATAATGAAGACGAATTCTTTTTAAATAACTTTTAAAGTAGTTTTGTTGTCTGCTGATAAGAGAAAAAATTGAATAGGCAGTGTTTCGTACATTTTAATTTCATGTTTTTCAGAGTGAAAAGTTATCAACCACATTCTCTTAATTTTTTCTGGAAGTTAGATTTTGTTGTTATTGTTCTCTGAATTTACCACCTGAGTTTTTCAATAAACATTTCAAATATGCTAATTATTGATATAGATTCAAATCATTCTCTTCTGCAAAATGGCGAAGAGCACTGACTAAGTGAAAATTACTGTGACTTGTCCGGTGTTACATAATGTAATATCCTTCTTTATCGAACAGGCGCACCGTGGTGGTCGGTACAGGCTACATAGGAATCGAATTGGCTGGAATTCTCAACGCTCTGGGATCTCAAGTTACTGTTATGTCTCGCTCCGACTTAGTTCTTCGCTCATTCGATGAGACCATCCGTGAAGCGGTTTTGCAAGAGATGCTCTCTGCAGGTGTTGAAGTCCTCTTTGGAAGATTGCCACAGCGGGTGGAGAAATGTAGCGATGGTAGTCTGAAAGTCGATACAGGCAAGGAAGTGATTACTGATGTGAACACTGTTCTGCTGGCGATTGGACGTATTCCGAATACAGAATATATTGGATTAGAACACATTGTAAGTGCACAGTCATGAAAGTGGATGCATTTATTGCTTATGTATACTGTATCTAATGCACTCATAATGCATACAATATGGTTATGTGTGTAGTATATTCAATTCATGCATATCTCCTAAGCTATTCATTTCCTAGCGAAATGCTCACATTTTTGACAAATTTCATATTACTCATGATAATATTCAATTTCATCTTATGTAAGTAGTATATACATATTACATAATGCGATGGAGAATTGGATTTGAGATGCATTTTACAGGAAGCATCTGCATTAGTTTCTACGGACATTAAAACATTAAATTGTAGAAGTGGACGACAGATCATATGAAATCTTGAGTTGGAAACAGCAGCTCCATAAATATCCTCAAGTTATACTTGCATTGTCCTATTGTGAAGGGGAGGAAAGAATTGGTTGTCATTCAACAATTTGAGACTGAAAAGCAGCCTTACAAAAATGATGAAAATATTATTAAAATTCGGAAACTTCTTTACCAAGCTGTTTAGTCTAGATTTTAGTTTACTTTTATTCTCCTGCTAGCCTTAGTCAACTACATACAACATAATTCTAGTCTTAAGTAATTATGAACCCACAAGAAAGATAGACGAAAGTACGTGTGAGATCGTCTAAAGGGAACTTAGACCGAACCTACTGAAGCTCAGATTAAACCTCCAGAAGTCAGACAGAAATCATACTACTAAGGATTTCAACATGTAAAGTTTACATTACATAAACATAATTCACAAAAATTATTTGAAATGAAAGGAATAATAAAAGAACACTAACTTGAAGAAAAATAAGTCCCGATTAAAGGTCCTCGATAATTGCTTGAAAATCAGTGCATTACTCATGAAGAGCCATCCTAGTGCTCTACCCAGTCAAAACGCATTTCTTTATCAATCTTCTTTTAGATTTTTAAAAGACTTCTAACTTCTAGCGATAGTGATCAAGTCTAGCAAAAAATATCATCGGTCAGTATTTTGTATGGCGCCCAGAAGCGCGAATTACTGCAGAGATGAGGCGTGGCATGGATGGTCTGGAGTGACTCCATTCACTCATCCATAAGTCACAAACAAAATCCTTCAGATGTTTCACTGATGAGTTTTTACGACTTCCGAGTCGGCGTGCAATAATTATTCTGGGCTTTAGCCAGCCTGCATCTCATTTCAAAAGAAGACAACTAATAGTTTCATATCAGGTGTGTTGGTGCCATTAAGCATCAGAGGGGAAAAACTCGATAACGCTGTCTGTGAAGCATTCTCAGGAATTAGCATGCTCACTGAACGAATAGCAAGCACATTTGTAAGACAATACATGAGACATTGAATTTCAGGCCATAATCGAAGCTTGGCTCAAGTCCAGATTAAACACATTTCACGGAGGTTTTCTGTTTAAATTGTTCAAATGACTGTGATCTCACATTGGCAGCTATTGATGTAGCAGTAAGGAAAGCTAGACAAAAAATATTTCTTCTGTCAAAACTAAGAAAGGATATCTCAAAAAAGGATCTGGTTAAAATTTATTCAGCTTTCATACTAAGCAGCTTGGAATACTGTAGTGCTCTCTTTGTTGCTCTGAACAATCAATTGTCGGAAAGATTGGAAAAAATCCACCGTACCGTTTGCGGCTCAGAGTGTTCATGTGGCTGTTTCACCCCTCTGTTCATAAGAAGGTACCACCACGCACTAAAAGTATTTGACGCCGCATTAAATGAGAGACATTTACTTCACGAACTTATTCCTTAGAAGCATCATTACTCCCAAAAATTTATTATGCCTCGAATCAGGACTTTACGTCGTCACTGGTATTCACAACCGAATTTGCTGAGAAAACCCACGGCCCACTTCAGAGTGCTGAACACTCTTACGAAACCCATGAAGTTGACCCGCACAGAATTTGACTTTTTTCTATGTTTTTTGCGTTCTTTCACTGCATGAACCTCGAAATGTCTGTTTTTCATTTATTTGAATAAAAACACGTATTATTATTAAGTCTAAGGACATCCTTCTATTCTAATACCAGGAAAACTGGCACTCTATAATCTTTATGATCGTCAATATGCCATTCATTCAGTGGAGGTAGCAGTGTTCGAGGAATCCAGTATATTTTTGGCGCTCATTGTCTCTTCGATAAACCACTATTTTTTAAGGACTTTGACTGCAGTATTAGTGTCTGACTTCGATTTTAGGACATGTCGACTTCCCGCGTCCTTACATTGGAAGCATCATACGAGAAGCAAACGCTTCTCCGGTCATCAGCTGGCTAAATTAAACAGTGCGGTCAAAAAAATTAAATAGTTGCAGTTCAACCCTCGTTGTGCACCAAAGACTTGAGTCCGTAGACGAATGAATGATGAGTTACGTCCGTTCAACATTCAGCTCTTGATACAACAATTTTCTGAATGGTATTGGGCTGAAATTGTGACTTCAGCAGTTGTCATACATCATGACTCGAGGGGCACATGTAGATTATTAACCACCTTGAGAACAACAGAATTTTTTTAGATTGGGAATATTCCTTGGCTAGTCACTTTATTTTTTGGAGATTGGAAAGTGCCAAGCAAATTGGTAGACTTTATCTATAATTACTAATCAGTGCAATATATTTCCACTACTATCCGTAGCTATCATTAGGCAGTGAGTGAATGATTTACAGAATAAAATTTGAAATTCACATCAAGAGATATAAAAAAGATATAAAAATATACAAAACTATGGCAAAAGAAGAGAAGGAGCTATGTGGTAGGTAGTAAAGGGTTACATAGTACCAATAGCATTTATAGTAAATGACCTGCCTGGAAGAAAAAAGGGAAGAAATAGGATGTGAATTAAAAATCTGATTACTGTGGAATAACAAAGTCAATGAAAGAGGAAATCTCTATAACTGTTAAGTTCGTATCTTGAGTTGATCTTTGGTTGTATCTTGTTAACAAGTTATCGATCAGTGATTCAAAGAATATTTACTTATTAATGGATATTAATGATATGTCCTAAGAAAATGCTATGACTTGCCATTTTTTACTTCATATACATACGTGTATATCTCATAAATATTTTTTAGCACCTCGTGGCTCATGCTGTGCAATAGCTGTACATTTTCTCTAGCTTGTAAATGTAATTTTACTTCTTTTAACTTCATGACAAAGATTGATGCAGTTCTCTGACGTGCAATTGAAACCAGTTGAAAGCATAATTTTTTACTACATCATTATTAGATATGTTGAAAAGGACGTTTATCTTTTTCAAATCTACAATTTTAAAATACCAAGACGTGAGAAAGTGACGTTTTTTCGTCTGCTTCCTCACATGAGAAATGATCAACAACATGCATTGCAATGTGACTGAATGTATTGCTAGGTATCACTAGACAGCGACAATTTAGGTGAATCACCTAAAATGAATTTTTTACCTAAATTCCGGATATTTTTCAAAAACACCTAAATCACCTAAATATTGTCATTACGACAAAAACTTTGTGATTTGATTAACTCATCTACTCACATTGGAAAACATTGACAAAACGTGGTAACGAATTACTTTCATAATCGGAATAATGAAAACATTGATGAGTGATTCTGGGTAGCGCCACATGTTTATGGTCATAGTTTCTAATTCTTTTGTATACAAATATAGAGTTTTTATAGAGCTTTATATAAATATTGCTTTTTAATTATATATAAGCTATAAATAAGGCCTTTTATATTGCATTTGAAATATGAGTAATTTTGATCTGTTTGACACATACACAATTGTACAATTGAATGGTCAGTACACAATTTGAAAAACATAAATGCTTAGTTGTTCATGTTTGATCTGTGCAGTTGTTATAGCTTGAAATAAAATCGTTCCGAATCGCGATTAAATCTAGGACTTCCTTGTCATTTTCTTTTCTCTATTTCTTTTTTTAAACTTATACGTAGATTATTGTCGCGATATTTGTTTACAAATTATTCACCAAAAAAAGCATAATTCATGAAAATAAACAAAAAAATGCCATTCCTCTCAATGAATCTAGATATTTAAATGGATTTTTGATTCATCTTAATAAACAACCTAAATTTGTAAAATTATTCACCTATAAAAAACCTAAAATGACAAAAATATTCACCTAAGATGTCGGTGTCTAATAATCGAACCATTAAATCAGTAAAAAAAAGTGTATAGAGGTGACTGATCTGCAGTCCGTGAGTTCAAGTCGGGTGGTCATTCATGCGGCCCGAGGACATAAAAGATTGAGAACCACTGACTAGCAGTGTGTGCGCCATAATGTGTGAATCCACTCTATTGATGCTTTATCACATTCCAAAGCAATTGAATTGTTGAATTGTTATACAAATTTGGAAACTGAAACACTTTTCATTTTCAATTTCTATATTTGTTCGAATGAGTAAAAAACTTGCGCAATACATTAGGGCGGCAGCTACAGCTGATAACTCAGGTTAATCTCAATAGTTCAAATAATGCTGCGTTGAATTCTCTGAATGCTTCGCTATTGCTCAGTCAATTCACGATAGATAGTCGTTGGTTGTATAGCCGTGATCGTCTAGTGGTTAGGACATTGCGTTGTGGCCGCAATAACCCAGGTTCGAATCCTGGTCACGGCAACCACAGTTTTGTCCGAATTCAAACTTAGAAACGTAGTGAATCAGCACGGACGAATGGATCGAATTTGCGAGCATCATTTTCTCTCAAAACTTGTCATGTTGACAGATGCAAATTAATTCACTATCAAGATCTACCTACTCAAGAACATAAAAAATGTGGTTGCCGTGACCAGGATTCGAACCTGGGTTATTGCGGCCACAACGCAATGTCCTAACCACTAGACGATCACGGCTATTCAACCAGCTGACAGCGTGAAGGGCTGTTAGCGAAGTAAATTGGTGCGCTTGAATTTGTCAGTCACGTGATTTGCTTCATTTTCCTCTTGTGTTGACGTCATTCTATAGTGGTTGACGCACGATCAACAGCATTTCTCTGATGTTTGTCTTCAACCACAGCGCAAGCAAACGTGCATGACAAACAGAAGCACATTCATTATTGTGAGTTTGTGTGTGGGTGGCAATATCAACAACACATAAACTACTGAGTATAAGGCATCCGATTTCAAATTCGCACTCTCATATCCTAATCAGAACGTTATCTCATCCATCAGGATTCACATTGTTTTCATCATCGGCGGTCGGTAATGATGGGTTATCTCCCCCACGTTTTCAAATTTGTCTAAAATCCGCAGAAATGAATCAATCGTCTCAAAACTTTAAGTACACGTAAGTGAGGATTTTTTACCCACATCAAATTTTGCGCTAATCGGACGAGCAGTTTTTGAATTAGGGGCGATAACTTGAAGTGCAGCGATGTTTGCAGCTTGATCTGACTTCTAGCCTTGTCGTCTGAGCAGAAATCATTTGAGGTCAACAAAATAATTTCCCGACAACTCGTGAAGTGATGATGACCAGGTCGCATCCATTATACTAACATTCTTAACTTTAAAGGGGTGGCAAGTTAGTGTGGTCGTGGGAAGATTTCAAATAGCAGTGGATAAGACGAGGAAGAACAGAGAAGAATGCACACACGAGTAGAAGAAGAAGAAGAAGAAGAAGAAGAAACACTGTTGAGTCGAACAGACGAAGTCTGTACAAGCTGCTGACACCGCCACAGTTCACGTTATCGTCTCTAATGCAAAAAGCATTTGTCCGATCTGCATAAATTTTTATATGTGGATAGAAAATATGCTTAAATACTTGTATAACTGAAGTTTGGTAACGATTGATTCAATTTTGCAGATTTTAGACATATTTGAAAACCTGGGGGTGGGAGATAACCCATAAGTACCCGGCGCTGCAAAGATCAAAAATACTCATTAGTCCATTACCCTAGTAGCTAAAAGGGCGATCCGAGGACTTTTTCGACGAATCTTATGTAAATCGGACCATTTAATAAACAATTGCACGAAGATATCAACCAATTTTCCAGCGTAATTTTCCTATTGAAGTTCAGGTTCACTTTTAACAAACTTTGTGCGATCTGAAACATGCCCCATAGATTATTCTGGTAATAGTACATGTATTACACATTTATCTTAATCTCATGCGCGGTCAGTTGGGAACTTGTTGTCAATATGCCCCACAAAATTGAAGCTTATCTTTGACACAAGATTTCAGCATGAAGGTGAACGAATGAAAATGTTAATTGACTGACAGCATGATGTAACCATCAGTTACCTAGCTCCTGATAAATGGAGGTCAAGATTGAGTGAATGTACAAAAAGAATGCACCACGAATGAGATTCATTACAAAGTTGTTGCTCAAAAGCATTAAACTAATCTTATTAACCGAAAGGGAAGGTCAATATCAAAAAACTTAATGCTACGTGAAAGGTTGTTTCATTTGACAATTTGGTTGCCATTTGGCTCTGCGGAGAGGATGGAACACTCACCGGCACGGTTTTAACTTGCAAGTGACTGTGGAAACAGTCTCGGATGCAGTGATGCCCACCAGGCTATGCCACCAAGTATGTAGCGGGAATTGACCTGATGTCGAGTCTTTAAGCTAAGAGTTTCTCGATGTGTTCCGCGAAAGTTGAAAGAGTATTGTTTTTCATTTGCTTTATTAGTAAAGGGTTTGGGTTTTACACTTCATGAATCGCTGAGAATGTCGAATTATTCTGAAAGTGACGCGAAATTTTCTAACACGCTTTGACCAAATTTACAGGTTACAAATTTTGCAACCTCTGATTATCCTTATCATCAAGCGCTTACAATTATTCCGTTAAATTATCATGATCTATCGCGTGCTGCTTAGTAGAACTAAGAAATTAGTAAACAGAGCTAAAATAGTCAGCAAATAGAGTTTGTGTTTCTTATTTCACGATGTGTAGTTTCTCTGATTGCTACACTTCCATGTCATACATACGAGTACATGTCTCGTACATCCACATTCGATTGCGCACGTCCAAACAAATCAAGTGCAAATACATCTTTAAGATGTCGTTGCAGTTTGATTTTGGTATTAATTAGATTACTAATTACGGGAGTGTATTCAATACTATGAGTTGTGTTCTTAATCTAAAGAACATTGAAAGTATTGCGCATAAACGTACCTATCATGTACCTACTGTGTAGTACATACGTACATGCACTACAAATCATGGAAATATATGGTGGAAATTGGGAATTGGTCACTTTTGCTTCTTAACCCCGTAATAAATCTATTGATTATGCTTTGGCTGCATAGATGAATTTTGATAGGTAAGGATAAAACTCAACCTTTTGTCTTTGAACTGTTTCACTCTTTTCCATTTTTCCTTTTCCCGTAGAATTGCCGCACTGATTCACGTGGTCATATCGAGGTCGATGAATGGCAGGCTACGTCAGTTCCTGGAGTGTTCGCGGTCGGCGACGTCATTGGTCATCATCTGTTAACTCCAGTTGCCATTGCAGCTGGTCGAAGGCTTTCAGACAGGCTTTTCAACGGGCAAGCAGATCGCAAACTTGATTACTCAAACATCCCAACAGTAGTTTTCAGTCATCCACCCGTAGGTAAGTTGGTACAATGATTGCATCATTTATAATCCAAATTTCCAATTACATGATTAAAGAATTGGTTGAATTTTAACATTTTAATTCATTATTCCAACGAAATCATATTTATTTAGAATTCTAGAACTTTACTAAACTTTGCTAGAATCATGGAATTCAGCGATTCTCGCATCATCATCAGCAAAATATTGCAACTTCTTTGTGAGATACGTATTTACTATTTCAGAAAATCCACCAACCGTTCCGATACTCATGGAACTGTTCGATCTAACGTACATGTATTACATATCATATTCACTTTTTACAATATACTTTGTATTGAATCAAAATGTTAATTGTGATGAAACTGCTATTGATAAGATTTAGTCAGTTAGTGAGCTACTCATGCACATCAGCTAAGCAGTCCAAATTCATGCACATTGTGTGTGAGAACACAAATGAACCCAACAGATTCAAATTCAATCTGTATTATCTTATATGCAATTTCGATATCAATTTATCACGCTCTTTGTGCTTATTGATTTCAGTGGATTTTCTGTATTGCTGTCACACGGTGTAAAATGCCACTTACAGATATTATACTATGTGCATGCAATCATTACAACTTGTTATTTTATCAATAAATATTTAAAAACACTTGTTTCTTTCAATTGCAATTTATGCGTTCTTTAAAATGAGACATTCTGATCATCTTATTTCTGAATTTTCACAATTTAGGTACGTGTGGTTTAACTCAAGAAGAAGCCGAGAAAAAATATGGTCGAGAGCAACTTAAGATATATTCGACCAATTTCTCGCCTCTTTACCATTCTATAACACAACGGAAAACTAGGACAAGAATGAAATTGATCTGCCTTTTGCCAGAAGAGAAGGTAAGTCAACATATGAATTTTTTATCCATTTAAAGATATTTGAGGGTGAAGATGCCTTGATTTGACATTTTAGGCATGCTGTGTTGTAAGAACCAGATATACTAATGTTCTGTTTAAAACTAGAACATTTTTCTTCTTGTGATATATTTCGATCTTTACTCATAAATCAAATGATGCATGTCTGACGCTGATCTATGTGTATAGATCGAAATATGTCACAAAAAGAAAAATATTCCAACTTTACATAAAGCATCAGTATACTTGGTTCTTTCCATAGCATACCTAAAAAAATCAATCAACTGATAGTTGTGTAAATTATCCTATACAGACGCTATTTCCTATAAATAATAAAATAATTATGCTATTGAATTCCTCAAACAAAGGAGATCACATCAACATTGACAGCAGACTTGTGGCATACTTGTGAAGTTAATCGGTGATAAAATAACTTCTCTAGGAAATCTAAACCAAATGCAGACCTGCCAACTGTCCCGGATTTTCCGGGACAGTCCCGGATTTTGGAGCTGTCCCGGATGTCCCGGAAAAGTTAAAATTCTGTCCCGGATTTAGAATTTATGAACCTAAGATGGATTCTAGATCGTTTAAGAACGCATATTTCAAAAATTTGCGCTGCGCGCGCAATCCTAAGATAAGGAAACATGCATGATGATGAAGTTTGTGAATTTCTTAGTGGCATTGTCTTTTCACGCTGATGTCTTTTATTAATCATTATGTAGCCCGGTTATACTGATTCAGAACGAATTTTCAGTATGATCAGAAAAGTTAGGACTGAATCCCGAGCTTTTATGTCCGTACCTACCCTCGAAGCGCTTCTGATAAATAAGACGGGATTCGGTGTACAATTAACTGATTCTGTTTTAACGAATTCAAAAAGGCAACAGTGGACTTTCTGAGGAAGTGATCACCGGAGACTTTTAGACTCTTAGACTCTCTTAGCCTCTTAGACTTTTTGTCCTCAGATTAAATATAATATTTTGTTAAATATGTATATGCTTTGATTTGTCCAGATATATGTATGTATCTCAATAGTTTTGTTATCTTTTATTAAAGTAATTTACCACTTATGTTCACCACTTCCATTCTGATTAGAATAAACAAATCGCATTTTGTTTAATTGTTTTGCGTTGTTGTGTGTACAGCAATAAAATCTTTTCAGCTTATTTTGTTGCTTTCGTTGTGAAATTTGCAGGACATGAGCAAGCCAAGTACTTTGAGGAATTTCTCACAGAATTCGAGACATAGCAATACTGGCAGATATGTCAGTAAAGTCTCATGTCAGAAAGGCTTTACATTTGAACAGATTTTTGAATTCATTGCACGGCATCCTAGATAAAAGAGTCCGTAGCCTTGATCTTAAGAGTTTGGTTTCTCGAACCTATGGGTAGGAATCTGAATTTAACCAACGACAGAGATTTAACTATTAGGATTTCAAGAGTTGCTCTGTATCGAAATGTATATTCATTCGATCATTTGCTATCATAATCGACAAAATTCGCCAAGTCTTGCAGACCTTTAGTTTAACATTTTTTGGTCCACAGTTGCCTTGCTGTTATGAAATAGACGTATTTATCATTTATAAGTAATATTTTTCTACTTTTGATTCCAAATCATAAATGGAGTTGAAAAGCTGATGAAATGGGATTGCTATTCGACCATTTTGGTAATACCGTAAATACCCGCATATAGGACGAACTTTTTTCTTCAGAAGTTGACCTAAAAGCCCAGGTGCGTCTTATCCATGCACACATTTATTATAAAAATAATGCATTTATCAAAAATAAAAAATTCCCTATAAACATTTCATACTTGCAATATTTATCAATATTTTTGACTGGCAGGATGGGTGAGTCATGAATCAGCACACACTGCTATCGTAGCAATTGAATGGAGATGATTTAACTTAATGACACCGTTTCTATAAAAAATAATGGAAATTAAGGATTTAAATTAGGATGCGTCCTATACGCAGGCACACAGTCTTTCCTTCGCTTTTGGGGTCAAATATCCACAGCGTCCTGTACATGGTATCGTCCTATACGCGGGCAGTTACGGTAATAAAATTTGTCCCGGATTTTCATGTTTCAAGGTTGGCAGGTCTGCAAATGGTTTATCGCCTTGTAGCCAAATATCAGTATTTCAATGAAATTTCTCCTTCTGTTTATTAGGTTTTTCAATTTATTAGTAAAAAAATTATACTGATGGACCTAGTCAAAAAACAGAGAAGTATCACTTTTTTAGATTGAAGTTATGTATTGAAAGAAAAGGATGGAATCGTAGAATTTAGGCAAGCATGAGCTTTGTCTAACGTACAGAGGGGCACTTGACCTCATTTACAAAACAAAATAGATCTATTTGAAAAATCACAGCTGAACATTGCTTTCATGCAGTGAATGATGATTAAAGTACTATTTCCTATCGTTGTAGTATATGTGCGCGTATCATGTCGTTCCGTGACTTCTCATTAACAAATGCAAATAACCCATTCC
>CAJQUW010001321.1:417500-418555 GCA_907163375.1 Prostheceraeus crozeri
AGGTACTTGGGATATCCTTTTCAAAGTGAATGGGCTATATTATGGTCGACACAAAGATAATAAAATAGCCTCTCTCTCCATGCATATGGAATCCATCCTATATATTCCGAAACCACCCAACGTGGACGACATAATTGATCAAATCCTTAACAGCAGTGGTACGAAGCGCAAGTCGGAGAAGAATGCTACATCAAAACGCAAATCAAAGAAGGAGAATTGCTAGTCCTTTCCTAACTCTACCCTATGACAATTCGCTTATGTGCTTTGAGTGTCGTAGACGTGGTCTTATTAGATACATTTTACTTCTTCGTTGCCATCATATCATTTGTGTATTTTGTCGTGAAAAGCATCGATGTAATTCTTCATTTTGTAATATGTTATAGAACGTTTCCTTAGATGTGTAAATTTCCGTTTTAGGCTTCTATCATCATTTTTATGGATTGTGAGGGTGAACCTGTACAGGAGCTCAGTGCTATTGCTATGAACAATTGGACATATCAGATTGTTAGTGTCTATCATCATCATGCCAACTGCGATCCCAATGTTGATCAATGGGCGAGAAAACACATTCATGGACTTAATCTGAAATATTTGCAAGACTATGGCTTTTCTTGTGAAAGTGCTCTTCTTATTGACTTTAAACGATGGTTAGCTGCTTTCAATGTTATACGCATCTTTTGTAATAATCCTGGTAAGGAGAGGAAAGTATTTCCCAATCTAATCATTGATGATATTTTGCTCCCGCCTTGGGATAGTAGAGTGAATCAACATTATCATGAAGTCACGAAACGTTTTAAGGATTTGTGTGTTCCTATTTTGTCTGTTCGTTGTAGTAGCTACGTTCATAACCAATGCTTCTTTCCTCCTTACCTCAACACTGCCAAAGTCCTGTATGGTTATCATTGCTCGCTATATGATAGTTATCAGCTGTATCTATTTTATCTCTTTCAAACCATTGATTTATAATGCATGCTTGTTACCGTTATTCAATAAATGTTACTATGAGAAGAGTTGTTGTTTTCATGCAATGGATGGGTTAGTTAAAGGGCGATCAT
>CAJQUW010001322.1:0-23153 GCA_907163375.1 Prostheceraeus crozeri
AATGATAGTTTTGCATGCATATGTTGCATTTTGGAAATTGCTTTTCATGCGACCTTAGATCGAATGTAAATGCGAACAGTTGATATCATCTACTACCATAGTAATGAGTGATACATAATACAATCTTAAACACAATAACTCAATAAAACGTTGAGTGTTTAATGCATTTTGACTAATACATCTTTTATGGAAATTATGCGCTTTTTCTGACATTTTCGAGGACCATCATAAAATCTAAAAATATAATGGTTTCTGATCAAAATACGCAATAATCAACCACAGAAATGAAAAATTCAGATAATTCTCATATAGAAAACACTAAAAGAAATGCTTTAATGATTTATTTGATTTTTCCACTCCAGGTTCCACTTCACGTGGAATTGCCCTTCTACGTCCGACCCCTTCAATTACATGCAAAGATAATGTTCCTTATGACAAGATTCTAGTTTTGTCTTCTCGTTTTTCTCTGTGCATATTTGAATGTTTGACTGTGATGCACGACATCTATCGACTCATGACTATAAATAGTTTATCGTATTAGACGAAAAACCGTATTAGAAGAAGCCTTAATAGACGATATTGCGGCTATGTATTTTAATACAATACGTTCGTGACTAGATCATTTCACTGTATTATACAAATAACCGTATTAGACAATACCATGTTATGCGAACTTAACTGTTTTTTTATCTGGTCACATCAGAGTGCTTTTGTTGATGAATGTCTAAACAGCACAATCATCAAAGAATTTGCTATTCACAAAATAGGAAATATATTTTTTGATATTTACATTCATCAAAATAATCACAATTTTGTATGTTTCCAAAAATTGGCCAGCTGACTAATAAAAAATGAAAACTTGTCAAAACTATGCATGCCATCCTAACCTACATATGCCAAATTAATGATCCATCATGTCAGAATTGAAGGATTTGCAGTTTTTTTCATTTGTCCGGAAACTGATTGGACGTACCACGTATGTTTGGATTGAAAACAGTCATCACACAGAGAATCATATTCATAAACGTTTAAAAGCTTTCTGTAGAATGATTAATATTCTGCCATAATTATGGAAACGTAAATGAGGACATCAATCACTCTATGCAACTCTATGTGCGGGTACAACATGTAAAATATTTGCATGCGGCTGATAATTTTACAATTGATAATTCTAATCCCATGAAGACTAGATGCGCTCTCTAATTCCGAAATGTCATCTTATCCAGATAATGTTCAAAGACGGATGTATATTTGATTGCTTAATTAAACAAATGGAGATTGTGGGTGTGAAAGCTTCGCATGTCTGTTCAAGGCTGAGGAAGTAAAGGCCTACTCAACTTTGTTAAGAACTTCAGGTCACTAGGATCCAGTTTATATGTTTTTGCAAATAAAATTGTCTCCGTTAGTTAAAAAAAATCAGATATGTGTTAATCTTTTGATTCGGTTGCATTTCTTTCAACTTTCTTTCAACTTTTTTAATTCAAACTCAATAAGAAAATGAAAATATAATTTTTAATTTTCTATAGATTTTTTAAACATCAAATTAATTCAGAGATCTATGAGCGAAATGGTCGACATCTAAGTTGAAGAAATTTGAGAAATCTTTTTAATATTTTCAAACATGACACGTGAAAAGATTCATTTTTCTTATGAAGAAACCCGCAGTAATTCAATGAGGAGAGAATTATTCGTGTGCTAAGCGGATAGACAAAGTCGAAAATCGACTAACAATTCATCAAATAATGAAAAACAGCGCACAAAAGCAGGGATGAGGAAGCTGGTTTTCCAACAGTCGCTTCTCCGCATCCAGCCTACATCAGAAACCCGTCACCGAGAGGAAATTCTTGAAATACTTCTGTAGCATTTGATCTTGAAATATAGGGCTACAAGGAACCAGTATTATGACTTCCACACAGTGGGATCCGAACACTGTTTTGGATTTTTGGAAGCATGAGCAGACCGGTGTTATGCTATTTACCTTCCCCTACACACAGTTTCCGATCGGAAAGCATATGACTATATTCATTTTCCTGGGAGAAACGTAGTGCTCAATTTCGTAGCATGCTATTATTTTGTCCTTTTACTAATATTCCCCCAAATTTTTTTTCACTATCTTGTGCTTTGTATTTTCCCCTTTGGAAATTCATTTTTCCCCCTTCTCATCACAGCTCTCATTTCAGTTCAAGACTCATCCTTGAGAATAAAAAACAGATCTGTTTTTATTCAATTGAATGGTATAGACCACTTTGGTATAGACTTCGTTCCATGACTTGACAAAGATGCGAATCATTGACAAAGGTAATACAGCAAGTCATTAAAAACTTTTTTTATGAAAAGGTAAGTCAATACGAAAAAGTTTTGATAATCTTGAAATTTTTTATTCCATTATGAAACAAAACAAGTACCGTAATATTCATTGATGGTTTTGTAAGACATCCTCGCGATTAATTAGTCTAGGCATCAATCTGCCCATACGTCTGGAAGACCTTCCCATCTTATTTGCAGTGATGGCACTCATGTTTTGGGAGGCGAGTTGCAGTAAGGTCAAATTTCGCTGTTGTCCAGTGTAGTTGTGTAACTGCTCACGAATCTCAGCTACTTCTCTCTTGAAAGCCGCTTTCCACATGGAAAACGCGTTCTCTGCGATATTGAGAAATGGAGAGTAGGGCGGTACGTACCTAATAGAGTGTCCCTCTCGCAAACTGACTTCACGGGCTCTATTGTGGCACGGAGCATTATCCATGACGAATACACGATGTCCAGCCCAGCCGCAACGGACGCTTCTTCCAGCCAGGAGTTAAATCTCTCACAGGAGGTTCCGCCTTGGTAGAATTCATGATAGACGACACCTTCATTAGAGACCGCCAAGATGAGAGTAAAATTCCGCCCGCGCTGTCCATGAACAATCCTGACAGCTCGCTCTCCCCGTCTGGCACGACCTCGTGTGCGACTGATCCATAAATTAAAGCCGGATTCGTCCACAAAAATAAATGTTGGCGGATGGTTTGCGTTGATCGTGTGCAGATACCAGTTCGCATACTCGGCCCTTTCCACTTTGACGTCATGGCTATTGCGGTTGACTTGAACAGTCTCCATTTTCTTTAAGAAGATAAGACGATTTCTCAGACATGTGCTGATAGTTTGAATTGAGACAGATGGCTTGTCCGGCATCCGCGCTTGTAGATCAGCTTTGATTTGGGCTAACGTGAATTCCGGTTGGGATTCAAAAATCTCTACCACAGCATTTGCCATATCTTCGTCCATCTTTTGGTGTCGTCTTCCTCCTCTGGGACGCTCAATGACTCCTTCAAGTATTTAACGATGTACTATTGAATACGCAGTACCCCGTTTTACACCGAGAACTCGAGCGGCTTCAATATAATCATCTCCGGCTTCGTGAGCCATAATGATTCTGTGTTTAACATCAGAAGGTATTCGCTGGCGCTCCATATTGATAAGTTAATTTAGCAGATGTGAAGACATCTATATAGGGCTTTGGATCAAACCGAATACATATCATTTATTCTTCACGTGAAATACCGCTCACTAATCTGATAGAGACACAATTGAACTATTTTGCTGCAGTTTATTTATTGTTGTCGCTCTCAATTGTGAAATGACGTAATATTTTATCTTTTAACGTTTTAGAAATTAAAGTGCCGCTCTTGATTCGGTAGTTGCCGTTGTCGTGTAGGAAAACCTGCCGGTTGTTCCAGAGATCGCTCGTTAAACCCGCTCATTGAGCGCGTGCATTAAACTTTTCAATGAGGCCTCTCTAATTTTGTTCCAAAGAGCCGCTCATAAACAGACCTCATCACAAACCAAGGGAGCATAAAGAAGAATATGATTGACCTACATCCCTGCATCATGTTTACGTCAGAAATGACAGAATGATTAGCAGACCAATCATAATACGATGATGATCCAAAATTACGTCCATGTGCGTCAATTCATCACCTTTGTCAGTCGTTGTGACAGCATGGAATACAAAGGACCGAAACGATCACTGCGATTTACCGAAGCAGAGCTTCATGCTTTGGTAGATGGCTGCATTGCAAGGTAGAAGATTCTTTGCTCAAACATCAACACTGATAGTGTGAATCATGAGAAGCAGAAGGCCTGGTTGGATATACAGCATGTGAAGGAAGTAGCATGTGTGAGCACGAGGACATCAAGACGTTGGCAAGATCTGAGGAGAAAGATACAGGTGGAAAGATCGAGAGTGAAGCCGAAGGCTCAGGAGATCAATCGCTTGCGGGCCATCACAGGAAATCAAGCCTCAATCCCCGAATTGACAGATTTTGAGACCAAGGTGGCTTCGCTGTTGACCCCGGAAGAGCTGAATGGGATTGAGGGATATGAACCGCTAGGTGCGATCCGACCAGATGGAGGTTCAGTGCCAGCAGCTACAGTGCCTGCAGTTTTGACACCAACAGCATCTGCACCAACAACATCAGCTGCACCAGCATCAACATCCGCAGCATCTGCACCAGCAGTCTCAGTGGCTCCACTGGATGTACATGTAGATGTGTTGGAGCTTGCTGCGGAAGTCGATTCCGACTCCGATGGCACTTTCTTGCCCCTTACATCGCCCATAAGAAGAATACCTTCCGGTCACTCTGCTACGACAACTTCGTCGGGGATCAAGCGAAAATCCAGTTCATCGCTGCAGGCCGAAAATCTTCAACTTCAAAATGAAAATTTGAAGTTGCAACGCGAAGTGTTAGAACTTCAAAAGAAGTACTATGATATGAAAGTCAAGAAACTGTTGAAGAAAGACTGATGCGTTGATTTTTCCTTTTGTTTTTTCTAATATGTGTTTACTGTAAATATAAATGAGCCATATATGATGATTGTGTTCATTCTTATGCTTCCAGTAATAGGTTTCTGCATTTCTACAAGTAGGCCTATATAGCTACATGGATGCATGTACGTTACCACACTGGTTTCAGTGCTTTACATCATGAATCGGCAATCGACTTGTTGCTTATACTGAATAACTACCGGTATAATTAATCAACAATACATTTACCATTTTCTATACATACCGGTGCTTAATTGATTATATAGATCATTAATTATAAGTTTGAAGTTTCTATTATACAATGTAGCATAGGAATGTAACCCTTTTGCAATTACATATAAGAAATCAAAAGGTTCACTCTCATTATTTTAGTACATGTATTTGAAAAAAAAACACTGGAAACAATTACTAACATTAAAAAAGTGAGATGACATGGTTCCGCACTGCAGTGGCATGTGCATCTTCGGATGGTTGTTCGGATTCCTCATCTACATGTATATTAACAGTTGGTAGAGGATCAGTAAGTGGGACTCGCATTTCAATCGCCAAATTGTGCAAAAGAGAGACAGACAGCATTTATGATGTTTGCACTTCTTGATGGGGTAAAACGGAGAGGGCCACCGCTCTTGTCTATGCAGCGAAATCGGCTTTTCAGGACACCGAACGATCGCTCCACACAATTTCGAGTTCTCCGATGTGCCCGGTTGTAGTTGAGTGTAGAAGTGTCACCAGAGGCGGGATGGGGAACAGGAGTGAGTAAATTATTGGAGAGCCCGTATCCGCTGTCTCCAATGAGGTACCCCTGAGGAATGTGATGGTCCATGAAAGCTGCTCTCAGTTGGGATTCCCGATACACCGCAGCATCTTGAGTGGCTCCAGGAAAACTCGCATCGACAAATGTGAAGCGGAGGTCAGGCCTGCACACAAACATAGCATTAATAGCGTGATATCCCTTCCGGCAAACATAGACATGTTCGTTAACTGTAGGACGTTTGATGGGTATGAGGCATCCATCTACACAGCCAATGACGTTTGGGAATCCAGCTATATCATGGAACTCGTTGGATAAAGTTCTGCACTCTCCATAGGTCGTTGGTAATTTGATGAGATCTTTGTATGCTTGTTGGATAGCTTTTGTCACTGATTGAATAACTCGAGAAACAGTGCCAATCCCAACTCCATGCTGCTCGCTTAGGTTTCGAAATGAAGACCCATGACCATAGAATTTCATTGCAATAATGACTTGCTCAATTGTGGACAATCGCTTCCCTCGCAACGTTGTATTTTTATAGTTCTGATTTATGAAGGGTTGTAGATCATTGGCAATTTTGGTCATTTCTACGCCATTGAACCGGTAAACAGAGCGTATTGTCTCTTCGGACAGATGGCCTATCTCTAAAGGAGAATATCTTTCTCTGTAGCATCTTGACGAGTGATAATCCAACACAACTTCGGTCATATTCGCCATTGCAAACTTTGTTGAACGATACACAAGGAAATAGTGATGCTCTAAAGACTGCCTGATGGCTGTCACTAGATCAATGTGTTTATGATGCCTTTGTGATACGTCTTCTGAACGAATTTAGAGATGCCTCATTGAGGCATCATTAAGAGAGCGATCTCTGGAACGAAATTCGTTAGTGATGCCTCATTGAGGGCGTCATTAACTAATGAGCGATCTCTGGAACGACCGGCTGTAGTATAAGTCATCGGGGTTTGCATAATACAGGTTTTCCTACACGACAAAGGCAACTACCGAATCAAGAGCGGCACTTTAATTTCTAAAACGTTAAAAGATAAAATATTACGTCATTTCACAATTGAGAGCGACAACAATAAATAAACTGCAGCAAAATAGTTCAATTGTGTCTCTATCAGATTAGTGAGCGGTATTTCACGTGAAGAATAAATGATATGTATTCGGTTTGATCCAAAGCCCTATATAGATGTCTTCACATCTGCTAAATTAACTTATCAATATGGAGCGCCAGCGAATACCTTCTGATGTTAAACACAGAATCATTATGGCTCACGAAGCCGGAGATGATTATATTGAAGCCGCTCGAGTTCTCGGTGTAAAACGGGGTACTGCGTATTCAATAGTACATCGTTAAATACTTGAAGGAGTCATTGAGCGTCCCAGAGGAGGAAGACGACACCAAAAGATGGACGAAGATATGGCAAATGCTGTGGTAGAGATTTTTGAATCCCAACCGGAATTCACGTTAGCCCAAATCAAAGCTGATCTACAAGCGCGGATGCGGACAAGCCATCTGTCTCAATTCAAACTATCAGCACATGTCTGAGAAATCGTCTTATCTTCTTAAAGAAAATGGAGACTGTTCAAGTCAACCGCAATAGCCATGACGTCAAAGTGGAAAGGGCCGAGTATGCGAACTGGTATCTGCACACGATCAACGCAAACCATCCGCCAACATTTATTTTTGTGGACGAATCCGGCTTTAATTTATGGATCAGTCGCACACGAGGTCGTGCCAGACGGGGAGAGCGAGCTGTCAGGATTGTTCATGGACAGCGCGGGCGGAATTTTACTCTCATCTTGGCGGTCTCTAATGAAGGTGTCGTCTATCATGAATTCTACCAAGGCGGAACCTCCTGTGAGAGATTTAACTCCTGGCTGGAAGAAGCGTCCGTTGCGGCTGGGGCTGGACATCGTGTATTCGTCATGGATAATGCTCCGTGCCACAATAGAGCCCGTGAAGTCAGTTTGCGAGAGGGACACTCTATTAGGTACGTACCGCCCTACTCTCCATTTCTCAATATCGCAGAGAACGCGTTTTCCATGTGGAAAGCGGCTTTCAAGAGAGAAGTAGCTGAGATTCGTGAGCAGTTACACAACTACACTGGACAACAGCGAAATTTGACCTTACTGCAACTCGCCTCCCAAAACATGAGTGCCATCACTGCAAATAAGATGGGAAGGTCTTCCAGACGTATGGGCAGATTGATGCCTAGACTAATTAATCGCGAGGATGTCTTACAAAACCATCAATGAATATTACGGTACTTGTTTTGTTTCATAATGGAATAAAAAATTTCAAGATTATCAAAACTTTTTCGTATTGACTTACCTTTTCGTAAAAAAAGTTTTTAATGACTTGCTGTATTACCTTTATGAATTAAAATAATTATCAAACTTTTCCTTTTGACATATTTTACCTTTTCGAATAAAAAAATTATCAAAACTTTTTGTATTGACTTACCTGTTAAATGAAATATAATTGAATATGAAAAGCCGTTTATGATTTCAGGTTGCCGCTCATTAAACTTATAAATCCATTAATAAACTCACTTATTATCACTACCGATTAAAAACAATATCATTCAATTGAAAGCGCTGCTGATTAACAGAAATACCGTTGTTGCATCTTAAAACATATTCTTTAATCTGATAGTCGCATTGTCGAACTGTAAAACCTGTATTATGCATTGCAAGAAACCACATTTCAGTTCTAGAGGTTCTGTTGTTCTCCATTTCTTTGGTCTGGACCGTCTAGTGCACATGATGATAATGTTCACGAAATCATTTTCTCGAGGAGAAAGTGAGTGCATGCATTCAGTTTCCGCCTGGCAGAGGTTACTGACTGTATGGAGAAACTGTATGGTGTGATTATGTTGTACGATTCATCTTCCGACCCGGAAAATCAATGTAATCTTTTAACTAGTTTGAACTGTCTAGAGCTCAAATGCTTGGCTAATTCAATTCAACACTTCATTCACGTTGCCAACCTGCTAAATGACAAAATGAAGTCGTAGCGACAATTTACCTCTTGATAAAATAGGGGTGGGGGAGGCTAATAAGAAATCGTGGAATCATTTCAAATAGCAGGCATTAACAGCTGATGGGATGAGACAGGCAAAACAATAGACGCACGCACGCTTCATTTCGCATTGAAAAGAATGTCATGTTTCTGATTACCTGATCAGCAGACATCTTGTTGCTTCCAGTTGATAAAGTACATCTACTTTCCAATTTTGGGACACCTTGCATTGTGAACTGCAATCTTTCCTTGACAGCTTAAGGTCAGATTGAATAAAATAGCTACTAACGGGAAGTGCATGCTTCAAAATATGTATTTATAGAAAGAAAAATAATGTTTACCGATTATCTTTGTACATGTGCAAAGAAAGCCTGTGTTATAAAATGAAAAAAACTTGTTGAAAAATCAGTAAACTTTGCTCATGCTCGGAAGCACGTTGATCGAGAAGCCTTTCTTCCATGCGACCGAGTCGTTATCTATCCCACTGTCAACAGTTTGTGTGTTGCAGTTTTTAGCAAGAATACAGAGTGAATCCTTTTTTGAAGTCTAGGGTTCTACCCGACCAAGGTTTGAACCAAGGTCTCCCGGATCACTCTACCACAAGGCCAAAGCAGCCGTGCGTTTTTTATATTATAGACATCAGGGCATTGTGCTTTTCTTTAGAAGATAGTCCGCTGTTGTTGCATTTCACCTGATTATCCTCTTACGTCATGCGAATAGCACAATAGCCAGATCTTGGTCATATTGATGCCCACGGAATTTTCAGGTCGCGACCTATTCTCCGGTATTCAGTGTCTCCTACAAATACTTGAAACATTGCAAGGTTTGTTCATGATAGGTCAGCAGGCACTCACTCTTTGATAGGCATTTTACTTTTGATATTGTCTCCTTTGTCAGGTGTTGCATTGATAAAGTGCAGTGCCTAATAATTCTCATTTCTTTCGTCACTAAGAAAGAATTGCATCATTTATTGGCTCATAAGGGTTATGATCCGGATCCAATCCGGTTGAATTGGGGCAAAATTATATAGCGAGCAGCCATAACTGGCCATATGAGTGGATTTCAACTTAATTGTGATGATGGCTCCTTTACAACACGTTTCATGCTCAAGTTCCGCCCCAATCATCTTCCTAAGGGAATAAAGTCATTTGCATTTTCCTGGTAGAAACTTTTTTACTCCGCAACTGACACAAAATAAGGGTGAAAAAAGGGTGTTTCATCCGCAAATCACCTCGATTAGTTATTTGTACGTTACGTCGTTCCAAAATGTCAAAATGTCATGCGATTTTCCATTGGCCATTCAATTACATTAGAAAAAGCGATGGAGAACACAACCACGCTCACACGATTCTACCGAGGTCATATCATCTGCGAAATTTGTGAGATGATGCTTTTGTGATGAAGCATTTTGATGCTTAACATTGATTGAGGGCATGAATATGTTGAAAAGAAATGGGCCTAATACTGATCCCTGTGGAATCCCAGACGTCGTAACTTCAATGAGAAGACCATGGAAAGGTCACGTTTGAATGAGAATCACGTATTGGGATAGATACAAGACACGATTGTAGAAGCGCATACAAGCGAAGATTATGCTTTTTGCAAACCGCACTTGACTTTACTGGTCAAATAATTGAAGAGATTAAAGATGGAGATTAAACGAGTGATTTGAAGAACTCATTAAGGGATGCCTGAAATGCCTCTGCGTGAGTTTTCTCAATTTTTGATAAAGTGGAAGACGTCCTTGTCGAATTATTTAACGAAGAATGTGGGCGGTCAGTCAAGGTCGCCGTCAGACTCATTCAGACCACTTCATTGTTGAGACTTTGACAACCGAAATGAAAAGTGATGGTATGAGAGATGAAATATTAATTTGAACTATTCTCGCGATGATATGTAACAGAATGACACATCTGACAAATACATATTATTTCAAACTTTGACAAATCAGTTTCCAGCTGATTGATTTTGTAAAATTCCAATTTCGAAAAACGACGAACAAACAACAGCTGTGTGTGATGTTTTCAGTTTTAGCTAAAATAACGATGACAAGTGTAATTGTTCTTCCTCCACAATGAAATGTATTTCTATTCTTGATTCGCATTTCATTATTTACAATCAAAGCATAAATAGAGGGGAGAAAGTATACTCTTTCCAAATTCTAAGTTAAAAAATCCAAAACATTAATAGTTAACAAGCCAACAATATGGAAGCATACAAAAAATGCGCATGCTTCAGATTAATGCTTCCAGATAAATGCATATAAGGTGCGTTTATCTAGCAACAAATTGGAAATCATGATTACAAAAGTGAAGATGCTTATTAATGACATCAGAGGTCAACTATACGATTATTTATAATGATGCTTATTAATGATGTCCAGCTAACTTCTCATCTCCGACCATTGTCTCATCGTCGAGCAGTTGCCAGTTTAAGTCTTTTCTACCGCTTCTTTTTTGGAGCTTGTTCCTCAGAACTTTCGGGTTGTGCTCCTCCTCCACTAATGTTGACTGCAAACAGAGTCTCCAGGCAGACTGCGTCATCGCATTCCTACTCCGTTGTTGTGCCTATTTGTAGAACCGCCATTGGCAAACAGTCTATATTGATGCGCAATGCTCGACTTTGGAATGCACTTCCGTCAACTTGCATGTATGACTTGCAAAAGTTCAAACAGGCGATTAACAAATGGTCACTTACTAACTTTTAAAGGTTTACTATGCATACTTCAAATCTTACTTGTTAACCTAACTTCGTCATCTTAGCAGCTACATCTGGTCTTTATCCTTTCGCATTTTACTTTTTTTTGTTGTCAATGTATGTAGTTGATTTAGTTAATCCTTTTATATGATTGAGAGATATTGCTTGTTATAGTTATATGAGTGAGTTCCTTTGTTATTTTTATTTTTAACAATTTGTCTGTAGTTAATGTTCCCAAACATCCTCACAGTTAGGCCCTTCGGGGTATAGGCTCCGGCCTTTCCCAGTCTGTTTCCTAAAAAATATCATTTTAGCCATGTAGGGAACAAAGGATATTTGACATCGATTTGTTTTACAGAGAGGCTAAAGAAGTCGTCGCCCACTAGGCAGAAAATTCGGTATTATGCTCTTAAGAATATGATTCTCACAAAATCTTATACTTAAATAGTTCACATGATTGGCGCTCTTGGATTTCAAAGAAGTTCGGCAAGCAATGCTTTAAAGAAGGCCATTTATTCTGGTAGGCCATTCTGGTAGCCACAAATGAGTGTTGATAGTAATAAGGACTGATACACTTGAATCAATCTTTGTTTAGACATCAGTGACTTCAATATGCGCAAGACGTGCACTAATTTTGAGGATTTCTTTACTTTCTGCTCAATATGGGATGGCCAGGTCAGTGACTTATGAATGTGAATTCCGAGTATCCTGACTGAGTCTGTTGCAGGGAGCACCGATTGAAGAAAGTCGCATTGAAACTATCACCAAATTTATTCACAGGGAGATGTTCTGCATTGCTCATATTAAATCTCACATCGTGCTTGCTTGCCCACAAGAAGATGTTGTCCCATTTGGACTTACTCATGATATCACAGTCTCCAACTGAAGGATGATTTAGCAGCAAAAGTATGTCATCAGTGTATTTTAGACGGAGGTATACATCTTCTCTTTTTGTATTTTGAGATGTTTTGTTTGCTACATGCATAAAGTGGGTTCTAATGTCAAATTTGCACTTTTGTTGAATTTCATGAATTTCAGGATAACTGATTAAATGAAATGTAAATTGAATGATATACTGGCTGTGTAGCTTTTCTTAATATGCTCTTTTGCCCGTAGGGGCATTCATGTAGTATTAGGAGGTGAGCTCGTCACCAAGATAGCATTTTAAAATTCAAGTTCGTGATTTCGCTAAATTCCATAATTGCTATTATTCAAATAGAGGGCTAAGCATTACTTCGCAGTCAGAAATACAGCAAAGATAAGAAATTTGGGTAACAGTAATCAGAAACATTTTCAAAATTAATTGCTAAAATGTGTTTTAATTGTGATTTGTCAGGATACTACTACCATTACTGCTTGTGACTTTTCTAAGTAGGCAATAGTATTTATCAATAGATAATTCATATTTAATCTATATCAGTGGCGTCGTCTCCTTGCCTGCGTTCACCAATGATGGAAGGCTGAATGTCGGAAGTTCCATAATTTGATGCATGATTCAGTCAGTAATACTCAATGACTAATCGGTGATATTATGCTTATGTCGGCGACTTCATCGACCACTGGTTATTTTCTATAACGTCCAGTCGTTCGAGGGATTATACAGAAAAACTGACCATCATACACGAAGTTAATGGCGTTGAAATAGTAACTAAACTACTTACAAGGGATAGAACATGAGGAGGAGCACAAAAAACATTTTAGCAGCCCCAAATTTGAAGCATGTAAATGATTGACTGGCTATATAAGCGCAACAGAGTCTTGCGTTGGCGAGAGATTCCTCGAGAGTGAATGTTCTCTATAATAATCTCAGCTCCTTGACCACGGCGATCAAGCGTCATATGAGAAATCAACATCGCATTTTCATTGTCATCTCACGTCTAAAATCTTGGGAAAACAGAGTCGAGTTGACGAACAATCAGTTTCTCATTGCATGCTTATCATAAGGCTGCTCCGAAAGAGAGGCTGTCACACAGGAATTACAGTAAATCATAATTCACATTCAGTATAATCAATATTTGGTAGTATGTGGACTTCGGTGTGACTTCCATTTAAATATCACTGTTTGTTTCTCACATTGCTTTATTTTCATTTTATTCTGCAGTCATGCATTCCAGCATAATTTGTATGTACATGTACTTGTACAAGTAAATATGAAAATTAATTGAAATTTAGATGGCGTCAAATGAATTGTTTGATACTGGTCATGTTGTCTGCTGCAGAAATAGGAGTCCATTATGGAGCGGACAGCGATTCAGCCTCAATGAAAAGAGCCAAGAGAAGGAAGTATCGAGGAGGATAGGTGCTCGTATAGCGTGGGACGCTTTCAACAAACATCGAGACATTTTCACCAGCAGTCTGCCTATCTCTCTAAAGCAGAAGGTGCTCGAGTCATGTGTAATACCAGCCTTAATCTACGGCGTCGAAACTTGCACAATGACAAAGAAGACGGAACAGAAGATCGGAACTACACAAATGAAGATGGAGAGAATAATTTTGAAGATAACTTTCACAGACAGGAAGGCGATTGAATGAGTACGAAGAGTGACAAAGGCCAGGGACGCACTTCAAATGGTAAAGGCAAAAAAGTGGCAGTGGGCAGGACACATTGCCCGATTGGAAGACAGTAGATTAACCCAAAGATTAACAACATGGAGACAATGGGAAGGAAAACGAAGAGGAAGACCGCAAGAAAGTGGCATGAAGAAATTGAGTGTGCCGTTCTACAACACAATTAACTGGCAACAATTAGCCGGAGACAGAAGGTGGTGGAAGTGCTATACACCTCCGTGTGCCTCCGCCCTGCAGTGGACAGATATAGGCTGATGATGATAATGATGATGGAGCTAAGGCCTATGGTCTTATGGTCTTATGGCCTATGGGGCAATTCTTCGGTCACTGATCATGCGCTATGACAAGTGACAAGTGACAAGTAACTAGTGATTTCAATCCTTCGACATGATCAGTTGACAAGTTGACAAGTTTATTTTGATCAGTAAATTTTGACCAGTAACTAGTGGTATGACAAGTGATTGAATTCTTCGACTTGATCAGTACTAAGCTTTTACTTGTCATAATCACGTACTTATGACGGAAGAATTTTTATCTATCATGCTTGCATTATCAGTATCAGTGGAAGTAAAAGACATTCAATTAAAAAGTGAATGACGTATCAATGATATTTACAATAATGTGAAATGCAAAGTCAAGCATTTGTCTTTCTTACATAGTTTTTAGAAAGTGGAGTTTGGAATATAAACTAGCTTATGTAAGAATTTTCGGCCCTTCGAGAATTTCACTGCGAAACAGACGCGGACAGTCTTGCTTAACGTATGATACTCAACATTTATTGCTTCTGTTATAATGCATAATTTATGAGAACACTTCATTCTCTTATGAAATGTGAGCAGCATACTTCAATTGAAGACGTGTATTGATTGAACACATGCAGGGGATATACATGTCAATAGAGCACATATGCAAAAGTGCTTTTGCCAAAAATTTCTGTAAATGAATCTTCAGTATTTCATGTTAGGTAAATGAATATTCGCTTAAAAGATGTTGTAATAGATTCGCTCGCAAGTGGTAGAAAACAGACAGCGTTTAAGAAACATTGCAAGCTGTTATATTTAGAACTTTTTGTATGTTCCAGTCATCTTTTTCTACACACAATTGCTAAATTAGAAAAATATTCATCTGCGCAATTGATATTTTCTCATTGGTACTTGTTGTGTGTGTAACACTCTATATGAACATGCACCTAACAGATCCTTGGTAATACAGTGACCTTTGAGCAAAGAAATTTCATGAGTCTGGATCAGTGCTGGATTGATATAGGCCAGGAAGACCGAGATTTAAATAAGTACGAAAAATAGTTCGCTGATTGGTTCGAGAAGTATACACAACATGTGTACAAAAACGGCCAGGGACTCATTCTGTTGACAGATGTAGTCAAATTTATTTTGAAAGGTAACATGGATGAGCATAGCTGAATTTATTGGAAGGCGCAATTCACTACAGCAAAAGCTGCTAAATGATCACGGTGTTACGTTTTGCGGTGGAATCTCAATTTTTGTTCTTTTACAAGCTCGTTTACTCTTATAATCCTCTAAATGGGGGTCCAATTATTTTGAAATGATCATTAACATCATTGTTCCCATTGTAAGAATCGTACATTTTGGATGATGTTGTTTGAATGCAAGACAGTGCACTATCACTCTCCAGTCAGAGTTCTTTGAATAAGAAAATTACTAACGGTACTTAGGTTGTTAGAATGGGAGAGTAAAGTGGACTGACATCGAGGTTGCAAGGCGAGGTCTTATTCCTTGCAATTTTTTCTAGGTATTCTTGCCAATGTCATCTTATGGCTATTCATAAACGTTGTGTCCGGCAAATATTGGTCATCTATTCCCACTGTCAAGTCCCGCCAATTCTGTATGCCTACTATTCAATGCTATTAAATGGATTCACTCGTGTTTCTTTAGTATGACGTTTGGCCTCGTAAAATTTGTCAAACAGGAGGCTTCCATTTTTTCTATACCCTGAAGCTTCGAACTTTCTGTAGCAGTCATCTCTTGTCAATGTTCTTATTTGCTGGGACTAAAGTCTGACTTGTCTACAAGATAGTCTACGATTAAACCGCTTATCATAATCATGAAGATCGGATGTTGCAGATTTCTATGATCGCGGACAGCGAATTCAGACTAATTCATTGTTGGTTTTAGAAACACCGATGCTCTTCAGTTAAGACTTTTCAAACTAAAACACTTAATATCACATTTATTGTTTGTCATCATAATGATTATTACAATGATTCGTAAAATATAAATGGTATATTAGCATAAAATCGAAATGAAAATCTATGACGGAAGAATCTCCTGTGCAGTTTCCCCTTAGTTTGTTTCACTATGCTTTGCACCACCTTTCGACCAATCACAGCTCCGCATTATCCACTAGTCTTCAGCAAGATTAACTAGTCATGTCTTGACAAGTGGTTGCTGATCAAGCCGAAGGATTGAAATCATAGTCACTTGTCAAAATCAACTTGTCATAAATCACTTGTCACTTGTTACTGATCATAAACCGAAGAATTGCCCCCTGGGAGCACGATTCGCCACCGGTCATAATTCTCCAATAAAATATCACTTGGAAGCCGCAAATACTAGAAAGCATAAATTGTGGGAAAAACTTTGGAAAATGCACTATTTTGAGAACCTACTGCAGTCGCAATACTGAAGCTACAGTGAAGATCATGCGCACCACCTAGTCAATGACAGATTCAGGAGATGTCACGAAAGTGAAAAGTGTAAAGATGAAAATCTCATGAAGTCATAGAAGTGCACATTTCTCGTGAGGAGTGAGGACATTGATTCTTGACTTGATCTTGTTACCACAAATAAGCATTCTAGAATTCAATATGTAATGAAAGGGTGGGCTGTAATTCGCACACCAAAACAGTTAAGACAATTTTGATTATATAAACGTTATTTTATTTAAAACAGGCTTATCTAAAGAACTGATGACACGTCATACACGCTGATACAATCACAAATGCTCAAAATGATCGCCATTTCTGTTGACGCACAACTCCAGTCGATGGTAAAAATTCCTATAAACTTTATTAAGTCAGTCGCTGTTTCCATCTATGTGACTGCACCCACGAATTATCTTCTGGCGAAGACGGTCGAAATATGAAATTCTTGTAGAATAAACTATTTGTTTGAGGTCCCAAAAATAAAAGTCCATAAGAGTTAAGTCAGGGGACCTTGGTGCCCATTCTCTTCGCCCAATCCAATTTTCAAAATTTCCATTTAGCCAATTTCGTACAATTGTCTCATAGTGAGGCGGGGCGCCATCGTGCATAAACCAAAGTTGTTTTCTTTCACCGATGCGTTCCGGCTGTGGCATGAGATCATTTTGTAGAATTTTCAAATATACCTCGCCGGTTACCGTCTCGTTGAAAAAAATTGACCATGACTTCTCCAAAGTTCGCACCACGCTACCACTTTTTGACATGAGTGCTCTTTAGTAGGTTCCATCCAATGCGGGTTGTCGCGCAAATAATAACGACAGTTTTGTTTATTAACTTCACCGTTAACAAAAATGCTAGCTTCGTCGCTAAACAAAGCATCAGGGTCAACAAAATTTGGATTCTGAATCAGCTGATCTTTAAACCAATTACCATCAAGTCTTCGGACCGGGTCATCCTCGTATAGCTTGTTCAACTGTTGCAGTTTAAAGGGATAAAAGCTTTCTGCTTTGATGACAAGTTGCATGGTGGTTCTTGGGACATCAAGCTCAATTGGAGGTCGTCTCAATGATTTCTTTGGACTGTTTTCAACCTTTTCGATGACGCGCATTCTGAATTCATCAGACACTCTTGGAGGACTACTTCGTGGCTTGTTTAGGAAATTACCAGTTTGACGAAATTTCATTATCAAACGGCCTACTGTTATATGAGAGATGAGCTCACGATCAGGATAAATTCGATTAAATTTCTCAGCAACATATCGATTAGTAGCGGCATTACCACCAGACTAAAAAAAGATCTCTGAGTTAAAGGGTTGAATGCTTTAAAACGAATGAAATAGATGCTTTTTGTTTTCTTTTTCATTTGTTTTTATTTTTACTATTTTAAATACTGTCATTTTATGACGTTCTTTAAAATGTTCAGCCTATTGAATGATGAGTTATCATCGTCATGGGTAGCTTTAATAGACATAAAAAGAGAACTGTGAGCCGCTATTTCTGATGCACTGAAGCTAAAACGAGCTATATGTGCATTTATCTTTATGGGATTTGGCATTTCTTGGGTCGGTCTACACGTATCACATTTCATTCTGTCTGATTTTCATACTGACACATTTTTTAGAGAGTTTTCTAAAAATTTAAAGAATGCTATGTTGCTATCCACGACCGCATCTGCCCTTAAGCAAGCAAAAGCTACAGTCATTCGGTTTCCATTGTATTGCCTAAAACTACTCCTAAAAATGTATCCGATGTTATTACCTTGCACTGACGTAGGATGTCCTTCTCGATCTCTGTACATGCCGGCTGTCCCTGTCATCCAAAAAATTGGGAAACTAGGCCATTGCACTTGCATTGTCCAAGTTGATGATTTCATCAATGGCACCGGTTTATTGCAGATTGAAATACTTCTACATCTCAATGACGTACCTCTTTAGTCACCTTACTGAAATCTGACCCAATTTGTTCTTCTACTAACATGACAAGTTCCATCTTGTTGATCATTGTTTTGCTCTCACGAGTGACTTACGCTCGCATATGTTTAAGAGTTAGGACTGATGGATATAAATTGCATAATCGAAAGTTATATCAAATCGCTGCAATGAGAGATTTTTAAAAAAACAAGAAAACGTTTTCTGAACCTTAGTTATGACAACATCCGAAGTAGGCCTACAATGCGATCTTCGGAAGAGCATCTTTCACAAAAGCAGTCATCAAAATCAAACCATATACAATTGCGTGTTTAAACATGCAGTAAATTAAAGCCCACCGCCATCGCCATGCCATAGAAATGGAAAGGATTATGTCAATATACTCGCACCATTGAAATGAATCGCATTGATCGAGAGGCATACTAACACACGTGAAGAAAGGGACAATTAGAAGCAATTCTTTATTTTTCTCGCCTTTATATTAATTATCGTGCTTGTGCATGCTATCTTATTCACAGCTGATAGAAAATTTGAGAATGTGATTTTAGATTTCATTACGTCACGTCTCTCTTACTTCAGACGCTAGCTGAGCAATCCGAGATGTCGGGCGTATTAATCACATAGCATTTAGCAGCCTGTGACACAAAAATTCAAATTCAAATTCTGCTGAATGATATACACAAATTCTCAAATTCTGCTGAAACGACATTACTTATTCTTCAAAAAATGAAATGAAAAGCGACTATTTACAGACGCAATTATACCTATGGCACATGTTAGAGAGAAGTCGAATTTTCATTAAAGGATGCTTTTCAAACCAAGTCATAGGAGTACAACGGTTCACTTATGATGAGCTTGTACAATATGTGTTATGTTTTTAAAGCACATCATGCACTTTTATTACAGAATGACCGAATATAGCACGCTAATCTTCCTCTCTCACGCGCGCACAAAAGGAGATAACGAAAAATGAAGTACAACTACGAAAAGTAGAATGTTTTAAACGCATCAGCGCGATCGGCAAGGTGGGACCTACTCATCTCTCTCTCCCTCACACATGCAGAATCATGCAGTTCAAAGTTCATTTTTCAGAAGCGATAATGCACAAAATATTTCACAATCGTGTCCTATATGTGATGCATGCGAGAATGCATTGATACCCGAAAGCCAAAGTTAATCTTCTATCTAATTACAAGTTGATTGCAAAGAACGCGAAAAGATCAGAGGAAATATTTTCATTACAGGATGATTTTTTTCTTAACAATCTTGCTGCTAATCTGATTATAACAAGATAGGCTTCCCGGACGATCTAGGCTTCTTATCCGCTTGGATTTTCTGCCAAAGCTACACCGAACGACATCGTGAAAGATTGCAGAAGGTCAAAAGTAATGAATGAAAATTATGAAGCAACCGAAAATCGTTGATTACAGAGTACCACGTGTTTAGTATAATCTGGGATGATAAATGAAATTATAAAATGCAGCAAAAAGTTATTTTGTAATATTTTTACATTCATTGCAATTCCGTCAAGTTAAAGTACTGAATGCAGAGATTCGAGAAGTTATTACTGTTATCAAGCGCCTTCACAGAATCATTCTCAAATAGGCCGACCGCGACTGACTGCGCGATCAAATATGTACCTTTTACTTTTTAATTCTTGATTACCGCTGAATAGTTTCATTCATTGAGTGGCACCTTTTCACAGCTTCCACATTTACAATTTTACTTATATTGCGATGACTAAATCTTTAGAAATATGATGGGCCTCATTACATTGCCATTACAACTGTACAGATGGCAGCCTAGCTCAGTAGGGTAAGGGCGGTCAGGAAATACAGAAGTTTGTTCAGTAGCGCGTTTTTATCAGGATTATTAAGTTAATTGACTGTTGATAATGATCAAGAATGACAGACGAGAAATTTACATTGCAATGATTTCTACGTGATAGCGGAAGCAAGCTCCAGTTTTCGACCTGCCAACGTTCATGCCAAACAATGACTTGCTTCTTACAATATATCCTTGTTCTTACTTCATATGCACAATGCATGTAGGTTTGATGCAGATTGTGGCTGACTCATTTTTGTAACTGAATACTTATATGAAGTGTCTGTTTAACAACTGCTTCATCGGCGGAATTGTTAGGGACACCGGCAAGCATTTTTTAAGGGATGCTACTAATCTCAGTGAATTTTCATGCTGTCAAATTTTAAAAAAAAATGCTTCCGTATTTTCATCTTATGATTGTCTGAGATAGCTGGTAAATTATTCGCTTTCAAAAGTAAGTTCCTGTGATTCCCAATAGGAAAATTTTACAGCTCTTTTACGACTAAATTAATCACAACTGTCTAAGGTCAATCGACCTTATGCCGGTACTTATCGAATTTCATGATAAGAAGAGAAAGACAGAGAGGTGTTCTTTCAACATTAAGTTTAAAGAACACGTCAGCTGAACTTATTGTCGGCCATTCTTTTTAAGAATTAATTTGGCGATTGCTTAAAAAATGAGAAATGGTTGCACAAATTGGACAATGATGTTAAGTGAATTCACCTGCGTCTTTTATCTAGCTCATAGGATCGTCGAGCACTCTACCCTTAAACATTTTACTGATAAGATTGCTAATCAATTTGCATGAGCACTGAAGTTTCAATGCGGTTTTCCGATGCACCTTGATCGTGACCATCTCGTATCACTGACGTAGGCCTGCATTTACAAAATATTTCATTATCGATTACAACTCAAACGGGTTTGTTTCTTCTCTAGCGATGTCATAGATGATCGAATTAATTTCAAATTCAATATTCTCTTAAACTTACTCTCTTATTTTGATTTTATTTATTCATCATCCTATTTTATCTGAACGGCATTGCGGATCCGATATTGAATTTCTTAACTGTTCATTGCTAAAAGATGTTGTAAATTCTATCCAGTTGGTATAAATTCCAGCGTTATACTTTTTCTGAGATATTTCCTTGTTTCATGTGATCCAGAGTTGTGCATTCCTGTGGTTGAGGGTTTCGCATAACACGAATTGCCGCTGAAAGGCTCATATAACATGTCGTCCTGAAAACTTTCACTTCATAATTGCCAGATTTTACTATAAGAATATTTTGGATGGAATTTGTAGCCAAGCTCATTTGTGAACTAAATAGATGACTGTAATTAAATTGAAAAGAATGTCAGTTTCATCATATAATTGAAGAAGAATGTATTTAAAAGAAAAATTTAACAAAAGTGAAAAAAACGCAAAACCCACAATTTATCTTGTACACGAGAATTTTATTCTTCACTCAAAGTTGGACTCATAGAGTAGGAATATCAGGTACAGTGGCAACTCAGCATTTATTAAATCCCCAATGTGTATACACTTTCGATTTTATTAAATGAACTCGAAGGAGTTATAGTCGGAATTGTTTCCAAATGTCAGATATGCGCATTTATGCAGTTTTGAAGAAATTACAACTGAATTGATTGATCATGATAGCATAGAAGGAAATGATATTATTTTATAGATAGTCCGTGTCTGACAGCCTTGGTGAGGTAACGTTTGTTAAATTGGCTACTCGATGACCTGCGCTATTGCCTTCCAGCTGAACCTCAAGAGAATCTTCTTAAAGCATGATCAGGCAACAGCTGACACTGGCATGGCAAAATCACAGATTCAAAGACAATGATCAAAAACAATGATTTCAATCAATTTTGAAAGATGTAAATGGGTCCACATCACTATTCAGATTCAAGAAATAAAACATTAATTTAATGAATCATAAAATCATGCCGGTGAAAATTGAACTAAAAACTTGAAATTTCAGCCAAGAAAGACGAATAATATCGCGACCTTTTCATGAAGACCTCCATTATAATGCGGATCATGAAATTCCCTTGATAATCAGCTTATTTTCCGCTTAGTTAGTATGATTATCAGCAAATATTCATTCCCTTTAATATCCAACTTGTTTTATACTACTTACAAGGGTGCGTCATCTCGGTAGTATTTAAATTGGCAAAAATTTCACGTTTTTCAAAAGTGCTCAAATAATTTTTTGGACCACGGGATCGTTATCTCCGCAAAAAACTGAATCTTTTGATATAAAAACTTTCACTGTATACACATCTATGGTTGGACTAAAATGGAATGACATTGGACAAGGCTGCTGCATTCATTTATGAGTTGTTTCGATATCTCTAACCATAGAGTAAGTATATTAGGTAGAGTGGTAACTCCGCATTTATTAAATCCCCAATGTGTATACATTTTCAATTTTATTGAATGAACTTATGGGGGATGCAGGTGGTATTTTTGTTACCAAATGTTAGGTATGCAAAATTCTTGCAGTTTTGCAGAAATTACAACGGAATTGATTGATCATGATAGTAATACAGAAGGAAATGATATTATTTTACAGATTCTCTGTGTCATGACAGCCTTGGATAGGCAATGTTTGTCAAATTAGCAATTCGATGACCTCCTATTGCTTTCATGCTCAACCTCAAGAGAATCTTCTTAAGCGAGATCATATCATAAGCAACCTGCCACTGGTAGAGCAAAATCACATAATCAAAGACAATGATTTCAATCAACTTTGAAAGATATAAATGGGTCCACATCACCATTCAAATTCAAGAGATGAAACATGAATTTAGTGAATCACAGAATCATTCCGATGAAAATTGAATCAAAGTCCTTGAAATTTCAG